>SJYV01021307.1:0-21936 GCA_006410875.1 Neotragus pygmaeus
TTATACACATCTTCACAAATAAATTAGAATCATGGATTTGATATATCAGAGTTAATCTATGGTGTATTGAATGCCAAATACAAGCTAAAGCTCATTCACTCACTCATTCAATAAATACAGACTAAACATCTAGTATACTTTGTTTCATCCTGAACCCAAGGACCAAAGGCCCAGCCTCCAAAATACAATACAATTACATGTGATGAAAAGATCAGATGAGATTCCATAAGACAACCTGCAGTCAAAAATTTGTACCTGTATTCCTTCCCAGAAAATGTCCTCAGACCTCAGCAAATCTGGAAGAATATGTTCAAGTTGCCTTAAGTTCTGTCTGTCAGATGTGGACAGAGGGCCATTTGCTATCATCATAAGGCCTCAGAATAACACAACTATTAGACATAATAACACAACACTGAAACTGACCCATTCTCTAAACCTCTGGCAGTTTACAATTGCCCCCACCAGAGCTGAGGACTGGTTCTTAGTTCTCTAAGATCCTCAAGACCAGCAATCACAATTCAAGGTATAAAGATTGTCTACAATGTCTCTTCTCTTTCCATAAGTCATGAACTTTTTTTTGGCTACACTAGGTCTTTGTTGTAGCGTGTGGGCTCTTTGTTGTAGCATCTGGGCTTTCTCTAGGTGTGGCACACAGGTTTTATTTGCCTTGTGTCATGTGGGATCTTAGGGCCCCAAACAGGGACTGAATCCATGTTCCCTTTGTTGGAAGGTGAATTCTTNTTGTAGCGTGTGGGCTCTTTGTTGTGGCATCTGGGCTTTCTCTAGGTGTGGCACACAGGTTTTATTTGCCTTGTGTCATGTGGGATCTTAGGGCCCCAAACAGGGACTGAATCCATGTTCCCTTTGTTGGAAGGTGAATTCTTAAACATTGGACCAACAAGGAAGTCCTGAGTTATGGATTTTAGAGTCTGCTGGAGTCTAACTGCCTGTTAAAATCCCAGCATCTACCACTTATTTACACTTGTGACAGTTTTGAGACAACTGAGGGATTTGAGTATGGATTATTAAAGAATTATTTATCATTTTGTTAGATATAATAATAGCATGACATTTACTTTTCTAAATGTTCTTATCCATTAGAGAAGAAATGTTTATGTTTGGGATTTGCTATAAAACATTCTGATTTTTCTTTTTAAATAGGGGAGGAGAGGAAAGCAGGTAAAACAAGACCAAAGGCATGGTAATAATTTTCAAGCAGGGTGACAAATACATCTCAGGTTACATGGTTGTTTCTACTAGTTTCTCTACCTTTGAGAAAGTTTGGAAATACCCAAAATAAAAATAATTTTTAAAAATTTTAGGGGCTTTCCTCGTGGTTCAGTAGTTAAGACTCTGTGCTTCCACTTCAGGGGACATGGGTTTGATCTCTAGTCAGGGAACTAAAATTCTGAATACTGTGTAGTGTAACAAAAAAAAAAAAAAATTAAAGATTACCTATAATGATTTCATTCTTAATGTCACTCTATAAATCCTACTTTTTTCCATGTAAACATAAGCTCTTGAGAACATCATTCTAGTGACTTCTAAGCACTGCTGACCATCAGAAACATCTGGAAATTTATATTTATATAAATTCTATAAATTCCTAGCCCATATTTCAGATCTATTGTATCAAAATCTCTTAGACTAAAGTCTTGGCATCATGATCTTAAAAATATCTCCCAGTTAATTTTCATGATTATGTCCAAGATTTAAAACTTTTAAACTTTCCCAATGCTGTTTGAATCTGCATTAGGTCCTGATACCCAAGACCTCACTTCCTTGACAATCACCCAGCTCTTCAACAATAGATTGCTAGCTACCCTTTTTCCTAATTCCAGCCTTTTCAAAACTATTTTTCCCTTTACAAAAGTTTTACTGTGGAGCTGTTCCCTGGTAATTCTAAACCAGAGGCAAGCAGCATTCATTACTGTAATCACTTCATCAGTCTACATTTTAATGGAAACATATATTCTCAAACCCTTCTCAAAAACTGAACCAGAAAGTAGATTTTAAAACAAACAAGTTAGTGTTACTTTAAAACCCATTTCCAGTCATTCTCACATCCTTAGTACAAATCCGTTAAAACTTCAGAAATCATTAAGGAGCGGCCCTGAAGGTTTTTTGATTGTCAGGAAGTGTTATTGAGATGGATTTGCTGAAGAGATGCTTTATACCATTTCACACTCATGTCAAAGTTTTATGAGATTTCTAAACTGAAGATAAATACTTTATTTTTAACCATAACAATATGAAGCTCTAAGAAGGAAAACAAGAAAGTCAAATTGTTCTAAACCTTCACAGAGAAGATGGAATTGCACACTTTCAAGTCAATTAACTGGCTGTGATTCAAATGAAGGACCTCTGAAATAATGAGTTAACAGCCTCAACCAAAATCATGACAATTATATATGCAAAAGGAGCTAACTCCCCACTGATTGCTTGATTTAATTTCCTAATTTCGTACAGCTCCATCTCATTCATTCTGTAAAAAAAAAAAAAAAAAAAAAAACCCTTCACTTATTAACTCCTTTAACATGATCGCAAACCTTGACAGGGAAGCTACTTAGAAAAGTGTGTAAACCTGTCTCTTATACACATCTAGATGTGTATAAGAGACAGGTACTATATNAAAAAAAAAAAAAAACCCTTCACTTATTAACTCCTTTAACATGATCGCAAACCTTGACAGGGAAGCTACTTAGAAAAGTGTGTAAACTCTCCAAACTGGAAAGGGATTATCAAGTCCAAACTTCTGACACAGAATCTTTTCTCTGATGTCATTGACAAAGAGACGCTCAACCAGATTCTGCCTCAAAGTTTTCAAGGAAATAATGAAGACTGACATTGATATGGCACTTTGCAGATAACAGAGCACCTTCAATCTACTGACTTCACCTAAATTATACTGCAGATGATGACATGGAGGTTTTGAGAGATTAAATGACTTGCTAGGATGACACAGCTGACAAAAGGCTGAGCCAAGACTCTAATTAAGTCCTTAGACTCCAAAATGGTATTTATTTTCCCTGTTGTCTTCCTGGCAATGCTCAGTGAGGTGCTGTTCTTTGCAAAGGATTCCACTACTTCACTGGACAGCTGTGATCACTTAAAGACTCTTTAAGAGGCAAAGTCTATTTTCCTATAACTAAAAATTTTGACAGAACCTTGAATAATGCTTATTACGTGAAAGACACTATTTGAAGAACCTTCCAAATAGTAACTCATTTAACTCTCATAACATTCACATGAAACAGATACTGTTATCATCAGTTTACAGATAAGAAAACTAGAACTACAAGTAAATGGCGGAGATGGAAGCTAAGCCAAATTAAATTAATCTGTTTGCAGAGTTCCATTTCTATCCTTCCTCTCACTTCTCTCATGATCACATCATTCTAGTCTCTGAATCAACACAGAAGAAAACAACTTTTTAAAATTATATAATAGCCATGCAAACACTTGGTAGCTCTCAAATGCTCTCCCCTAGACCTGTATCAGTCAGAATTCTATCAGATAAACTGAATGATATATAGAACAAGAAATTATTATAAGTGGATAGCTTTCCACAACTGTGGGAAATAGTCTCTGTAATTAGTCTAAATAGTGTCTGTAATTCTTTTGTACTTATGGCTGATGCTTGCAGATATACACTCAAGAGTTGAGATTTGATTAAATTAATAGTCTTTGCTATCTTATCAAGAGAATTCTTAAGTAAAATTGGCTTTTTTAGAAATCAAAAATTGCATGGCAGTGAAAAATACAGTCACCACAAGCAGTATTGGATGCCATTCCTTTAATATGTGCTAAGGAGCCAGAAGTTTACCCACTACCACTTTTGAGCTATCAATATAATGTGGGCTTCCCTGGTGGCTCAGAGGTTAAAGTGCCTCCCTCCAATGAGGGAGACCCGGGTTCAATCCCTGGGTCGGGAAGATCCCCTGGAGAAGGAAATGGTAACCCATTCCAGTATTCTTGCCTGGAAAATCTGGAGAAACCTGGTAGGCTACAGTCCATGNATGGCATCACCGACTCGATGGACATGGGTTTGGGTGGACTCTGGGAGTTGGTGATGGACAGGGAGGCCTTGCGTGCTGCAGTTCGTGGGGTCGCAAAGAGTCAGACATGACTGAGCAACTGAACTGAACTGATACCACAATTGTCCCCAGTGATTATGGTGTTAGTTGGTGGATGCTTTTATTCTTATCGAACTGCTTCTCCCTGCCCTATTCTTTTCTTCTTTGATTTGCTTAAGAGATAATATTTGGAAAGATAATCTAATGTTCTTCCCTATGCTGTTCTTCCTCTGCCTCCTTAGATTTTGTACCTCTGTGTCAGCTTGACGTGTTAAGAAATTCATCTTCATGCAATGGGGATAGGTAGACACAGTGTTGATCTTAACTTTTGTTTTTGAAATTAAGCCCCTGTAAAGACATAAGTCTCATGCATAAAGACTGGGTAGCATCTGGCTATACTTGGACAGGGCAGAAGAGAATCGGAAGGAAAATATGAAGGTCTGAGATGGACCATGTTCTAGAATTTGGAGAGAGGAGGAGAGTGACAGAATCTTCATTTCATCTGGGGATTTGTGAGCAGGAAAGGACTTCTTTCAGAGGAAATAAAATGTGCAGGTAAACAGAGTCACCTCAAAATGACAGTAGCTGTGATGTTGCTAGCTGCTGATTTAGGGCTCTTCACATTTGGATGAGAAACAAAAGGAGGGAGAAGAGAAAGAGAGGGATAGGGTTGGTTTCTTCCTAGACTCAGAGATTTCTGTCTTAAGCATAGATTAGTCAGGTTCTGGGTCAATAAGATACTTTGATTATGTGCAGAATATTATCATCTCCAAATAACAATAACGATAACCAACACTACAATAACAGAGATAGATTTTCTGGAATTTGCCTGANTGCCGTCTATGGGGTCACACAGAGTCGGACACGACTAAAGTGACTTAGCACAAAAAAAAAATTGCAAAGGAATGTGTTTTGCTGAGCATCTATTATAAAGCAACTGTGTACTCTGGAATGTGTGTTTTCCCCTCAGATTTTATTTCAAGAAGTGACAAGCACCAAAAGTTAATGAAGTAGTCAGTGGACATTGTTGACCTTAAAAATTCAATAAAAAGTCTCTAGCCAAAATGAGTTTATTTGAGAATAGCAGAAGAATTGTAATTTGGAACAAGTAAACTATGGCAAATCATAGGCAAATCTAAAGAGACCAAGGGAAGCTCAGATTTTACTGGGTTTTAAAAGGAAAGTGGGAAAGGCTGTGTCTTATCTGTTTGAGCTGCAAGCAATGGGCAGCCTGTTGCTTGGTCAGAAGAAGGCAATCATCTTTCTTCCCACTGAGGTCAGTAAACTGTGGTTAGTAATACGTGCTTGAGGTTCCTTCCTTCTTGGCTTCCAGACTCCATTTTGACCTAGGTTTCCCTGTTCATTTTCACAACACACATCCATCATTTAACTGCAGTCACTAATTGTTAACATTTTTCCATGTCTGTTTTATCTCCGAGTATAGATATAAATAACATATTTTGCTGATCCATTTTAAAATAAAAGCTACAGATTTTATGATGCTTTATCTATAAATATTTCAGCATGTATTTACTAAGGCATTGATTTATACATCCACCCTATGATTATTATACTCAAGGACATTGATATTTATACAATTATACTATAATACCTATTGAGGCTAGATCCCAATGTTTCCAATTTCCCAATAATATCTCTATAGATGCTTTTAGTTTCTACTAGTGAATTTTTGATAATTTTCTCATTTGGAGGCAATATATACTTAGTTCAGACTTAAATATAGAAAAGAAATGTATTGCATCATATAACTGAGAAGATCTGGATTGATTTTAGGCAGAGTTTTCATGCTCAATATTAGCATCAAGCCTCTCTCTCTCTCTCCCCCCCCGGTCCATCTTCCCATTTTTCTCTCTTCTCTATTATGTCATTCTCATGTAGGATTTCTCTATGTTGAGAAAATTGAGCTTGCATCATTTACAGTCTTGAGTTCAAAGGAAAATAATTTTTTTTTAGTCTAAAATTTCTAGCAACCATCTCCAAGATTTATTTTCACTGACCGCATCTAACCTGTGGTCGTGGGCTACTCCTAAAATGAAAATGCTGTTCAAGCATGGGGCATGGGTAACTCCTTAAAGTGTGGAGTTGATTCTGCATAAAACATGGGGCAGAGGAGTGAAGGAGTGGTGATCCAAAAGGGAAAAACGCACAGGTTGGTTTAAAAACAGTGGGAGGTATCAATAAAGACTTGAGTTGATAATGTAATGATGAATATAAATACTCCAAGCCTAGAAGGCTCTGACTGTGTGGTTGTGGAGATGAACATGTAAACAAATGCACACAACATTGATACCAAATGCAATAGTAAAGGCATAATTCACAGTAAAATCACAATACAACAACATTCATTAAGATGCTTTTTAATCCAGAGTATCTACCTTCATGTAGATAAACAAAATACTCATTCCTGCTTTTCATTCAAACAAAATATGTGTATGCAATTATTTGCTTATTTTGGTTTGGGAATTGTTTTATAAATTAAATAGCTGGAAAACTCCAGAGTAAGCTTCTCAGGGTTAAAGGGTAAAAAGTCCATTACTTCATTTCTACTTTTGAACACCCATTATTTCCAGTCATTCTACTAAGCACTGGGATAAAAGATGGTCCTTGCTTTCAAGAAGCTTAAAGTTCAGTAAGGCTTCAATAGAAAATCACCTTAGTTGTGATGCCTGTCTTTATTTATGGGTCCCAGAGCTTATTCTTCTCCTTGACTTCACCTATTTCTCATTTCCTGTCAATGCCCTGAATACTCTTGGTACCCATCTTGTTCTGATTTCTGTGTGATATGTATCTTCTTTGTTCCTGGCTGTCTACCTAAGTTCTAGCCCCATCACTTTCCTGACCCTAATTTTTCATGTATGTCCTCTGCTTCACTTGCTCAAACCCAGTAAGTTTTTGACTTAGTAGCATGAACATCATTGTGTGATAATGCCTGCAAAAGCTCAAAGCAGAAGTAGTAAAATCAATGTCTTAAACCTCCATGAGCAATAACAAATCAAAAGTAACACTGTAATGTACCTAAATATTAATTATGACATCTGCTAGCTAGCTAACTAACTCTAAATGTAACTATTTTCCTGCCCAAATCTTGCCTAATAAATGCAATATTTGAAAACTCCATTTTTAGAGTATTTATTATTAGAAGCAATATTATTTTTCACACTTTCACATATATGTCAATGTCCAACTCTAGCAAGGCTTTATTCCTTGGAATAAATTATTAGAATAAAATAAAATGGGATAAAAGTCACAAAAATATTAAAGATTCCTGCATGAATATTGACAAATTACTCTCTCCCAATTGGACTAATTTTCACTCCCACCAGTATAATGTGAAAAAGCTTTTTTTTTAAATTTCCTAATTATTTATATCATCTTTTGTTTCAAATCTTTGCAAAAATAAAAGGCAAAAGATAGTCTAACTAGCTTAAAATTATTTATTTATTGCTAACATCAACATTTGTAAATATATTGATTATATATTCAGATTTTTCCTGTGTTAACTATATGTGTTGTTACTTTTACCTAAAGTAGTTATTAGGATGTTAATGATGATCTCACAAATGTGTATCTATACTTATTAACATATATATACTAATCTATTTTCTACCATATTCATGGTAAATATTTCTCCATTTTTTTGGCTGTTAAATATAGAATCTTGTTTAATGTTTTGGATTAAACATAAAATATGTGTCTTCTGATGGCTGGATTCACATCCAATTCATCTTTATGTCTCAGTATGCCACTATAAGAAGAGTACTGATATTTTTTCAGCAAACAAGCATATGTGCACATGTATATGTAAACATTTCAGCAAGTGATGTGAATAATTTTGTTATACACTTGCAAAAAGATGGTTTGACTCATCATAAATACAGCTAATGATATCAAGAAACCAATGTCTCAGGGTGATAAAAGTAAATTAACTCCCATTTTTATCTATTGTTGCTGCTGCTGCTGCTGAGTCGCTTCAGTCATGTCCAACTCTGTGTGACCCCATAGACGGCAGCCCACCAGGCTCCCTCATCCCTGGGATTCTCCAGGCCAAAACAGTGGAGTGGGTTGCCATTTCCTTCTCCAATGCATGCAAGTGAAAAGTGAAAGTGAAGTCGNTGTCGATGTATGGCAAAGCCAATAGAGTATTGTAAAGTAAAATAAAGTAAAAAAAAAAAAAAAAAGAAGTAGCTTTCCAGACGGATCTTGAGAGATGAGTAGGCTTTTGATGGGCAGAGAAGATCGGAGGGTGGTACCGAGAAGCAGTGAGTGGTGAGGCCAGGAAAGAAAGGACTGCATTCGTCCTGAGATGGTGCAGAACTCAGGACTCGTTTGGAGAGAGGTGGTAATAGTCCGGAAGTGGCCCGAGTCCAGGCCACGGGGGACCCTGAATGGCAGATAAGGAATTCATAATGTGATTTTCATGAGCAGGAGATTGTGTCTGCGGGCCGGCAGTGATAGCTGCCTAATCACAGCCTTTCTGGCTGGAAGAGCTCCTAGCTGTTCAGAGCACATCCCCCCCAAGGCCTCTGTGAGGCCCTAAAAGGAGGTCCACACACTCCCCGCTCTGTGGGGGCTGGAGGGAAGGCAGGAGTTGTGGTCAGCTTAAGCCAACAGGAAATTCAGTGTGAAGATGGCTGAGCATACAGTATCTGGGGGACCCATCGGACAGGTCTGATTTTCCATCAGAACCAGAGATCTGGAACTCAGGGTAGTCTGGGGCGGAATGGGGAGACCTCCACGTACAACATGTGATCATTTAAATGAGAGTGAAAGTGTATACAGTGAAAGGAGCTGAAGGAGCACAGTCCAGGGGACGTTAGAATTAACTGGACAAGAAAAGAGGTTCTGTGAAGGAAACTGGACGGTGCGGTGAGAAAGACAGGAACCAGGCATCTAAGGAGCCAGAGGGCTTCAAGAGGTGGGGTAGGGGTGTGAGCGTGAAGTTCTGCAGCATCTACTGGGTTTGTCAAGAAGCTATTCAGCTGTAGGTAAGACATTATCTTCAGTTCAAAAACCCAACAGAAAAGAGATGTTTCTCACCAGTGGGAGAGCATCAGCCATCTAGGCACAAGTCTTCCTGGTTGTTTTTTTTTCCTACTAGAATCATCTGAAATCCGCAATTATACTGACATCTCACAATGGATCCATTCACAGTAAATCCATCAGATTTCCTGCTGATGGCATTTGCAGGACTTTGGGGGATGTGGATGGTGACCCTGTCACTGTGCCCAGAGGGTCCAGCGAGCCCTCCACCTCAGCCTAAAAACGTAACTGCCTGTATGTTGACTCATCCGATTGGTTTTCTGGCATCACGATCATATCTATCATTCAAGCCACCGGGAAAATTCTTCTATCCCTTTGATAAGGGTGAATCTTGGGTTAAAATCTGGAATGGATCAGAGATGAAATAGAAAAATAATGTGACTACAAATGGGAACGGTCATTTTTATTAGAGGCTTTCAAGACCTTGAATCTAAAGATCCAGCCCTGTTTGAACCCTAGATGTGTCCTGAACTGTTTGTGTCCACAGGCTTCCCAGGTGGCGAAAGTGGTAAAGAATCTGCCTGCCAAGGCAGGAGACGTAAGAGACGCGGGTTCAATCCCTGGGTCAGGAAGNCTAAAGATCCAGCCCTGTTTGAACCCTAGATGTGTCCTGAACTGTTTGTGTCCACAGGCTTCCCAGGTGGCGAAAGTGGTAAAGAATCTGCCTGCCAAGGCAGGAGACGTAAGAGACGCGGGTTCAATCCCTGGGTCAGGAAGATCCCCTGGAGAAGGAAATGGCAACCCAGTATTCTTGCCTGGAGAATCCCATGGACAGAGGAGCCTGATGGGCTACAGTCCATGGGTCTCAAAGAGTCGGACACGACTGAAGTGACTTAGTAGGCGCGCAAACATTCAGGTCCACAGCCCCACCGTGAGCAGCAAGCAGTGTCTCTGGTCTGGCTGCCTCCGTCTGTATCCCCCGTGAGCATCCACTCCCCACCAGCTGCACCCTGTCCCCTTCCTGCAGGTCTGAGTCCTCCTCTGAGAACAACCACTGCTTTGAAGCTGGACCAGGAGGACCCTCATCCCTTCCTGATGGTTTTTTGTTTGTTCTTTCCAGTTTCACTTCCTCCACCCTAACCGAATCCTGCTCTAACCTTGACAGCCCAAGCAGAATCAGCTCAGACCCCTGCCCTTGAAAAACAAGACCCTCCTCTGCCCAGGAGCTCCTGCCTGGCACGCCACACCCTCTTAACGGTACAGCAACACGACTCAGACCAACGTCTGCCATGTCCCTCCGGACACTGTGGGTGGGTCTGCTGGCCACCTCTCAGGAGGACTGGCCCTTTTGTCTGGCTAATTCAAATAGTAATAATGATGTCATCATTATCATTATTAAGATTTTGGCTTTCACCATGCTGCAGGCGCTGCTCTCAGCTGTTATATACATGCTTGCCACACCCAGTGAGGAAACAGGCTTAGAGACTATATATAGCTCTCCTGAGATCCTATAGCTGGTAAGCCATGGGGCCAGGATTCATGCCCAGACCAGCTTCTTTTCCAGTGGGCACACCTCTGGGGTCCCATGTCTTAGCCTGATGTATTAATAACTGTTTAGATAGCTAAGAAAATCTTTCAAAACCTCATGTCTGCAAGGCAAAAAATTATAAAGTAGATTCTTTGTAGTGGAAAAGCTGGGGACCAGCTGTCTCTCCAGGGCCCCCTCTGAAGACAAGGTGAATCCAGATGTAGGATCTAGCCTTCTTGACTCACATTCCAATGCGAAACCTTCTGATGGTCTGAAGCAGCGGTCCCCTACCTTTTTGGCACCGAAGACTGGTTTCCCAGAGGACAGTTTCACCACTGACCATGACTGAGGGGGGATGGATTGGGGATGATTCAAAAGCACTTCATTTATTGTGTACTTTACTTCTATTATTACATCAACTCCACCTCAGGTCATCAAGGCATTAGATCCCAGAAGTTGGATACCCCTAGTCTAAATATACCTGGTCAATTTCCAGCAACGTGGATGGACCTAGAGATTGAGTGAAGTTTCACACAGAGATGGAGAAATATTGTATATCCCTTATATGTGGACTCTAAAAAGAAATGATACAAATGAAGTTACAAAACAGAAAGAGACTCACAGACTTAGAGAACAAACTTCAGGTTGCCAGGGGGAAGGATGAGGTTAGAAGAAATAGGGAGTTGCGTCCCTATAGATAACTAGTAAGGACCTAGTGTATAGCCCACAGAACTCTGCTCAATGTTATGTGGCAGCCTGGATGGAAGGGGAGTTTGGGGGAGAATGGATACATGTATATGTATGGCTGAGTCCCTTCACTGTTCACCTGAGACTTTCACATTATTAAACAGCTACATCCCAGTACAAAATAAAAAGTAAAAAGTAAATGAAAAAATAATAAATACACCCGGTCAGAGCTCTCAGGGTGTGTGGCCAAGTATTACAATGCAAAACTTAAACAAGGTTTTAATGAATGGATCTGCTTTTTCTGTCATTTGCTTTATTCTTCAGTCACGTGATGCTGTGTTTTCTACTCCAATTGAGGTAACAGTCTACATCCTTTATTTTCAAGCTATTAAGTCAACAACTAGAGTCACACTAACAGTGTTTACCTATCAAAACAGAGACTTTTGTTTCTTTTCCTTCTCATAGAACAGATACTTTTCTTTCCTAATTTTTTTTTTGTTGTTGTTTTTACCAACATCTTGGAAGAAGAACAGTCCCAGGATCTATAAACAGAGCTTCCCTCCAGACAGAGCTTTTATCTTGATGGGCAGAGAATGTAGACTGCTCTCTCACTGAGAAGGGGCTTTCTGAAGACTTGACCTAACTTCTGCTATGTATTAATATTTGAGAATGATGCCCAGGAGAGAGTGGTGAAATGTTACTTATTGCTGTGCATATGATTCGGTGTTTTGTCTTTTTTTCCCCCAGAGTCCTATGGTGCTACAAATAAAATGGGAAAAGAAACAACAATGCCCCACTGCAGCTGAATTTCATCAAAAGGGAACTGGGCTCTCGTCCATTGATTTTGGGAGTTTGCACGCGTGGCCTCTTTCCTGGGGCAGGAAGGACTGTGAGGCCAAGTCTTCCTGGGGGATCTCCGTGAGGCTCAGGCAGGCTCATTGCTCTTCCCAGCCTGCCTCTAAGCAGTCCGCCAGAGAAAAACTGGGAAATAACACTGCAATTGAAGTGGTGAAGAAGCCGTCACATTTACACAAGAAAGCGTCCCCTAGTCAGGGTTCCTGTGGCCACCTCCTTTCATAAACTCCCACGCAGCCCTGAATTTCTAGACACAGTTAACCGGAGGTGGGCCGTTACTAGATGGGGGTTCGCAAAATTTATTTATGTAGTAATCACACACCTAGTCTTAGCTTTTAGGTTGTCTTTCTTCACAGGGACCCCTCAGAGCCAGGTAAACTGAGAGGCCAGCCAGGCAGCTTCTTGGAGTAACAATCTATGAAACTTATGTGTCACTGAAAGGAATCAGAGCTGCAGACTCCGTCAGCCTGAGTGAAACATCGCTGGTCTCACTACTCTGGAAATATTAATATTTGACATTCTCGAGTGGAAAACACCACACACACACACACACACACACACACACACACACACACACCCCTTTATCTATGTTGAGTATGTTGTCAGCGTATATGTGCTAAATATTAATTAGTTGCCTTCAGCTAAAATTCTGAAATCAAATAATGTATAAAGCATAATGCTTACTGAAGTGAGTGAGTTGTGTATTACCCTCAAATTTTAAACCTTTTAAAATACGCCCTTAGATGCTCAGAATATCACAAAAGGAAATGGAAGAGCAAACAAGAATGGCAGAGAAATGGAAAACAGATTCGAACAAATGTATCATCAGCCAATGAAGTGGATTAAATAAGCATCTCGAGCCCCATACAGTGTTCATTGCTATAAACTGGTTTCTTCCCACTCCTACGGATTCAAGTCTACATAATTATTTAAAGCACATGAATTACTGTGTAATTGCGTTCCTGGCTTGCTAAGGGTGTTCACATGAAAATCTCAAGCCAATATCAGAACCAGTCATGCTTTTTTTTCACCACACACAAAAAAGGAAAAAAATGACCTGGGACACTTTGAAAAACGGTGTGTCAGTTTCTTAAAAAGTTACAGACACATCAACCAGGTGATTCAGCCATTTCACTCCTAGCTATATAAGCATAAGAAATTCAAATGTATGTCCAAAGACCTACACACAAATGCTCACAGCAATGTTATTTGTAATCAGCAAAAATGGAAGCAACCCAGATGTTCATCAGCGTTGAATGAATACAGAAATTGTGTTGAATCCATACTATAGACTACTACTCGGAATAAAAAGAAGTGAACTATTCAGGCAGCAACATAGATGAAACTCAAAACAGTTATGCTAAGTGAACAAAGCCAAACCAAAAAGTGCACATTCTGTAAGAAAATGCAAACAGACCTTTAGTGACATAAAGCAGATTCGTGATGCGGGGTGTGAGGCGGCCAGGAGAGGTGGGAGGGGAGGATCGTAAAAGGGCAGCAGGGACGTCTTCAGGAACGGATTCATTCAGTCTTGAGTATTGCTCCCGATCTTTATGTTCAACGGCTAAAACAGAGGTTCTCCAAGTTCAGGAGGCATAAGAATACCAAACACACTTGTTTAAAATGCAGATTCCTGAATTTCACCCAGAAGCTAGAAAATATTTATCAATTAGCCCTCCAAAAAAGCAAAACAAGCAAACAACGTAGGTGCTCCACAATACAATGTAGGCAATACACAAAAGTATACTCTTTATCTTGCTGATAAAGAGATGCCTGACACACAATGGACAATGAATGATGCAACAATGCTTTTATTATAAATTTCCTACAGCTAATTGATTCCTACAGAATGCTTTTATTGTTGTTGCAAACTCTTCTATCTATAGCCAACTTGTAGTGGCAATTGACGAATAAGTGTAGTTCCAACATGAATGTGGGTTGATATTTTTGTTAAGATTAATAAGTAAAAGAAAAGTGCAATGTCAACTATTAATGATGTGAGTGCCAGCAAATTTGGAAAACTCAGCAGCGGCCACNCAGATGTTGGCAATTTGATCTCTGGTTTCTCTGCCTTTTCTTTTTTTTTTTCTTTTTGAATTATGTTTTTTTAATTTATTTATTTTTAATTGAAAGATAATTGCCTTACAGAGTTTTGTTGTTTTCTGTCAAACCTCCACATGAATCAGCCATAGGTATACATATATCCCCTCCCTTTTGAACTTTCCTCCCATCTCCCTCTCCATCCCAACCTAAACAGACATAGAGAACAGACTTATGGACATGGGGAAGGGGGAGGAGAGGGTGAGATGCATGGAGAGAGTAACATGGAAACTTATATTACCATATGTAAAATAGATAGTCAACGCAATTTGCTGTATGGCTCAGGAAACTCAAACAGGGGCTCTGTATCAACCTCTGCCTTTTCTAAAATCAGCTTGAACATCTGGAAGTTCACTGTTCATGTACTATTGAAGCCTGGCTTGGAGAATTTTCAGCATTACTTTGCTAGCATGTAAGGTGATTGCAATTGTGCAGTAGTTTAAGCATTCTTTGGCATTGCCTTTCTTTGGGATTGGAATGAAAACTGACCTTTTCCAGTCCTGTGGCCACTGCTGAGTTTTCCAAATTTGCTGGCATATTGAGTGCAGCACTTTCACAGCATCATCTTTTAGGATTTTAAATAGGTCAACTGGAATTTTATCATCTCCACTAGCTTTATTTGTAGTGATGCTTCCTAAGGCCCGCTTGACTTCACATTCCAGGCTCCAGTCTGGCTCTAGGTGAGTGATCACACCATTGTGATTATGTAGGTCATGAAGACCATTTTTTGCATAGCTCTTCTGTGTATTCTTTCCACCTTTTCTTAATATCTTCTGTTTCTCTTAGGTCCATACCATTTCTGTCCTTTTCTGTGCCCATCTTTGCATGAAAGATTCCCTTGGTATCCCTAATTTTTTTGGACATCTCTCTAGTCTTTCCCACTCTATTGTATTCCACTATTTCTTTGCATTGATCACTAGGAAGGCTTACTGGTTTATTCTGTAACTAATATTGAATAATGAAAAGGCTGCAAAATTATTTATATAAATACACAGAGTACACACAAAAAGCTGGAAGCTATATCAAGGAGAGACATTTAAAATAATCTTGTCTTTTGAAGAAAAGTGAAACACAAAGGGAACACACAGACAACACTATCAAGAGATAAGAAATTGAGCTTAATTTTGATTTAGAGTGGAATTTTAAAATTGTAAAAATAGTATGCTTTTGAAAAACACAAAGTAGAACTCAAAATCATTTTTACTCATTAAAATGCAATAAAGATTTAGGTAGCTTTTGTTGGAATGTCACTCAGGATATGTCACCTCTAAAACTATATAAGATCGCTAAATGGGTTTTTTCACAGATTTTAGGTACATGTTAAAGTTAATTTCCAAACAGAGATTTTGGCTTCACAATACTGACAGGAAATGTGGCTTTCATGGTTTCCTGTAGGTTGTTCAAACTACAAACTGTTCCAGGAGTTACCATATGTGTTGGCATCTCTCTCTAATCCAGTTTTGAAGGACAAGCTAAATCTAATGTAGAACTTCTAAATATGTGAATATAGTGTCTTGTAAAAATATAACTCAAAAAATAAAATAAATAAGTTCAACAGACTTTACTGTAGACTCCAAAACCAGAGAGAGAAAGGGAGAGAAACAGTTTTCAAGTCTTATTTTCCTCAATTAATAACAGTGAAATTGTAGACATAGAAAGAGTTAGAAAAATTAGTAAATACAATTCAATTATATAGCAGCAGCAACCAATTTCAATTATGCTTTGTTTTCTTAAATAGGCACAGGATTGTTTTACCTGGGTGTTTGAGGTAAAGCTCACTTGTTCTATATCAGTGAATATATATCCCTGTGTGGAAACCCTGACTCAGGGAATTTGATATATTTTATGCTTTAACTGGACATGGAACCACGGACTGGTTCCAAATTGGGAAATGAGTACGTCAAGGCTGTATATTATCACCTGGCCTATTTAGCATATATGCAGAGTACATCATCCAAAATGCCAGGCGGGATGAAGCACAAGCTGGAATCAAGATTTCCAGAAGAAATATCAATAACCTCAGATTTTCAGATGACATCACCCTTATGGCCATAAGTGAAAAGGAACTAAAGAGCCTCTTGCTGAAAATAAAAAAGGAAAGTGAAAAAACTAGCTTTAAACTCAATATTCAGAACATGAAGATCATGACATCCAGTCCCATCAGTTCATGGCAAATAGACAGGAAAACAATGGAAACAGTGACAGACTTTATTTTCTTGGGCTCCAAAATCATTGCAGTCGATGACTGCAGCCATGAAATCAAGACGCTTGTGCTTTGGAAGAAAGGCTATGACCAACTTAGATCGCATTTTAAAAAGCAGAGACATTACTTTGCTTAACAAATGTTTGTCTAGTCAAAGCTATGGCTTTTCCAGTAGTCATGTATTGATGTTAGAGTTGTGCTATAAAGAAAGCTGAGTGCCGAAAAATTGATGCTTTTGAACTGTGATGTTGGAGAAGACTCTTGACAGTCCCTTGAACTTCTAGGAAATCAAATCAGTCCATCGTAAAGGAAATCAGTCCAGAATATTCATTGGAAGGACTGATTCTGAAGCTGAAACTCCATTACTTTGGCCACCTGATGTGAAGAATAAATTCATGGGAAAAGACTCTGATGCTGGGAAAGATTGAATGCAGGAAGAGAAGAGGACAACAGAGCTGGATGTCATCACTGATTCGATGGACATGAGCTTGAGCAAGCTCCTGGAGTCAGTGATGGACAGGGAGGCCTGGTGCGCCACAGTCCATGGTGTGCTTAGTCGGACACAAATGAGCGACTGAACTGATGGAACTTAAAAATGACATTTTTCTAAAACTATTCTAAATTTCTAAGGAAATTCCAAAGTAATAAAGTTTAGCATCCATATTGTATATCAACCATAAGTGAGTGAGTAAAGTCACTCAGTCATGTCCGACTCTTTGTGACCCCATGGACTAGCCTACCAGGCTCCTATGTCCATGGGATTCTCCAGGCAATAGTACTGGAGTGGATTGCCATTTCCTTCTCCAGGGGATCTTCCCAACCCAGGGATCGAACCCAGGTCTCCCGCATTGTAGACAGGCGCTTCATCACCTGAGCCACCAGGGAAATCATGGTCCATAATACAGAATGATATCTCCATGTGAATCAGAGAGACATTATCAGGCATTCAAACATGGATGAAATACTGACCAATGATCTTTTGCATCTGCTTCCCTGTATTTCTTTAATAAACAGTGTTGCTGCTGCTGCTGCTAAGTAGCTTCAGTTGTGTCCGACTCTGTGCGACCCCATAGATGGCAACCCACAAGGCTCCCCCGTCCCTGGGGTTCTCCAAGCAAGAACACTGGAGTGAGTTGCCATTTCATTCTCCAACACATGAAAGTAAAAAGTGAAAGTGAAATTGCTCAGTCGTGTCCGACTCTTCACGACCCCATGGACTGCAGCCCACCAGGCTTCTCCATCCATGGGATTTTCCAGGCAAAAGTCAACTGAAGTGGGGTGCCATTGCTTTCTCCAATAAACAGTGCTACTGTGTTAATAATCAAAGGAAGCCAGATTAAAAGGCAGAGTGAGTCATTAATTAAGCAGAGAGGAGTATAAAACACAGGGGAACCACCAAAACACTCTAATAGCTAATCAACTGTTAAATTCTCAATTTCTGTGTGAGCGAAAGTGCTACACTTTCCCCTCCCTTTCTCCTCACTCCATTTCTTTGACTTTGCATCAGTGCCCCTCCACATCCATGGCTAAGAAAATAATACAGCAAAGTCCAAAGTTTAAAATTGAATCACTATAAAAGTTCTCCATTAAAAAATGCATAAAATTCATATGGGGCACTGAGCTTTACCAACTGAAGGTGACAATCTTCATTGCTAATATTGTACTTTCTCTATCTTTATCAGCATCACCAATATACAACTCTTTTTCATTTTTCAGTTCAGTTTGGTCACTCAGTCATGTCTGACTCCCTGCAACCCAAGAGACTGCAGCAGGCCAGGCTTCATTTTTTAGGAGATTTTTATAAAAGAATACGATCAATGTAAAAATTTGACCAACTGATTACAAGTTAAGAACATGGGCTTTGAAAACCACTGATCTATGTCTTCCTTTAAATGGTTTGATACAGGATACAGGATGCTTGGGGCTGGTGCACTGGGATGACCCAGAGAGATGATATGCAGAGGGAGGTGGGAGGGAGGTTCAGGATTGGGAACTCGTGTATACCCGTGGTGGATTCATGTCAATGTATGGCAAAACCAATACAGTATTGTAAAGTAAAATTTTTTTTTAAATTTAAAAATAATAAATGCAGGTTTTTAAAATTTAACAGTTTTGCATCTATAAGGTTCTTGTACCCATATTTAAAAGAGAAAAATCCCTACTATCTGTAAGGTGAGTGCAGAGAAAAAAAAGAGAGCGAGGCAAGCAGTCATGCAAGAAAAGAAAATTTATTAGAGGGAAAAGAGAGGGTGACTGGCTCTTAAGGAGAATTAGTGTTCTCCCTTTCTGATGGAGTCTTTCTTGTACCCCATCAATGAAAAATTCTCTGAAGGGATGGTCACATAGCTGGAGGTCTGGAATCTGGTGGTCTCGCAGCTTTGAGAAGATAGACACCAGTGAGATAGCAGAATCGCTTTTGGTCAATTTGGTCATTCCCACAGATCACTATGATTTATTCTTTGTTTGCAAGGTCGACATAACAAGCCATCTTATCAATCAAACCCCTGGTGGGTCCTATCACTACCAGTCCTGAATTCAAGTTTATATAAATGATATATTTAAGCACACTTTGCTGAACTTCACTGTTTTCCACAGATACTGGAAACTTCAATGATAAGGAAGATTTACTTCCCCTCCTGGATGATATCAGAAAATGACATAGGTTTGCTTTTGCCTGCAGAAGTGATGTGTGTAACATATGGACATGAGTCTTGAGAAGCATCATATGATTTCACATTATATCTCTTTTTTTTTCCTCTTCCACAGATTGAAAATACTTCAGGCAGCAGTGTTGCATCAGCTGGATACCAGAGTGAAGGTGATGCAGAGCAGAATTACAGTCAACATTCAGTGGACATGTGGCGTAAGCAAGAAATAAGTTTCTAATTTTGTAGAACAGTGAGAATTGGGGTTGATATTGCACCAGAAGATGGCTATTCTGAAATATACAAGCACACTTACCAGAGCGCTGGTGCACGATAATCATGATAACTTTGATTATTAACAATGAGGAACTTCAATAATCAGAATATTTCATCTTCTGATAGTTCATGAGAAAGAGGTATCCTAAAATAAAGAAGTATTGTTCAGATTACAGAGACCTGTTAAGACAAACAGCAAAATAGTGAATTCCAGGGTATGACTAAAGATACTTTGTTTGACCAAACTGTAGTCAGATCCCCTGAACCCTCTTGCTAACAAGATTCATATATATATACTTCTTACAGAATCCAGTTTTAGCAAGAATCCTACTATATTAGCTTAAAGTCCACACTCTATACATCTGATCACAGACCCAATACCCACTAAACCCCAGATGATATCTGGTCCTTCTTGCCTGCTTTCAGCAAGAGTTCTGTTTGGTAAGTTTAAGCTGGAATCCTTCCAGACCTGATGTCTCCTCTTACTAATTCTCCATTCACCAATTACCCACATCTCTATGTTTGCCACTTGACTGTAAATCCCCAGGTATTCTATCCAGAATGAGCCCGATATTTTGAATTTTGTTGTTTTGTTATCCAGTCTGCCTCATCTGTCCTTCATTATCTCCTGGAGTTTGGTCAAACTCATGCCCATTGACTTGGTAAGGCTATCTCACTGGCTCATCCTCTGCCAGCCCCTTCTCCTTTTGCATTCCATCAAATCAATTCAATTAAGAATTTAACCCAGTTTTATTCTGGAGTCTCTCTTCCCCCATGGCAATATTTTTTTCATAATAAAATCTGTTAGCCTCTTTAACTTTTGCCTGGCTCAGTTTTTTATTTAATAAGTATATGGTAAGTTCAGCACAGATTTATCCTAATACTAGATAGTAAATTTTGTAGCTCAACAAGATTTATCATTTAATTTTGAATACATCACTCACTTCATTTTAGCATTAGGTAAATTGACACCTTCTGAGCTGAGGAATTTTTATTAGGAAATTAATGAGCTATTAAAGGAAAAAAAATCTAGAATCCAGGTCAAATTATTCATAGATGCACAACTGTTAGCATTGACGCATAACTAAAATATAACACTGTCCGTATATTTGAGGGTAAAGGGGAGGAGGGGAATCAAATATACACACTTGTGAATTATTTGTTGTTGTTGTTTAGTTGCTAAGTCCTGTCAGACTCTGGGACCTGTGGACTATAGCTGGCCAGGCTCCTCTGTCCGTGGGATTTCCAGGTAAGAATACTGGAGTAAGTTGCCATTTCCTACACCAAGGGATCTTCCAAACCCAAGGATCAAATCCATGTCTCCCACCTGGCAGGTGGATTCTTTACCACTGAGCCATCTGGGAAGCCCACTTGTGAATAATTAGGAAAAAGGTAAGTTTTTAGGTATCTATATTCTAAGGCAGGCGAAACACATTTTAAAAAGATAGTGTGTATGTAAGCATTTTGATACAAATGACAACTTTTTCTCAAAATGGTTCATAAAATGTGACTTAATATGTTGCTAGATAACCATACATGTAGAAAAAATTTCACTTTTTCTGAGAGGACAAAACCTCAGTGAAGTCTTATGGCCAGTGATAGATGTTAGGTCTCATTGAAAAGATATGACCAAGGTGAAGGTTTGAGGCACAGATGGGGCAAGCTTCTGAAGAATTATTTCCTCACTAAATAGTAAGATAGAAATTGTGAAATAAAATTGAATATAGATAAGTCATCTATTTAATGGGGTAGCAAAGATAGGACATGACTGAGCGACTGAACAACTGGACTGAACTGAAAGCTTAGGAAAGAGCAAATACTTACAAGTTTAAAATTCCATTTCAGGAGAATATTGGAGAGCTGAGAAGATGATACACAATCAAATTTATAGGCTCTATGTGTGGATTGCTTGCCTAGTTATAAACTGAGAATTCAGATGGTATGAGAATGAATAACTGCCTGGCAATAAAGAAATCAGATAATTTGCAGTGACAAACTTGAAGACTTAGGAAGCCTCAAGAAGAGCATTGGCTGATTCTACCCTGAGAATACTGTTTTGTCTGCCTGTAATCAATCTTTTATCCAAGGTATTTGTCAAAATGCCTGAGGACAGTTTATAAGCTGTGGTACATATACACAATGGAGTATTACTCAGCCATTAAAAAGAGTACATTTGAATCAGTTCTAATGAGATGGATGAAACTGGAGCCTATTATACAGAGTGAAGTAAGCCAGAAAGAAAAACACCAATACAGTATACTGACACATACATATGGAATTTAGAAAGATAGTAACGATGACCCTGTATGTGAGACAACAAACATATAGACATATAGAACGGACTTTTGGCCTCTGAGGGAGAGGGAGAGGGTGGGATGATTTGGGAGGATGGCATTGAAGCATGTATACTATCATGTAAGAAATGAGGCGCTGGTCTATGTTCGATGCAGGATGCAGGATGCTTGGGGCTGGTGCACGGGAATGATTCAGAGAGACGTTGTGGGATGGGAGGTGGGAGGGGGATTCAGGATTGGGAGCTCATGTACACCTGTGGTGGATTCATGT
>SJYV01021315.1:4354-96927 GCA_006410875.1 Neotragus pygmaeus
AATGACGGGGTTGGGGGGATTGGGGGGAGGGGAGCACGGAGGCTGTGTCAGGCTTCCCTAGTGGCTCAGATGGTAAAGAATCTGCTTGCAATGCAAGAGACCCAAGTTCAATCCCTGGGTCAGGAAGCTCCCCTGGAGGAGGGCACGACGACCCACTCCAGTATCCTTGCCTGGAGGGTTCCATGGACAGAGAAGCCTGGTGGGCTAGAGTCTATGCAGTTGCAAAGAGTTAGACATGACTGAGGCGACTTTCACTTTCACTTGGAGGCTGTGCCAGTCTTGTGTGTACAGATTGAGCACTCAGCTCACTGGTCATAGATACCTCATTCTGGAAGAGGACCGCCCCGGTAGTCAGATCTGTGCACAAAGGCATCTGTGCATCCCTAGAATCTACCAGGGCCTAGGGGGTGGGGGAGTGGGTCGGAGGATGCTAACCTCTGCTTTCTCTGCGGCTACCACTTGCTTGTTGCAGAAGAGGCCAAACTTAGCAAGTCTCTAAGCTCTCCGTCACCCCGTCCTCAATAGCTTTGACCGTATTCTGCAGCAGAAGCAGGGAGTCACAGCCTCACTGAGAAGAGGCTGATCAGAAACACACTAATGGCACCTAACCACGTGAGAACCTACAGAATCACTGAGGTAGGAGTTATCCCCATGAGTGAACCACATTGTTTAGTTGCTCAGTCATGTCTGACTCTTTTGGGACCCCACAGACTGTACCCCACTGGGCTCCTCTGTCTATGGGATTTCATAGGCAGGAATCCTGGAGTGGGTTGCCATTTCCTTCTCCAGAGGATCTTCCCAACTCAGGGATGGAACCTGTATCTCCTGCACTGGAAGGCAGATCTTCTTTACTGTCTGAAAATGCCAGGGAAGCCCCAGGGCGTGAACTACGCACACATATGTAGGTACTAGACAGGCAGCCACTGTTTGCAGGTCCACTGTTTGTCTCAGGAATACCTCAGCTAGAAATAGATGCTCCTCATGACAGTGAACCAGCCCAACCAGTCCATTCTAAAGGAAATCAGTCCTGAATTTTCACTGGAAGGACTGATGCTGAAGCTGAAATTCCAATACTTTGGTCACCTGATGAAAAGAACTGACTCACTTGAAAGGACCCTGATGCTCGGAAAGACTGAAGGCGGGAGGAGAAAGGGATGACAGAGGATGAGATGGTTGGATGGCATCACTGATTCAATGGACATAAGTTTGAGTAAACTCCAGAAGTTGTTGATGGACAGGGAGGCCTGGCGTGCTGCAGTCCATGGGGTCACAAAGAGTCGGACACAGTTGAGCACAACTGAGCGACTAAACTGAACACGATACTGAAAAGAAATTCTTAGAGAAAACCATAAGCTGAACACAGGTGCCGCCCAAGGCCATGGCCAATGCGCAGGGCAGGTATAATTGTCATCACTACTGATGCGAAGCAGAACAGTTCCTCACTCTCACGCAAAGACCCAGATTAGGCTCCAACACACATGCCTATTCTCTCAGAAAGAAGTACCGAAATCCATTGTGGGGAAGATTCACCGAGCCTTACGTGACAGTATATTTAGTGTTCCTTGGGACCACAAAATCTTAGAGAAGGAAGATCTGAAAGGTCATTATTCGACCTTTCCATTTTATACACAGGGAGTAAGAGGTCAGTCAAGGCCAGAAAGAGACCAAGGTGTGGACACAAATCTGAGCATCAGAAGAGAAACCGTGACCTCAGGGTCAACGGGGACCCCCTGGACATCTGTGAGCAGACAGCCTCAAATGCATGACACCACGCTGAGGGCAACACTTAGCTTTCAAGGGCAAAGTATTTTTTCACCTCGTTCACTCTGTTTAAGAATGCAAATATATTTTTAAAGCTATACTTTCAAGTGAAGTCAACAAGTGGCTGCTGTGGCTTTAAAATGTGCTTCCGGAATGTATATACTAGTCATGCAGCCCTGATGCCCATGAAGGTGCGATCACAGGAGGGACCCTCCGCTAAGCAATGGCCTCTGAGGGGCAGGGGGCAGCTCCGTACAGTTAAGAGTGAGGCCCAGAGCGTAGGGACCCACTAGGGACCAGCCAGCCCTCCAAGGGGACCCAGGTCAGGTGATGGGTCTTTAACCTGCACACACTCACCCAAGATTCGAGTTTAAAAAAAAAAAGGTATTTTATTTTAATATCTTATTACTAAAAGGTTCTCTTTTGCTAACATCTCTCAGACCCACAAATACCTACCAAAGGATATTTTTCCAAGGAAGAACAAGAGAGAACTGTTGTTTATTGTTTCTTTAGAAAACAATGTTCTCTCTGAACTGTGTTCCAGTAAATAGCATTAATAGCTGAACAATCTGCAATTACCACCCTGCCACTTATTGTTACACATTAAAAAGAAATCAACGCACAAAAAGAGATTAATCCCCACAAGGAGAGCACTTCCTCCCAGAAACAGAACTTCCATTTACAATGCTCTTCTTGACGTTGTTTCCCCATGTCCAAGGCCAATCTTGATGGACCATAACTTACAATCATGATTTTAAAATCTCTTATATTAAAAAAAAAAAAAATCCCTCCCTTCCAAATGTAGTTGAAGCAGCCTCCTCCCCCAAGTAACTGTTTAGGACTTGAAACAGGAGAAGCCATCTCATTTCTTCTCTGCCTAAAGGAAACATGAATTTTCTCAAGAATCTTCATCGAGTTCTAAATGGTTAAAAGAGGATCTTGTAGGTCAGCAGGCGAGATTCTGGTCACAGGGAATCACTTCTGCTATCTGGCACTGGGGTTTCACTGTGCTCACCTTTCCAAGGCCCCCAAGACAGCTGCTAGGACCCTACTTCGTGGGACAAGAACCTCAAGCGAGACAAGCCCATGTGGTCATGAATGCAAGGAAACAGATCAACATGCAAGGTCAGGGCTCAAGCCCCACAGTGGATGCCCCTTTCCTTAGTCTGCCTGTGTGGTGGCCAGGCCAGGTGGCCTAGGACAGATACACCAGAGCATGAGAGGCTGCAAATCCCAAATTTGTCACGTGCCCGGTGTGAACCAGACACTGGTGTGAACCAGACACTGGTGTGAACCGGACACTGGGCTGGGAAGTCCCCTGGCCTCATCTCTCACCAGACAGGGCTCCGGACCTCTGAAGAAAGCCACCATCTGTGCCCATGGGCTGACCTGCCACCACACAGGCTGTGCTCGGCTCACCTTCTCCCTGTCGGCTCCCTTGGTGGCCTGCGTGGGGGAACACAGCCCCCCTGAGCCCCTCCCCACTGCACTCACACCTACAGCCGCATCCTTGCAGCCAGGCTGGGCTCCAGACAAAAGACACCTCGGATATTTTTCACGTTGATTCTGAATCAATCAGTTCAGTTCACGTGTTACTTCTTCAATTGATTTTTTTTTTAATTTAGCGGCCGTGCTGGGTCTTGGTGGCTGTGTGGGCCACTCTCTAGCTGTGGCACAAGCGCTTCTCATTGTGATGGCTTCTCCTATTGCAGAGCGTGGGCTCTGAGTGCACGGGCTTCAGTGCTTGGGGCTCCGGGCTCTGGAGCACAGGTTCAGGAGCTGTGGCACACAGGCATGGTTGCTCCGAGGCAGGTGGGATCTTCCTGGACCAGGGATTAAACCTGTGTCTTCTATGTTGGTAGGCAGATTCTTTACCACTGAGCCACCAGGGAAGCCCTTACTTTACAAGCTGAACCATAGGAACTGTACCTCCCTCCTCTTTTCTAGAAAACCAGTCCCACAGTGGCAATTTCCATACAGTTCACCTAAAATACCTGTCTCCCTTGCTTCAATCTCCCTGGTTAAACCTTCACGTGTTTTCCAGTCCTTGGTTAAGCTGGGAGCTTCCTTTCATCCTCTCGTGGCTGCCAAAATGCATGGGATAATTCACAGGGCCTGGCCCTTCCCCTGCCCTGGCATCCCTGCACAGCTTCTCTTTGCTGACTCTCTGGGTTGTAGTCTTTGCTGGAGTCCTAGGCACTGTAGGGTGTGACATCCCTGGCCTCTACTCACTAGATGCCAGTCATGCCTCACTCCCCACTGTGACAACCAGAACGTCTCCAGACACGCCCAACATCCCTGGAGCTCCCCCACGGACCAGGAATCCCTGTTCTCCCGTCAAAGGGGGTGAGCTTGCCACTGAAGAAGATCAATGCCTGCTCTGAAACTGACAAAGCCAAAAGCTCAACCAGAAGGTCCAGCTCAGAGGCCACAGTCACCTGCTCCTCCCCAGGATGCACGTGGGTTCAGGGAGCTCTCCTGTGATTCCTTTGATGCTCTATCAATTGACACATCGATGGGAGTGTCCACTCCCCCTGAGAGCCTGCTAAAGAAGATTCTGGAGACTTGGGCTTCAAGAGACCATGGACATTCCAGAGAGAGGCCTCGGGGTAAAAGAACATTTTCCCGGCAGCAAACTGCAGGCCAGCTCATACACTGCATGGTGAGCGTATTCAGTAGGAATACAAGCTTTTAATTTTCCACATATATTGAGCTGCTATATTGCATTTTTATTTAATGTATGTCATGCAGACGCTTATTAGACCCTGATGGCTAAACAGATGTAATTAGTATCCTTCACTGGTAGCATGTACTTGAAAGTCTTGACATTTTCAGCTCAGGAAGGGAAGTCTGACAAAAGCGTAGTGTTGGCCTCTCAGGTGGACCGTTCCTCTCAGGACTACCCCTAGGCGATCACCTTACACCTTTTGAAGCTGTGGAACAAGTTGGCAGCACACTTGTCACCTCCATCACTGAAGCCTCTACCATCTGTTACCTTTCACATAGTTCTACTTTCCTTAGTTAGGTGTCAGGGGGCTTGGACTGCAGCTTAATGAAAATAATTACTGGTTTTACAGCTGAAAAGAGAAGGAAAAAGCCCTGCACTCTGTTGCTTTGGTGCAGTCATCTATCTTAAGTCTCCATGGCCATTGAGAAGCTGAACCAAGTTATAACAGAATGTTCTTTGATGAAACTTGACTACAGCTTGTCCATTCTCACGAAACCTTATGTGAAACTCTCAGGAACCAGTGGATGCTACCTAATACAAGAGTGACTCTGTGATACAGACATTTCATCATTTGGGGTCTGGACAACAAGCACACAATACGACTTATTATTAACTTAAGGATACACGTCAGGAGGCGACTGATACACACCAACTATCCTTGTAAACATTTACTCTTCCATCAAACCTAAAACTTGAAAGTTTTGTTTATTGCTAGAGCAAACCCTTTTCCCAGTAAAATACCACTCAATTTGACTAATGTAAATTCAAACTAATGGCAATTATATTTTTAGAAAAATAGAAGTTTGCTTTTAAGCATCTAATTACTCGGAAAAACAAACAGTAACAAAATGGACTAAGGCAATATAAAATAACTGAGACTTCTGGAAGTTCTAGCTTAATAACTGTAAATAAATCTACAGTTTGCTTAAATTCCGACAGGATTAGAGAACATCTTCTCTCAAATGGAGAGAAAATCTGCCTGGAAGTCTTTCCCGTACATTTCTACTTCCCAACAGGTGAGAATATTTGGGGACACCCCTGGGTGTACCCTCTGACACACCTGCTGAGTCTGCCCTGGTGTTGCGGTATCCATGGTGAGGAGGGGGTCCCATCCTGCCCTGCTCCCACTTTTTCTCAATTCATCACCTTGCTTTCCTGAACCAATGCTTGCTTTGAGAAAAAAAAAATGAACACAGTGCAAGGAGATCCTGCCTTCTCAGGGCACTTAGCATTCAGCCCTACACCCCACTGGGGTGTGATATTCCACACATAAAACACAGAACATACATGCACACAAGTATATAAATACACAGGGCTTCCCTGGTGGCTCAGGGGTAAAGAATCTGCCTGCCAATGCAGGAGACACAGGTTCGATCCCTGTGAAGGGAAGATCCCCTGGAGAAGGAAATGGTAACACACTCCAGTATTCTTACAGGGATAATCTTATGGACAGAGGAGTCTGGTGGGCTATATAGTCCATGGGGTCACAAAAGAGATGGACATGATTTAATGAGTAAAACAGCAACAACAAACAATATAAATAGACACACAGACATGCATACACACATATAAACAAACTCACACACACACATAAATCCTTGCCAGGTCCTCATCCCCTCGCCTGTTTCTGTGCCTCTTGTCATCAGCCCTTCTGGCCATGGTCCACCCCACGCAACCACCGAGCCCCAAGATCCCTAACATGCTTGTGCTCAGCTCCCCATTATCTGTGGGACGAACTTGGCTCTGAACAAGGCCCTCTCCAGTGGCGCCTAGAGCCCCGTCCACATGTCATGCCCATGCATACATCGGGCACTAGATCAAAACCACCCTGGTTGTTGCTCCTTCAGCGTGCCCTGAGAAACCCCATCCTGCTTGTCCTCCCACTATCCTTGGAAGTCCTGCCGGATGCCCATTCCCTGTGAGCTGCTTCCAAACCAGCCGACGTCTCGGGGTGTTCAGCATGGTTCCATCTCTGCAGTGTGGGCATCGCTCAGGCAGCCCTTTGCATAAGAGGGCAGATGTTACAGACACGCACTGTCTGTGGGCCTCGTACCACCAGATACACCCTCAGAACCGCACTGGTCTTTACTATGGTGGGGAAGAATGCTCCACGGGAAAAGATCACTGAAGCTCTCACTGTACTGAGGAAAGGATAACGTGGCCCTAATAATAAAATGCCCCATAATAAATCAGAGGACCCAGTAATACTCAAGGAAGGGCCTCCGAGGTCCCCGGGCCCCCTCATCCACTTGACTGCCTGTGGTCGGGCAAGATCCCCATGGCCGGTGGGGGACAGAGCTCAATCTAGCGCCCAGGTCTGGGAGTTCTCAGTACGAGGCTTGTGAAGTCAAATGCTGAATATATTCTAAAGCCATCTGAAATCCTGGAGTCTTGGAATATACATTTTCCCATTCTTAAAAACCTTAGGAAGAAGGCCTGCAATTCATCTTATTTCATTCATTGTAACAAACCTATAATTAAAAAAAAAGTTTGTTGGTGAAGATTTTAAGGTAGCCTTCTAAAGTTTCTCTACTGACACACATCAAGGTTATTATTTAACCTTCCCAATATTAGCTGGACCTTTAACTTTATAAATATGCACTTTATCCTGCTGGCACCAAATTAAAATCCCATGAATTCAAACCTGGGTAACAATCACTCCCTGTACAGAATAAGAACTTTAGAGATGTATTAGAACTATTTCCTTGGATAGGAGATAAGTTAGGTCTCCAATCTGACATGTTAACTCTTCACTTTTTCTAGAACTGAACATTCACTGATGTTTCGCTGTAAATATATTTATAAATTTATGTATAGCTCACATACATGGTTCTAGTTATGTCTAAATTGCCAGCGAAGAACAATTCTTTGTCTGAGAAAAGGTGATGCAATCATTACGTATCACTGCATGATACAGGCTGTTTGGGGTTATTAGAAGAAGCAGGTATGGCCAATTTACAAGTGTCAGCCCCGCACCTTTGCTTTCAGGGCTCACTGCTGAGCCTCATGCTCACCGAGGGGCCCCTTGGGATCTCCTTACAAATGACTGTTTATTATTATATTATTCCATCATGTATCTCATGAGAGGAGGTTGTAACATCCGTTAAGAAAATCAGGAATTGTTGTGACTTCTATGATAGAATATTCCTCTGTGCATGATGTTTAAAACTTTTCTTTAGCACTGGTAAGGAACAGATGCACTAAAATGTACAGCAGAGTGAAAGCAAAAATGTTCCTAAAACAAGTTAAATACTCTTGGCTACAAAACAAATTCGTGGGGCGCGAGGTGGAAGAGAAGGAAATGCTTCCAGTGCTTTTAGCACCTGAAACATTGAGCCACGTGGATCCCACACCCCTGGAGCCTCCCAGGACCTCACTGGGGGAGCCAGGTTCTTACAAACGGAATATTTCCTATGCCGAGTCTGAGACAACAGGGGTTTCTATCAGGGCATTAGAGGGCTCACAGTCTGGCTAGAGGACCCAGGCGGCAACCCTGCCCAGCCAGGCACCCAGCCACTGGGGTGCAGCCCCAGCAGGGTCTTGGCTGCCAGCGATGGAGAGGCCGGAGCGATGCAGGCTGCCCCACCTGCGTCTAGAGCCACACAGGCCCCTGCTGGGCTGGAACACGGCTGGATGTCAACTGGCCGCCAGGGTGTCCAGCCCTCTGGCATCGATTCCACAGTGGGCAGGTGCTGCCTCGGGTGGGGAGTGCCTGGAAAGGGAGTCAATGGCTAGGACACACAAGAAACATCCAGATCACAAAGGTCACTGGACATGTCAATCCTCATATCTGACCCACAGCAGGGGGAGTGGTTGTTTCTCACTCAGTTCAGTCACTCAGTTGTGTCCGAATCTTTGCGACCCTGTGGACTGCAGCATGCCAGGCCTCCCTGTCCATCACCAACTCCTAGAGCTTACTCAAACTCATGTCCATTGAGTTGGTGATGCCATCCAACCATCTCATCCTCTGTCGTTCCCTTCTCCTCCTGCCTTCATTCTTTCCCAGCATCAGGGTTTTTTCTAATGAGTCAGTTCTTTGCATCAGGTGGCCAAAGTATTGGAATTTCAGCTTCAGCATCAGTCCTTCCAGTGAACACCCAAGACTGATTTCCTTTAGAATGGACTGGTTGGATCTCCTGGCAGTTCAAGGGACTCACAAGAGTCTTCTCCAACACCACAGTTCAAAAGCATCAATAATTCTTTGGCACTCAGCTTTCTTTAAAGTCCAACTCTCACATCTATACTACGTTCTGAAATTCCAGGATGCCTAGTGACAGGTTTTAGTCAAATGGTTTTGTTCCAAAGTAAGAGAAAATATGGGGGAGGGGAAAAAGAACCCAATACCCTAACACATTGGAAAAATAAAATGGGCTCATTTGGCCAAGGGCTGCCCTGCCTTCCTCGGCATCCTTGGTGTTACCGCGAGAGTCTGCCCACCAAGTGCAGTGGCGGTCTCGAGTGGCTTCCTCAGTCTACCCACTCAGAGTTTCCCAGGGGCCCCGTCAGGGCGGCGCTACAATCATATGCAGGTCAGGGGGCCAAGGTGCAAGGAGGTCATATCACTTGTCTACCCAAAGGGATGCCAAGCCTGGAGCACAGAAGGCTGGGAGCCCAGGCTCCTAACTGTCACCCCTCATATTGCATCCTGACTTCACATAGCGAGGGTCTGGAGCTGTAGCTGACTTTGCTAAACCCATTTCCCCACCTGGGAGCAGCCTCGTGCTTTTTGGTTTGTTACCAAATATGATAACACAACTTCCCTGGTGGCTCAGTGGTAAAGAATCTGCCTGCAAATGCAGGTTTGATCCCTGGCTCAAGAATATCCCCTGGAGGAGGGCATGGAGACCCATTTTAGTATTCCTGCCTGGAGAACCCCATGGATAAAGGAGCCTGGTGGGCTACAGCCCATGGGGTTGCAAAGAGCTGGACACAACTGAAGCAACTGAACACACATGCACAATAATGCAACATCATAATGAAAATGACAAAGACCCTCATTTCCCAAAATTTCTATATGCAAATTTGCAACCATAATTGCACTGATGTAAGCTCCATATTTAAAGGCGAATTTAACTTTGATGTATTTAACAGACAAATTGCATTAAGACCTTCAATCTGTAAGTCATTGTTAAAAAATAGTTTACTTAAATTTTAAGCAAAGAAAACTTTCCAGTCTTTGATATATGTTCTTAGAAACATAAAAATAACATTCCTTTCCTCAACTGTCCTTTTCCATTTCACACATATTGATCTGTCCATATGTTTTAAATAATGATGAAATTAATAGGAACTGTTTTTAATAAATCCAAACCCTAGCTCCTTTCATGTCCACATATTCAGAGGGGGAGACTGAGGTGAAAAAGCTGCTTAAGTATTAGGACAAACGAAGCAGAACCGGGAACAGCTTTGGAAGAGAAGCTGGTGAGGAACCGGGTGGGAGCAAGGGAGGGTATTGCAGGCGGGGATGGGAGGAGGGGTCCAAGGGAGGAGGACTCTGAGTGGCGGCAGGACTGAGGACAAAGCCCAGGTGAGACAAGACAGGAGGAGGGACGTGGTCAAGGCGTGTTTGTTTGCCCAGCATGTACGGCGTTGAATCCACGGGAGAGACAGACCCTGCTGAATAAGCCACGCTTCCCGAGAGCTCTCACAGCCCTTCTTATGTGTGGCACTGGGCAAATGCCCTCAATATCTTTTGAGCCTTAGCTATTTATACAGCGGGTCATGATATTTGTCTAACTGAACTGCAGAGAAGAATCGATGGACAACATCACGAGTTCCCAGTCCGGGGTCTGGTACTGAGGTCAGTGGTGCATAGATGGCGACCCTCCGCCTCCCCCAGCCCAGACACAGAGCAGCAGGCCGGAGGAAAGCCAGCGAGAAGACCCCCTGCACAGCCAGTACAGGCAGTCCCAGAGCCTTCCTGAATCTTGCTCATAATGTATAGTTGTTTTTTAAAGTCTTTACCATCTTAATTATTTTCTAAATCAGCAACAGGATCCATTTTTTTCTTAAAAAATTCATAGTCAAGGAAAAATAAAGCTATTTCAAAGCATTTTCTCCATCACACCAATAAACCATAAACTCCCGCTACACACATCTTACTGNCTGTCCCGGGACTCCAGAAGGTGGAGCCAAGAGTTCCTGCTCTGTCCCCCACCAGGAACGACCAAGAAGGAGGGGGCACGGCAGAGGACCTCAGGGAAGCAGAGTATTAGGGCCGCCTATCACAGTACCTAATGGTACATCTCAGCATCCCAGTCAAATTTTAAATACTTATACCACTGATGTCACGGTACGGTGGAAGTTTTGTGTTCCAAACCTGGGGGAACGTCCAAAAGGAAGACCATTCTTCCTTCTGGGCCTGTCTCCTCACCAGCCATCAGCCTTATTGTGCTTTTCACCTGGAGAAAGACCCAGGGCTGGAAAGACAATTCTTGAAGGTAACTGGGTAATGTTTAATGTTTGACTGGTACTAACCACCCATCTATCCTGGGATTCCAGGAATAAAAATGTCCCATATCGCAACATCATGTCTTCAGATGAAATCATTCGCGTTAGAAGGTCAAAAGGAAACAAAGTCTATCCGTGTTGAAGCTGGAGGAACACAGACCACATCTCCTGGTACTTACTCTTCTGTCTCTCCCTATATTTTCCTTGCATCTGCTGTGAGTCATCTTTCAAATCCAGTTCAGTGGGGCTGCTGCTTCTTCGAACTAAGATCTTCAGACAGAAAGAAAGATTGTGGTGGTTACAGAAAAGTTTTAATTTTTATAAGACTGTTAAATTTCTAGTCCATATGTCTAAAGATAAAGAAACAAACGAACAGTAAGAATAGTAAAAAAAAAAAAACTGAATGACGTTCTGAATTAGAAGGATATGGGTTCACTAATTACTGTGACCAAGTCATAAATTACCCAAGATCTGAAATTTAAGGCTTCTGCTTTATCAGTTGGCATCCAATTAACATGGTCTATGGAGGAGAGATGCTAAGTTACACGGAAATCTTTATGTTGAGGTTCTGTTTGTACCTCTGCTTGGGTACACATGCATAATGGATATCATCCTCCAGGAGGTATAAGTCACCACCGGTGTGTTGGCAGGGAGGGCGTAAACCCCACCCAGACGCATTCAATGCCTCCCTTGTTATAGGTGCAGCAGGCTTCCCCGAGCACTGCTCAGCACTGGACCTTGGGTTAAACATGGGACTAGAACACTGGGAGGCCATCTGCGCCCCCTACATTTTACATAACTGGCGTGGAAAGACAAAACGTACACACATTACACAAAATGATCACAATGTACATTAGCAAAATATTCAAGTCAACGCTCTCTAAAAGGTATGCAGAAGAAAGTGTTACCTTGATCGGCTCACAGTGACAGGAGAGCTGCTCAACAAGGCTACAGACATGAGGTGGTAGAGAGTAGGCAGGAAGGGGCTCAGGGCAGGAAGCACTGAGAAATCAGCAAGTTCTACGTGCAGGAAAAGAAGCCGATTACAGCAGGCCATGCAGGGCAGTCAGGTGAAGAGGGAAAACGGTAAGAAGGAAACGTGACCACCTTCTACAAGTGGCACACCTGCCAAGGGGCCTCTAACACCAGGCTTAGGAATTTCACCCCAGTACTGACAAAATGAGCAACCGTATGTTCCAGACAGTAGCTGATTGTGATTAAAAACATAATCAAAATGGTTAAGTTGACTTACTATCTGTGGAATAGAGTTAAGAAGAAAGTTGCTATGGAACTATAATGGTAACTCGGGAATGAGCAGATAAGGCTTTTGATGATAGAAAAGGAGAAGAAAAGATAAATTCTAAAAATGCTGCAGAATGACAGACAAGAGCTTATATAAGTATTGTCCATGGGAATGGAACTTAAATTACAAAAGGATATGAATCTGGGGGACCATGAGAAAGATGGTGACAAAAGAAGGAAGGGAGGGAGGGAGGAAAGGCAGATGGACGGACATTGGATGGAGGAGTTTGAGCAAGTTTCTCATATTTTAACATCCATCTTTGGGCTGAATATCTAAAGAGAATGTACCATAAGTGTGCAACAAAAATCCATGACTGGCAAGATGGAGAATAGAGCCAGAAATGAAGACAGTATATTTAAGGCTCTCCAGCTTAGAGTGTACAAAAATCATGGGATTCAATAAGCCAACTAAAGGAATGAATACTAAATAAGCAAACACATGAAAAGGAGGGACTAAGATGTAAAATTAAAGGATAGAATAATCATTAAGCTAAAACACATAAGGAGGCCATGAATGAAATATTTAGAAAATTAACAGAATGTAAAAAAATGTTACTCAGCTTTAAAGAAGGATGATATGTATCTAATATTGTTGATGCTGTTTAGCTGCTCAGTCATGTCTGACTCTTTCGTAACCCCATGGACTGTTGCCCACCAGGCTCCGCTATCCATGGGATTTCCCAGGCGAGAATACTGGAGAGGGTTGCCATTCCCTTCTTCAGGGATCTTCCTGACCCAGGAACTGAATCTGTGTCTAGTGCATTGTAGGCAGATTCTTTACCACTGAGCCACTTGGGAAGCATATATTTCTAATATGATAATGGAATATACACAGGCAATCTCCTTAATTGAAAAGCAGATTATAGGCTCTTCTGCTTCTGACTCTCTGGAAGATGAAATACCCTCCAACTATAGAACCTATATAAAAATCTGGGGCTCACAGGAAGTAAAATAAACCTTCAAGGGACCCAGCCCCTCTTCCCACTCCCACCCAAAGCAAACGGAAATCAGGGCAGTGAAATGGGGCTACCTTGGGCATTAATCTAATATTACCACTGCCAGTGGCAAAAAGAACCAGAGTCCCAAATTAAAGTAGCACTCCCTGTTTTGTGAAACTTCATCATATCAGAAATTCAGGTTTTCTGCAGATTCAGATCAGGTAGCTAGGAATTCACAATCAAAAGTTACCAAACACCAAAGGAAATTAAAAACCCACCAAGTACAAATCTTAGAAACAACGAACATCAGATTTAGATTCCCCACCCACCCCTCAAGGATTTCAGATAATCAGATAAAGAATTCAGAACTGCAATCTGTGACTAGTTTAAAGGAATAAAAGATGGGAATCACAAAAAAATGAGCAAACTATAAGAGATCATGAGAGATTATAAGATATACTTGAAAAGTGTTAACCTGAACTTTCAGAAGCAAAACATAAAATTGTTGAACCAAAAAAACTCAATGGGACCATTAAACAGGAGACTATAGATGCATAAGAAGAGAATTATTGAACTGAGTGAAAGACAGATCTGATGAATCACTCAGAACGCACCCACATAGCCAAGGAGAAAGGAATATATGAAAGGGGGCTTAAGAGATACAGAACACAGAATGAGAAAGTCTAAATATATTTCTACCCAGATCTCCAGAAGGAAAGGGGAGAGAGACCAAAGAACAGACAATATTTGATGAACGGATTACCAAGAATTTTCCAGAAGCGATGGAAGAACAATTATTCACAGATGCCTGACACATATAGCATATCCAAAATAGGACAAATTGTACCAAGAGAAAATGCACCTTAACACACTGCAGTGAAACTGGAGGACAAGGATGAAGAACACTGAGGAACAACAAACAGGATGGACAGAAGACCTCTCAACAGCAACAGCAAAAGACAGAAGGCAGTAGAACAAATCGCTTCCATTAGATGGGGGTGAGGAGGAAGTAGGGGAACTACGGAATTAAGACAGAGAGACAAAGGAAGCAATGACTCAAGAAGCACCAAAACAAAGCCTCACACATCTGGGATGCAGTATCTATGAGAGATAGGCAGCATTTTCAGATCAATAAAGGAAAATGAATTCAGTATAGGGGACCCACGATAAGTGGCTATCCATGTAGGGGAAAAAATGAAAGTGGATCCCTAATGCCATTCCATAAACAACAGCTCCAGGCACATGAAAGACCTAAATGTATAGAACAAAACTGAAACACTTATAAACATAAGGCAAATATTCTTATCCCTTTCAAGTTGATATTCTAAATTTTTCAGGGCTTCCCTGGTGGCTCAGTCATGAAGAATCTGCCTGCTAATGCAGAAGAAATGGGTTGGGCCCCCGAACCAGGAAGATGCAACACACTGCAGAGCAGCTAAGCCCATGGACCACAGTGACTGAGTCCACGTGCCCTGGAACCGGCTCTCTGGAGTAAGAGAAGCCACCGCAGTGAGAAACCTGTGCGCTGCAATTACAGAGTGGCCCCCGCCCCCCACCATAACTAGATAGAAGCCTACACGACAGCAAAGATCCAGCACAGCCAAAAGCAAACACATAAACGGATTTTTTTAAATTTTCATAAAATGTAATAACAAGAAATGGTAATCAAGAATATCAAAATTAAGAGCTCTGTTCAACAAAAGACAACATACAGAATGTGAAACTATAAGCCACATATTGGAAGAAGAAATTCACCAGAAACATAACCAATGTAGGATCCGTATTCAGACTACATTAAGAATTGGTACAAATAAAAAAGACAAATCAACAGGAAAATGGAAAAGACGAAACACATATGGCCAACCAACATAAGGAAAGACTTTATCAGCAACCTGAGAAATGCAAAGCAAAATGAGATCCCATTTTCCCCCACTTGACTCCCAAGATTTTAAATCTGACAGTTGTTAAGTGTTGGCAGGAATGTGGATGAACAGAAACTTTTTATACACTGCTGGCCAAAACAGAAGTGGTACAACCACTCTGGANAAAATGAGATCCCATTTTCCCCCACTTGACTCCCAAGATTTTAAATCTGACAGTTGTTAAGTGTTGGCAGGAATGTGGATGAACAGAAACTTTTTATACACTGCTGGCCAAAACAGAAGTGGTACAACCACTCTGGAGAAAGACACATTCTCTTATAAAAAAAGAGCATCCTTTTTACCGGGACACATCAGTTCCACACTAAGACAACACCGTTGGGAAAACCTTACACATAGATCTTGAAACACATACAAGAATACGCACAGCTTCATTTCTCATTTAAAAAAAGGTGGGGGGGAAACAAGCTAAACGTCAACAAGAGAGTGGGAAAGTGAACTGTGGTCTTCTCACGGTGGAATATCAAACACAGAGAAAGCAATGAACTAGTGCAACGTGCCACCATGTACATACATGGTAATGAGTGAACAAAGTAATCATACCACCTGTATAAAGTTTAAAAATGAGGGGAACTAAAGGATGCATTGTTTTAGAGGTACATACATTTCAAGCAAAACTACAAAGGAAAGCAAAGACACGATCAACTCAGAGCTAACACAGAGCTGTTCTCTGAGGGATCAAGATGCCACCCACAAGGCACAGCAACAGCTCTGAAAATAGTCTGGTTTCTGCACCAGTGGCGAGTCTCTGGGTGTTTATCTGATTGTTGAAATACACACACAGAATATACATACAAATGGAATGTACGTATAAAGCTGGTATATGCCCATTAAAAAAAGTAAAGACGGAGGAACACTCATATCTTCCAGGCAGGGAAGAGTAGGGAGTGACTTTCTGTGTGTATTTTGTATCTTTCCGGGATGTCTGAGTGTTCTATTCATAGATACTACATTTTTCTTTTTAATGAGTTAATAGAAATTATCTGCAAGAATGAGTTAGGGCTACTTTTTAATTTTAGTCTTTAAACTTTTTAGTTGTATTTTAAGAAACCTATAAATGCCACTTTACATTTTTTTAAAAAGAAAGAAACCATAACAGATCATTGCAACATCTCATTTATCTGTGAACTTGGGTCAGGTGAAGGCTACAACCTAAAGTGATACCAGGAATAGGGAATCTGAGCATCTGCTTGACAGGCAAGGATGTCCTTAAAAAGAGAAAGTGCACATACAGACCAGGTGCGAAATTCTGTTTTCATGCTTACTGGGTTCTATTTTTGTAATGCGACTATAATTTTACATAGAAAGTGAGTAAGTCTTTCAAACGTCTCAAGGCCGCCTGGCCCTAAAACACATCTAAGTGGAAAAAAATTTTAGAAGATAGTGTCACAGCCACTAATAAAGTGCATATTGTGCCAGTGATCTGTAGGTTTATTTTTAATGACACACGGATGTATTCTGAAAAGCTCTTACTGTTATTCCTTCATGCTCTTTCTTCTCATGTCCTTTGGTCTCCTGAGCAGGTCTGGGTTCTGAAGAACTCACATTCTGTGCATTTTCTAGCTTTTGGCCTAGAGATTTGGGGGTGGGGAGGGGGGGAAATCAACAACAGAAATATTTGGAAAAGATTTTTATACACAGGCAATGATTAAATTTAGATATTCTAAGACATGTAAAAACAAGAGTGCAGGGCCCAGCACGTGAGCAGCCTACGGATCACGACTGCTCCACAGACCTGGTCTCTGATGAAGAGAACTTCACTGTCGAGTGTTAATGTTACACATGGTGAGGGGAGGGAGAGCAACAAGGCCTGTCTGGGGGCCTTGAAGAAGGGGTCTCAGACCAGAGCTGCCTGAGTCAGCCAGGCTGGGGAAGGGAGGAAGGGAATGGGGAAGGGAGCATGAGGTGGCTCAGCATTGCTAGTGAAAGAAGTAACCGACAACCAGTGTCCGCAATAGAGAATGGGATCTCTCCACCGAGCCTGCCACCGTTAATTAAAAAGATCAGATTCTATGCATAGTCTGGGGCCAATAAATCTTCTTTAAAAAATAAATGAACAAATTCCTAGAAAAAAAAACCCCACAAAACTTATGCAAATTAAAACAAGAAAAGGAAAATATGAAGTCTTAGAATGATTTAAAAATCAGAATAGTACTTTAAAATCTTCTGACAAGAAAACTCCAGGCAGCTGATGGATTCCACCAAATATTTAAGGGAAAAAGATCATAACAATCTTACACAGACTTCTGGAGAACAGAAAATCTTCCAGGTAACACATTTCTCAAATTGTTTTCATTGTGTATTTATTATTTTTCTTTCGAGAGAATTTCTTAGAGGGGTTATACCCTGCTCATTGGATGAGGATGGCATGACCCTGACACTGAGGCCTACAGGATGGCTCAGTTGATTGTTCACCTAACTCATGAAACTAAGTACATATGTTCACTGTCACCAGACACACTTAGACTTGTATCTTCACTGTAAAACACACTAGTCAATGCTCACAGGTCTAACCACCTGCCTCGCCACCTTTCACCCTAGTTGCTGCTGAAAGCTGCTGGAGAAACTGTGTGGATTAATGCCAAAGGGTGTGCGTGCATGCTCAGTCGCTCAGTTGTGTCCAACTCTGCAACCCAATGGACTTGTAGCCTGCAACGCTCCTCTGTCCATGGGATTTCCCAAGCAAGAATACTGGAGTGGGTCACCATTTCCTCCTCCAGGGGATCTTCCCAACCCAGGGATGGAACCTGGGTCTCCCCCATTGCAGGGAGATTTTTTACCGCTTAGCCACCAGGGAAGCCCATAACGCTAGTAATACAAGTTATCATTTTTCAACCTCAGCAGATCTGCACGCTGCTAATAAACTTCACAAGTCTGGTCAGCCATCCACTTCTCATCCCTCAGCCCGTGACCCCTCTCTTCCTGGCCTCTGCCTAACCTGATGCTGTCCCTCGCCTGGGGTGAACATCCTCCACCTCCCACCTCCTCCAGCCACTCTGGATTTCTTTTTAGTCCTCAAACATGCTACACTTGAAAAAAGGACACACACACACACAATTCAGATAATTAGATTAAAATAAGTAGTGAAAATATTTCATGTGATTCAAGAAATCACATCCTTGCAATCAAACTCTAAAGTAAATTCCCTTGAAATAAATAGAACTAGGATCAAAGTAGAAAGCCCCACAACACACAGCCTCTCCCCAGCCAGAAGCTAGGGTCTCGCGTGAGTAAGATGCTGATACCTGGTGGGGGCTCAGGATACAGCGGCTCGGTGACCTCAGGGCTGCTGCCGCTCCGAACCATCGGCTGCTGCCCCAGGGGCCCAGATTCGGTGGCAGGTGTGTTTTCTGGCTGCAGGTATTCTTCCACTTCTGTGGGCAATAACACAGAACACACAGGGATGGATTTCAAAATAAATTATTAAATTTTAATTATTAAATAATTAAATTTTTAAAATAATTTCCCTACTTCACTGACTCTTAAAAAATGTCATTTTAGATACTTTTTCCCCACAAAAAGTGTGTAGTAGGATTAGCGGCTTTCACATTATAAAGTTTTCTATGCTTGTTAGTTCTACTTTACTCCAAGGGTACATTTGCCTTCTAAGTTCTACAAAGTGTTTTAATTCAAAGTGAAGAAGTAAAAAACAAACAAAAAAAAACAACAGAGAAAGCGCAAGCAGAATGGTTGACAACTGTAAGTCATAGGAGCTTCAGGGACAGGCATGCCCAGGGGAGGGGGAGCTAGGAGATGCAGGGACAGGGCATTTTCACTTGAGAGAGCAGAATATCACACACACACACACACACACACACACACACACACACACGCATACACTAGCACACATACACCACATCCGGAAGGAAGATGAAAGGAAGCGGGAATTTCAACTTTATCATTTCTTTTAACAGATAAATGTACAACTGTCCAATGTAAAATACTGCAATTATTTAATGACATATTACCAAATGCAAGCGTGAATTTATCACTCAGGTACAAAAATGATCCACTGGTATTTTTAGAGAATTGATAAATGTACATCATAAAATAGAAAACCACAGCTGAGTACTGACCACTAGGTGATCCCAGCTAGGATCAAGATAAACCATGTTCCCCTGGAGAAGAGAAGTCCCTCCTAGCTCATTTCTAAATGTCATGGTTCATTTTAATCTCCAAAGACAACGCAAGGCACTGGAAGGGTCATCCCACCTCCTGTCTGTAGCATAGAGGCTCCAAGGTGACATCATCCCTGACCCTCCAGCTTTATCGTCATCAGCCTCCTCCCAGCCCTCCTCCCCATGCCCTCAGGAAGCCCCCCTACAACTGAGATCTGATAGAACCACTCCCCCTCCCCCGTGGACACCTGAGGCCCCCATCACTGTCCACTCAAGCTCACGCTCCTCACAGTGAACAAGGGCCCCTTGATGTCACCCCAGAGGCTTGACAAGGAGTCCTTGCACTCTTCAGTCTCGAGCAGGCCCAGCCCACCTGACCCTGCTGCTCCCTCCCTCCTGCTGCTCCCCCCACCCCTGGGTTGACCTCCACCCCCAACAGGCTGCCCAGGCTCCCCTCCTGCAGGACTTGCCACGTGGTCNGAGCAGGCCCAGCCCACCTGACCCTGCTGCTCCCTCCCTCCTGCTGCTCCCCCCACCCCTGGGTTGACCTCCACCCCCAACAGGCTGCCCAGGCTCCCCTCCTGCAGGACTTGCCACGTGGTCCAGCCTGTGACCCCACCGCTGCCTCCCCTCCAGACTTCATCCTCCCTTGTGCAGCCTCGGAACTCTACATCCATAACCCTAAGATCATGTTCTCTCCAAATTTTCATTAGTCACGGTTTTGTGCAGCCTCGGAACTCTACATCCATAACCCTAGGATCATATTTTCTCCAAATTTTCATTAGTCACAGTTTCAGTCCTTCTGACAAACTATGACAAACCCAGACAGCAAAGACATCACTTTGCCAACAAAGGTCTATCTCATCAAAGCTATGGTTTTCCAGCAGTCATGGACAGATGTGAGTTGGACCATAAAGAAGGCTGAGTGCTGAAGAATTGATGCTTTTAAACTGTGATGTCGGAGAAGACTCTTGAGAGGCTCTTGGACAGCGAGGAGATCTAACCAGTCAATCCTAACGGATATCAACCCTGACTGTTCATTGGAAGGACTGATGCTGAAGCTGAAGCTCCAATACATCCACCTGATGTAAAGAGAAGACTCATTGTTAAAGACCCTGACGCTGGGAAAAATTGAGGGCAGGAGGAGAAGGGAGCAGCAGAGGATGAGATGGTGACTCAATGGACATGAGTCTGAGCAAACTTTGGGAGACAGTGAAGGACAGGGAAGCCTGGTGTGCTGCAGTCCATGGGGTCACAGAGTTGGACATGACTAAGCGACTGAACAACAACAATCAGTCCTTCTAAGAAGGGACTGATCAAAACTCAGCCTGTAATGCCCTCCCTGGACGTGTCACCCAATTCATCCCCTGAAATGCGGCCAAGGTGTCCTCTTCTGTGTAACCTTCAACCAGAGCCATAAGCCAAAGGACTGGTTCACTCCAACCAAGAAGTTGCATGTAGGAAGATTCTAAACATAGCAGAGGATTTCACTGAAGGGCTGTCGCTTTACTTTTACTATCCACACAAAAATTCTATTTTTAAGTACATGGATACAAGTTACCAGACCTCGAAACTGAAATGTGTATGATCCTTCACTTATGATCCAAAGTCTAGGTGTAAAAGTAAAAGTGTGAGTCGCTCAGTCACTTTTCAATCCCATGGTCTGTCCATGGAATTCTCCAGGCAAGAAAACTGAAGTGGGCTGCCATTCCCTTCTTCAGGGAATCTTTCCAACCCAGGGATTAAACCCAGGTCTCCTGCGTTGCAGGCAGATTCTTTACCGTCTGAGCTACCAGGGAAGCAGGGCCATGGTCTAAATCCAGATCCTGTCAAGAAGCTGGACTCAGGGAACAAGCAAAGGAAGGCAGGGTAGCAAGAGCGGACAGATCCACCACAGCCTTGTCTTTCCACGTTGTCTCTGCCCTTCTCTGATCCTGAAGAGCCAAGAGCTGTTCACTTCCTCACAAGAAACATGGGACATCCATAACACTATGCTCCATTCAGCATCCCAGATGCTGGCCCCCTACAACTCTGCTCCCAGACTCCTCAGTATCAGGCAGAGGAAGACAGATGACACCACCGGCTGTCCTTCCCACTGTTTTCTTTCCTTGTTCACTCTAATTATGCAAGACACTGACACCTTCTGGGAAGGGATTCTATTTGTTAATGAACCTACTTGTAAACCCAGTGTCAGCAGAGGGAGCCCAAGAGCTTCCTGCTTCTATCAGAAACAATTGGCACCTGCCAGTCTTTATGGACAGTGGGAAGAGCGGGCTTTATTCCCTTAAATGTGATGCCAAGAGCTGGTAGATGTTGGTTTCTGGGCTCTGCGCGGAAACAAATAAGGACTGGGCCAATGCTGGCAGCATCTTTCTCAGGATACAGAATATTGCCATCTGGTGGGATGAAGCCCAGCCTTGGGACTATGGCTTCTAAACACAAGTGTCCTCACTGGTTCTCAGACAACAGACGGATAAAGAGCCTGCAGGGCCAGCTGCTCTGCCTTCCCAACAGGCTGGCCTGATGTGGCTTTAAGGCTCTGCTTTTGTAAAAAGTCTGATCAAGTCTTCTTAAGTGGAGGAAGTCCAAGCGTGCAGAAACCACAGGAACAGGTGGGATGGGAAACCTGTGAAGAGGGGGAGGGTGGAAGGCAAATCTCAGTCACAGAAACTGCTAGGCTGTGGGGCGGGTGCCCTGAGCTACTCCTGGACTCAGCTGTCACATGAAAGAGGGAGAAGGAAAAAAAAGGCAAGCAAATTCTCTTTATCCCGCAAGTTAAACACAATTTCCCAGTTTGGAACTGTACATTTTCAGGCCTTTTCTCATATTTTATTCTAAGTCTATACTCAATATTTGTTCTGTACAGATGAACAAATGACTACCAGACACATTTTCTTGGTACTTTTTTCCTATCTTTTAAAAACAGTTCTCGAGCTCCCCCTGCTGGCTTTTTTATTTCGGTTAAGGCTGTCCCTCTTCTCCAGGGTCAGATGTAGCAACTGCTCTTTCCTAACAAATTAAAACCATTTAACATTGATACCGAGAACTAAGATCATGGCATCTGGTCCCATCACTTCATGGCAAGTAGAAGGAGAAAAAACGGAAACAGTGGAAGATTGTATTATCTTGGGCTTCAAAATCACTGCGGATGGTGACTGCAGCCACGAAATTAAAAGACGCATGCTCCTTAGAAGAAAATCTATGTCAATCCTAGACAGCATATTTAAAAGCAGAAACATCACTTTGCCAACAAAGGTCCATATAGTCAAAGCTATGGTTTTCCCAGTAGTCATGTATGGATGTGAGAGCTGGACCATAAAGTAGGCTGAGCACTGAAGAATTGATGCTTTTGAACTGTGGTGTTGGAGAAGACTTGAGAGTCCCTTGGACTGCAAGGATATCAAACCAGTCCATACTAAAGGAAATCAACCCTGAATACTCACTGGAAGGACTGATGCTGAAACTGAAGCTGAAACTCCTATACTTTGGCCACCTGATGTGAAGAGCTGAAAAACCTGAAAAATCCTCACTAGAAAAACCCTGATGCTGGGAAAGATTGAGGGCAGGAGGAGAAGGGGGCGGCAGAGGATGAGATGGTTAAATAGCATCACTGACTCAATGGACATGAGTTTGAGCAAACTTTGAGAGATGGTGAAGGACAAGGAACCCTGATGAGCTGTAGTCCATGGGATCGCAGAGTTGAACATGACTTAGTCACTGAATAATAACACTGACATGCAAATATCTAGGTAGAGGATTATCTGACGTGCAAAATAGAAATAGGACAGTCTAAATTACATAAAAAGGACATTATAAATGCTGGGAGGTCTAATGCAGTCTCTGTTTTGAATATCACACCATTCAAATCACTTCAAAGGACTGAATTCTATCTCAGAATCACCAGATTACACACATTCTCTCAAGCAGGGCTAAACTAGTAACCCAAACTCTAAAAGCACTAACCTTTTAGCTTCTTGAGAGGATATGTTATGCAACGCTCATTACTAAACCACTGTTTTATAAAGGTCACTCAAAGCACTATGATTAAATAAGGACTGATTTCATTTTTCCCCACTGAAAGAAGAGTTGGCATGATTAAATTAAGTGTGTAAACTCTTCAGAAACTTCAGTTTATCCCAACCATCTGACTACTTTTCAAAGACATTTTATTCACTCTCTCATTTGAGGCTTCCTTAATCCATCTTACTAAACAGACTGAGACTCATTCTTCAATTACCAAAATTTCGGGCTCTGTTTACTCCTCATACAAGGTTGCACAAGCAAAATTAATCATGTAGTTTCCTAACTTTTAAAACACTGGGCACAAACCAACTTGACCCTATAAAAAGCACAAGANTATCAAACCAGTCCATACTAAAGGAAATCAACCCTGAATACTCACTGGAAGGACTGATGCTGAAACTGAAGCTGAAACTCCTATACTTTGGCCACCTGATGTGAAGAGCTGAAAAACCTGAAAAATCCTCACTAGAAAAACCCTGATGCTGGGAAAGATTGAGGGCAGGAGGAGAAGGGGGCGGCAGAGGATGAGATGGTTAAATAGCATCACTGACTCAATGGACATGAGTTTGAGCAAACTTTGAGAGATGGTGAAGGACAAGGAACCCTGATGAGCTGTAGTCCATGGGATCGCAGAGTTGAACATGACTTAGTCACTGAATAATAACACTGACATGCAAATATCTAGGTAGAGGATTATCTGACGTGCAAAATAGAAATAGGACAGTCTAAATTACATAAAAAGGACATTATAAATGCTGGGAGGTCTAATGCAGTCTCTGTTTTGAATATCACACCATTCAAATCACTTCAAAGGACTGAATTCTATCTCAGAATCACCAGATTACACACATTCTCTCAAGCAGGGCTAAACTAGTAACCCAAACTCTAAAAGCACTAACCTTTTAGCTTCTTGAGAGGATATGTTATGCAACGCTCATTACTAAACCACTGTTTTATAAAGGTCACTCAAAGCACTATGATTAAATAAGGACTGATTTCATTTTTCCCCACTGAAAGAAGAGTTGGCATGATTAAATTAAGTGTGTAAACTCTTCAGAAACTTCAGTTTATCCCAACCATCTGACTACTTTTCAAAGACATTTTATTCACTCTCTCATTTGAGGCTTCCTTAATCCATCTTACTAAACAGACTGAGACTCATTCTTCAATTACCAAAATTTCGGGCTCTGTTTACTCCTCATACAAGGTTGCACAAGCAAAATTAATCATGTAGTTTCCTAACTTTTAAAACACTGGGCACAAACCAACTTGACCCTATAAAAAGCACAAGAGACATAAATCAATTCAATATCTTGACATGTCCCACAAGGACACGGGGGACCCCATTCCTAAGCATGTTCCAACAACCCGGAGCTACCTGGAAGCCGAAAAGTCAGCTGCAGGGGCAGCAAAGTGAGGCTTTCAATCAGGCCCCATTAAGCTTCCTTTGGAACAAGAGAAGATCATGACCCTCTAATTACAACCATTATAATATTCTCCAAAGAAACATAAAGCCTACCATCTGCATGGCCTGTGCTACAGATTGATAAATGTCCGAACATAAAAGCAGTTAAAAGTGCAAAACAGCTGGAAAGAACTGTTTCCATCAAAGAGAAAAAAAAAAAAAGGAAGTCACTGAAACTGCCAGTTTCACCCTCAATGAGTCCTTTTATGCAGCTATTCATACAAATTAACAGAATACAGGTGGTCATGACTATCCCAGAATTCTGCTGCAATCAAATAAGGTATCCCAAAGGGATCAGAATATGAAAGTGGATGAGGGTAAGGAATTGTCTATTGGTTATATTATTAAAACACATGTTGGTGAGACAAGAAACAAAACCATAAACGTTAACCTAAAAGAACACAAAGTTAGCCGACTGTCATCTGTAGTAAAGAGGGGCAACTTTAAACGTGTCTGTAGGACTTCCCTGGTGGTCCGGTGGTTGGGAATCTGCCTGCCAATGCAGGGAACACAGGAACACAGGAACAAGGGAAGCCCCCGCAATGAGAAGCCCTCACACTGCAAGTGAAGAGCAGCCCCTGCTCGCTGCAAGAGAAAGCCTGAGCACAGCAATGAAGACCCAGCACAGCCAAACAAACAAACAAAAAAGTGTCTGTGTCTTATGCACACATGGATGTATGCCCAGCCGACTACATCTGTATTTAGCAACAGGTTAGCAACATAGGCCAGCACCAGAACTTAAAATGGAGCACACATTTAATCTCTCCTGGGCCAACCCACAGGAGACATAAAATCTACTGAGGATCGACACACGTCGTTCTGGGCCCGGGCCTTTAATACAACAGTCACCCGGGACCATGGATCACTTTTCTAGTACAGCAGACATGCATCAAACGAGGGAAGAGCTTGCAAACTGTAGTTTTCAGATGAAACATCAGCAGATCATCCCCAAAGTCATTGTACCGCTAGGTCCTTTTCGCTGTAAAACCAGGAGGATGGTGAAGGCACAGAAACATAGACCAAGCACGGCCTGCTTCATTCCACCCTAAATCGAGATCTCGCAAACCCCAGTACCACTGATATTTTGGGTCAGACGGCTCTCTGCAGCAGGCTTGTCCGTTGTAAGACGGTTAGCAGCATCCATTCCCTGGACGCAGGGAGCAGGACCTTGTCTTGATGACCACAAATGTCCCCAGACACTGCTAAATGTTCTTCGGGGGAAAATCGTCCCCAGTTGAGAATCCCTACTTGAAATCTTATTCAATTTCTGTTGGAACTGTGTACATACATATGGGAATTGAGAACCTGAGTCAACTGAAATACAATAATGAATGAGAGAAAAAAAAAAAACCCTCCAAAATGGGATTACTAACAGGAAGAGATTTCTTATGAGAACATATCGGGGCAAACTATTTTAAAAAACTTAAAGTGGGGTGGGGAAAAAAATGGGATGTGAAAAAGGAACACTTTTCACCTTATGGGCATATATCAGCCAAATAGAAAGCAAAACTAATTAAAATACTTTTTTAATAATCTCCAGGTAGGAGTATTTTTTTTAAAACCAAATTGTGAAGCAGTTAAATGTTCATCAGTGATTAGACTGGTGGCCATCTTCTCATGTACCATTCTTACTATTTTCCACCTTTAATATTTACTAGACAAAAAGAGCTAAGAAAAGCAGTTCTTATTCTTCTATCATATTCTAGAAGTAAGTAACATGACATTTTATGTATTCATCAAGGGTATGTTGCTTTGTTAAACCAGAGTATGACATGATTTATTGCCACTCAAAGCCACAATTAAGCTATCTCCAATATTAAATAGATACTAATCTATAATACTATCTTTCTGAGACCAAAAGGACATGAAAACACTTCCTTCTTCAGCAAGAAGATTCATTTTGGGATCACAGAAAAATAAGTAGACACAGACCTAGTTATTCACTATAAATCCTTTTGTTGAGGTGTCCATGCTAATAATTACTTTTGATGCGACAATATCTTAATAAACCAGAAAGGGCAAGTATATAAACAATATGTAGCCGAACTCAATTTTACCTGGCTAAAGGCCGGGAATAACATTTCTTTTGAAAATTAGCAATTTTCACCATTGTTATTTATTTTTACTCAAATTGTTTTTACTACTCATTGTTATTTTTCATACTCAATAATCAGTGTGAATCTGTGTAAACTGATCATTATTTTATACATGAATACGATATATTCACTCCAAGGAACTCTAGCCTGCATAACTTTTCCAGTTCATTCATTCTGAGGGAGGCCCAGCAAACACACTAACACCAGCAGGCTCAGAACCACTGGAATTTTATGAAGATTCCCTTCCACTCTATAGGCTCCATATATAAGGCACACAAGGCTGGCATCACTGATGTCCCCTCTTGGTTCTCTGGGCATGTGGACACAGGGGGAGAAGGGCTGGGTGGGATGAATTGAGAGAGTACCATTGACATATATGTAGTACTATGTGTAAAACAGCTAGTGGGAATCTGCTGTATAAAATAAGGAACTCAGCTTGGTGCTCTGTGATGACATAGAGGGGTGGGATGAGGGCAGGAGGAAGTCCAACAGGGAGGGCATATATGTATATACAGAGCTGATTCACTTCATCGTACAGCAGAAACTAACACAACATTGTAAAGCAATTATATTCCAGTAAAAAAAAAGAAAAATAGTATGGTTCTCAGCTCAGAAGGCAAAGCCCAGATGCAAAGATTCTGCTTGACTATTTAACTGCTACTGAGCGTCTAACTACCTAGAAACAATTGACATTCTTCGAAAATAAACGCCAAGTGCAATGGCCAGGCACACATGCGTGAGGCGAGGATATCAACAAAGGAAGGCAGACCCAGGGGCGAGCGAGCAAGCGGGAGCAGCCCAGGGACACAGCGGGACAGAAGAGACAGTATCACAGTACCTGACAGCCTGTGGGAGCAAGAAGAGTAAGAGAGACCGGGGAAGAGAGCGCTCACGGTGTGGAGGAGGAGTGGGACGCTTTTAGTGGCGGGCAAAGCCTCAGAGAGGTGGGCACAGTTGCTGATAGACTGGCTTCGCTTAGCTTCCAGGAGACACAAAGCAATAGAGTCAAGTGTCAGGAGAACATCAAGATCTTTCACTTCTTCCTTTTCCTTATTATTTTCCTGGGCTCGCTTTAAATATTCAAAGGAGGTCACTTCAGACATTAAAGGTCACTTCAGACATTAAAGGAAGTTGGCACAACGCACAGGATTTAATGGTAAGTCTCTAAATACAGCCAACTTTCAGTCATGCTGATGGCGAGGAGAACAGGCCATTCACAAATGATCGATCTCCGTTATGGAATGCCTTGTGGGTTGGGCCTTTCCCTTTTTTTCCTGCTGTGTATCAGATCGCGTTTGGGTCGTCTGTTTACTTGGGCAGACGTTATAACTAGTTTTCTCTTCTAAAAGGACCCAAACAAAAAGACCATGGTGAGGGAGGGAAGAATCTAACTTAAGACGAAAACTGTTTCGTAAATAATCAGGCTTACTGAGAGATGACTGCATTTAAAACAAATCATTTAGTAAATCAAATATCCTAAAAGCTCAAGAACACGTAAAAGTCAACTTGCAGACTCAAGGATCTGACATTTGGGAAAAAAAGTAAAAATCTTCATGAAACAGAGCCTTTGAAATCACACTTTGTGCTGATTAAGTCCGTAATTTCTTACTACAAACTTTAGGATGTTCTTAACTTTTCTGTATACTATATATTGCTACTCAAAACCATCTGAGGAAACGAATGGACGTAAGGAGAGAATAGGCCTCATACATATGAAACCATCATCAGGAAAACAGTTTAGTCCTTAAAACAAAACGAGGAAGGTTTACTTACTGTATTATTTTCACATGATTTTATTTAACATTAATGAAATAGACCTACAAATGGTAGTGAGGCTTTTGCAAAAGCAAATAAGCTTCTTACTTTTCCTGTCTTTTCCCCACTCTCTGACTACCAGAATTCCCAGCTCTAGAGAACTGTCTGTAATGCATAATCATAAACATGTTAGATACTATTTAGGTGAAGACAACTTCTGTGAAACTAACTTGACTTCAAATTTCCTGAAAGATGTGTCCATGTCTCAATGTCAGGGATGCTTCATTTAAAAAGTTTTCCTTTTATAAATCAAATAATTGTGCATTTTCCCAAAATTGATCACTAGATATTTTAGAAATAATAAAATATAGGTTATTTTGTGTGGAAATCTGCTTTAACCATTCACACGCAGGAAAACAAGGTTAACTTTTTATTTCTCTAAGATTCTCCCTGCCTGTCCTTTTAAGGTGCAAACGAGTAAATTCTCTGTTAAATTAATCATCATTTCCTCACTCCACAATTACTGATTTTATATTTCCCTCTTGCCACTATCACTGACATTTTCTCAGGCTAAGTATAGTCTGTGGGGCAAATTAGAATAATCTTATACTATTCTCTTATTGGGATTAGAAAAAAGACACTTTCAAATAGGTCTTCCATGATAAACATCTTCATGCTAACAGTGCAAAACCTAATGTCATGAGCTGCTGTTCCCTCATTAAAAGGGGGCCTCTACACAACCAAAATCTACCATGAGAATATTCTGGGCCTTCTCAGAAGACTAAAGATATGTAAAAAAAAAAACTGAAGTGAGTAAAAATTCTAATATGTAGTCTAGGTAGATTACTTTTATAAAACAGTACGATATAGTAAAATCTTCAAAAATCACTGTCTTCACAGGCAACAAAGTCATAATATTTTAAAATTTTAAAAATATAAAATAGGAAATACACATATATTTATTGTTGTTGTTTAGTCATTTTAGTCGTGTCTGACTCTTTGCAACCCTATGGGCTATATAGCCCATCAGGTTCCTCTGTCCATGAGATTTTCCAGGCAAGAATACTGGAGTGGGTTGCCATGTGTATAAAATATTGGGTTGGCGAAAAAGTTCATTTGTGCTTTTCTGTAAGATTCTATGGAAAATCCAAACAACCTTTTTGGCCCAATGTATGAAGATAATAGGACTGTCCAACTCAATAGCTCTCATCTTCACTATCTGTTAAAGGTCAGGGTTCTAAGTATTTTTGATTGAATGACTCCTACAAAGGTCAGGTTTATGGTTTTGAAGTGACACACTCTACAAGCAACTTTACTTGATTTTATTTGTTTTTGCATGGCTTCTCAAGCAATTGAGAACACTGCCAAACAGAAAGGCACAGAGGATTTTCTAAAACCTATCAGCACCTCTGTTGTATCGTTGGTCTAGAATACCTGTTGAAAAACGAAGGTGCAATCTCTCCTACGGCTGTGCTTTGGCCAAGTAGTGGCATATAGAACATGCAACATAGAATCATTTGTCTATGTTAACATGTGAGATGGTTTCCCTGGAAGCTCAGCTGGTAAAGAATCTACCTGCAAGGCAGCAGACCCCAGTTCAATCCCTGGGAGAAGGGAATGGCTTACCCATTCTAGTATTCTTGGACTTCCCTGGTGGCTCAGACAGTAAAGAATCTGCCTGCAATGCGGGAGACCTGGGTTCAACCCCTGGGTTGGGAAGATGCCCTGGAGAAGGGAATGGCAACCCATGTTTTAAAAAGTGCTTTGAATGAGCACTTTTGTCATCTCTGTAATTCAGGGGTTGAGAGGGGCAACAGGCAGTCTGGAGGCTCAAGCATGGCACGAACTCCTATTCTGATCCCTTTCAAGGATCCAGTGGTGGAAGAGAGANGCCCTGGAGAAGGGAATGGCAACCCATGTTTTAAAAAGTGCTTTGAATGAGCACTTTTGTCATCTCTGTAATTCAGGGGTTGAGAGGGGCAACAGGCAGTCTGGAGGCTCAAGCATGGCACGAACTCCTATTCTGATCCCTTTCAAGGATCCAGTGGTGGAAGAGAGAGAAGAGACTCTAGAAGTTCGGATGAGAAAGGAAATAGGTGAGTAAGTCTTCCCCGAAGCTGCCTGTTTCTGGGAACTGGGCCTCTCCTCAGGGAGAGGATAAAGGAAGCAGTAAATGAGGGATAATGACCAACAAATATTATCGGAAAAACAATGAGGCAGTTAGGGTTAACATGTAATATATTTTCATAAAAACAACAAGATTCTAAGGCATCTGTTGGAAGCCTTGACTGAGCACTGGAAACTATGTAGAGTATCAATGAATCTTTGGTTTACGATCAGAGGAAATTATGATTTTCTCTCTGCAGTCAACATGCTGAATACCAATTTCAATTGCATGGCATTATTGATGTGCAAAGCAAACCTACACAAATCTGTCTTAACTCTGGTTTTGGTTTTGATGTGGACCATTCTTAAAGTCTTTACTGAATTTGTTACAATATTGCTTCTGTTTCATATTTTGGTTTTTCTTGGCTGTGAAGCAGGTGGAATATTTAGGACAGGGACTGAACCTGCATTCCTTGCACTGGAGGGTAAAGTCTTTTAACCACTGGACTGCCACGTAAGTCCCATACAGGAATCTGTGTTAAACTTAAGTTATAGCCTCAAAGTCACTGGCAGCGCTTGGAGCTTTATTTGTTCTTATTAAATACTGTATACAAGCTTATACTAAAGAGTTCTCTTTTTTAAGAATAAAGTCTAGCAATGGTGTGATTAACGGGAGGTTCCCGTTCAAGTTCTTATTAATTCTAACTGACTGTATGGTCAACGTGTAAACAAACACGTAAGGTGCCATTTTCCAAAGAAGCAGAAAACGTAGATTCTTCCTCCAGTCCTAGAAACTAAAGCTTTAATCGCCTTTTCTTTGGTGGACTAAGTTTCCACGCTCTCTTACGATGAACACTGAACAAAACAACAACGCAGCCAGCTGTGCGATTACCAAGAATCCGTCTTCCTCAAGGTTCAAACAAAACGCCAATTTTCTCTCTTTTGCACCAACATCTCACTTGATATTCACATCTCAAGTTCTTTATCACGATGCAGAATTTAGAAATAAATAGTAAAAACCATGATTTGGAAAAGTAGACAGAAAGCTGAAAAGATATAGTGACATCTCAGTCAGTAAAAGGCATCATACTTAAGTTCTGAGTGGAATTTTAAAGCTGTAAAAAAACATCCTTATAAATCCATTAAAATCCTATAATTCCTATACATCCATTCCATGAAGAGATACTAGGACTTGTGCTTACCGGTTGCCTTCTGGCGGACAACATTTCTGGCTTTCTCGACCCCTGGCACCCCGGACGTGGTGGCGCTCCTGAATCTCATGGGCTCGGCCATGTCGGGGTGGCTCCGCCAGCTCAGAGAAAAGGACCTCCCCACGGTGCTTCCTTTCTGAGAATCTGGAACACAGCCTATGAGACAAGAAACACAATGCAAGGGCTGGTTTCTTCATGATCCCCTAGCCCGTGCCGCTCAGCAAACCCCCTACATAGAGTGATGTATAATCAGCAGGTTCTCCTGCAGCAGACTGGGTACCACTTCCTACACTACAATTTTAGGATGTGAGTCATCCATCAGGCAACTGAAAATTCCTGTTGCCAAAGCATTTTTCAAGCTCCTTCAATGGTCTCAAGAAAGTTCTCCTATCTTCACAGCACTCATTCTGGTGTACAAAAACATGAATACATCTTTCTCAGTGTAAGAACAATGTCAAACGAACACCACCACTGCTCTCTGTGTGTATCAGTCACTCAGGCATGTCTGACTCTTTTTGACCCCATGGACTGTAGCCCACCAGGCTTCTCTGTCCATGGAATTTTTCAGGCAAGAATACTGGAGTGGGTTGCCATTTCCTTCTCCAACTACTGCTCCTGGGACACTCCAAAAAATGCTTCTATAAACCAGAAAATGAGAGATCACTGATTTTAGAACAGTATTCTGTCCTGCAGATGCAAACCTCTCCACAAATCCCCGAGAGAAATGCGCCCCCATAAACTCTAATTATAGTCAAGTGAGCAAAGTCAACGAAATGCTACAAATAATACAAAAACCCTTTTTAAGTGAAAAAACAGTAAAATGTTGAAGATCTGGGATTCATCTTTTCTTTTCTCCTCTCATACTGCTCTAGACAAATATCTCAAGTCAGTGGTCAGGGATCAAAACGGATACAGAAGAAAAGAGAAAGACACTTAGAGGGTTCTGGGCACATGGCTGGCAGATGCCACCTGTGGCTCATTTGCACACCCAGATTCTTCTGAGAGTGTACTTTGTTTCCACAAGTCTACTCCTTGTACAGCAAGGATCTCTACAGTAAATATTTATATCCATTTTTGGAATAAAGCAACATGAATAAATCAGAAATATTTGTCACGATCATTAGATAACCAAATTTGATCTGCATCTGTCCATAAATAGCATTTTTTTTAAAGTTGTTTACCTTCCCAGGACAAGCTTATCTCTGACAAGCTTAGGAATCTGTGTTCACACAGTGGGAGGGAAGAGAATATTCTGGGGGTTCAAAGGGAGGGAGGATTATAAGAATTTGAGGAGTTGGGGAATGTGCTAAGTTTTGAGAAGACCCTTATTTTGTCTCAGCCACTCCCTCCATCCTGAAAGGCATCCTCGTCAGGTAGACTCTGCTGGGCTGAGAGCCACGGTCTTAGGAAACCAAGTTCTTGGATGGAAGCATCCTGACCCTCCTGGACTCTGGATTTACACAACGAGGCTAAGAGCTGCTACAGAGGTCACTACAGAGGCCCAGGGCCCAGACTCTGGGCTCCCTGCCCTGACTTCATCCCGTATCTCCACTCTTGTATATATTTTTTAAGGAAGGGGCTCTGTATAGCTTCAAAGAGGGAGAAAAAAAAACGATCTTCTGCCTAAAGTATGTAAAGACATCACTGCAGTAGACAGTCTAAACCTAAACTGGGATTGGACAGTTTCACCGGAATGCCCCAGACCTCAACTAGCTAGTTTTGGTTTCTCACTGACTTGCTCTTACTAATTGATGCCCCGGGGAGCTACTCACAGACAGCACTGGAGACATTCTAGGAACCAGTCGTGTTAATTACATGTCTCTGTGGCTAACAAATCATTATAATTGGTTCGCACTTCCTGTATCCCACGTCCTCTGTCATCCTCTCCCCCACTGACTCTGAGCTTCAACACATTACATACTTTGGCAGCAAAACACTGGCAAGGAGAGAACTGAAATGCACTTGAGAATGGGCTTGCCCTCCCGCTGCTCCTGGACCCCTAAGCCATTAGGTGAACAGCTTGAGCAAGCCTGCAAGGGGTGAGGAAGCATGTTTAGCCCCTTCACCTCTGCTACTGCAGTTGACAGCTGGCCAGCCCGACAGCAGAGCTGTGAGCAGGTCACAGCCAGGCTGATGGCAGGTGCAGCTATGAGGCCAGCAGATCCATCTCAGGGAGGCCAACCCTGACTGCCAATCCATAAAATCATAATTTAATTAAACAGTGTTATTTGAAGCCATTATATTTTGGGGTTCTTTGTCACATGGCAAAGCTAACTGACACAACCTATGCTAAGACCATTGTGGAGGTTGCAGTTGACCATGCCTGGTAACGTGCCCTTTGGGAGTCTTTGGAAGAAAAACTCGTCTCAGATCCTAGGACCTGGAAAAGCCAGGCAGGTAGGCTGTTTACACCTTCTGCCCTTGGTGATGCTCTGATGCTATGCTGTTGATGATCAGAGTCAAATCTGCCCCCTCCCTGCCTCTCTGCACAGCCCCGAGGCTCTTCACCTGCATCCTTGCATTTTATCCACCTGCTGGAGCTCCAACGCTGTTCATTCTGTCCAAGCATCCTTAGATATTTTATCTATTGCATTACGTGTATTTCTATGAGCAGACTCAAAATGGTTACATAATAAGCTGAAGGACAGGGAATTAACCCAAGGACTGTGTCACAGCCTTAAAAAATGTTAACAAGGATGGACTTCCAAAGTGTCATCTCAACAGACACCATCACTGATGTTCCCAGCTGGATCTGACTCCAGGTCTCACTATAGTTCTCACCCTGAAACAGAACAGAGCTGAACAACTTCATGGGAAGCACTCAGAATCCTCTACCTTCCCCAGGAAGGCAGCAGAAAAGATGACAAATATTGGGGTGTCCTGAGTGGGACTTGTCTGGCTTTGATTTGCAGCTTTACCACTTCTTAGCTGTGTGACACCCCAAACGAGCCAATCACTATGGACTCTGTTCTTGAGTGTCTAGTCTATGATGTGGGGAGAGTGGCATGGATTTCACAGCCTCCTGTGAGGGTGATGGCAGAGGTGTCCCCACCTCCACTGCTATCACTACAGCTCTCAGTCCTTCTCCTCCCCCCACAGCCCCTGCATCCATCCATCATCCTTAGGAAGGGGACACAGAGCTAGGATATGCGACTGAATGCCACTGTTAAAAAGACACCACTGGTTCAGCTGATGCAATTCCAAGGAATGACTGCCTGGAGTTTAATACACACTCCTACTCAGCCTCAGACTTTCCAGGTGGTGCTAGTGGTAAAGAACCTGCCTGGCAATGCAGGAGACACGGAGACGTGGGTTTGATCCCTTGGTCGGGAAGATCCCCTGGAGGAGGGCACAGCAACCCACTCCAGTATTCTTGGCTGGAGAATCCCATGGACAGACGGGCCTGGCGGGCTACAGTCCATAGGGTCGGAAAGAGTGGGACACGACTGGAGTGACTTAGCACGCATGCATACACTCATCTAAGACACCCGGGGTCACCAGAGGGGCCAGAGATGGAATACCTTTGCCTCGCTGTTTCTTTTCCTTCTGTTCACTTAATTTGTCCAGAGGTAGATTGGTCATCTCAACTCCGTACACTGTCCTGGCCAGCACAGCCGTCAACGAGTCCATGATGCTGGCCCATTCATGGATAAGCTCCTCCCAGTCCGTGAGGGAGGAGAGCACCCCAAGAAAGTCATCCCAGAGTTCCCGGGAGACATACACGCAGAGGTTTGCTCGGATCCAGGCCACTATGAGTGTCTGAAAACGATGGATCAATGAAAGATTTCAATAGTCACTTGGAAGAAGTGTGCTTTTGACAAAATACTTAAAATTAGTATGGTGAAAGTGAAAGAGGAGAGTGGAAAAGTTGCCTTAAAGTTCAACATTCAGAAAACTAAGATCATGGCATCTGGTCCCATCACTTCATGGCAAATAGATGGGGAAACAGTGGAAACAGTGTCAGATTTTATTTTGGGGGGCTCCAAAATCACTGCAGATGGTGATTGCAGCCATGAAATTAAAAGACGCTTACTCCTGGGANAGGCAGGTTGGGTGGTCTGGTATTCCCATCTCTTTCAGAATTTTCCACAGTTTATTGTGATCCACACAAAACCTTCAGTGAATGAAGCAGAAGTAGATGTTTTTCTGAAACTATAGAATGGGGTCCATCTAATCCAAGGGGTGGCAGGGCTTCCCTGGTGGCTCAGTGGGTAAAGAATATGCCTGCAATGCGGGAGACCTAGTTCAATCCCAATTCTGGATTGGAAAGATCCCCTGGAGAAGGAAATGGGAAGCCACTTCAGTATTCTTGCTGGGAAATCCCATGTACAGAAGAGCATGAGGGGTCTCAAGAGCCAGACATGACTGAGTGACTAAGCACATATACATCTAATCCAAAAAGGATAGATTTACTCATCTAAAAAGAGATAACAACAAAATTCCTAATCAGTGAATAATTCAAGTCACTTAGTTCTAAAAATCCAAATGGTTGCTTATGTTTTTTCTTTTTTTTTTTTAATATATGTTTTCAGCATTTAAATGTTTTTCTTCTCTTGCCCTTACATTCTCATTGAAGTGAGTTTATTTTATTATCATAGGGACTGAAAATATTTATTTTTAATATTCTAGTCTCAGAAAAATAAATGTATTCAGTACCAAGGCATGCACACTTACTTAGCATAAGAATGTGTTCTACTCTAAAAGCGACTGCCTAGGAAGCAGCAATGCCAGAGCTAGAATGATTTATATTGGGGAAATCTGGCTATATGACGAAAACTTTGAGCTCTGAATTATTAGAATGATCCTGTGCCTTCCTGTGCTTGCTTTCTTTGCCTCCCTCTGCCAAGGTCATGCTGTAGTCATATTACGATGATCTTGAATTTTCAGCTTCTTAGTACATTTGCATTTTCCCAATTTTCAGGATAGAAATCATGCTGTATTTTGTTATAACAGCAAGGTCAGGGTAAAAGAAATCCCCTTTTAAAAATCTTGACAAGGTTTTTGTCTTTCAAGTGGGAAATGAAATAATAAAAATGGATTATAATTTCCTTTTTTTAAATAAGGAAGAACATATTTTATAAAAGACATTTATAGCTTAAAATTAGCCTTTATATCTAACATTTGATTTTTAATGTAATCAAAATAGGATTTTGAGGAAAGGGAGGGGAAAATATAAAATATGGAATTAAAGAGTTCAGTGCAATTTCAAATTATAGAGGAAAGTGGTCCTACTGTTTCCAGGAAAGGTTATGTCATTTTCTGAAGATTTCACTTCTTTCTTGTTTACAGATATCATCTAGTAAATTATTCTTTAAACTTTATACTGAGAATAATATTCATAATACCAGGGAGCATATCTGTGTAACTAGCACCCAGGTTGAGACAGAGGACACACCAGCATCCTAAGAGTTGCTTTGCAGACTTGAGGAAAGTATACCATAACTGTGAAGAGAAAATTCACAAAATAAGATACAAATGCCTGATAAACGTGCAAAATTTGGCTTCTAAATATCATTCTCCAGTGAAATGAACAAGGTTTCCTTAGATAAAAGGTAACAGCTTGTGCTTAGTCACTCAGTCATGTCCAACTCTTTGTGACCCCATGGACTGTAGCCCACCAGGCTCCTCTGTTCATGGGAATCTCCAGGCAAGAATAATGGGGTGGGTTGCCATGCCCTCCTCCAGGGAATCCTCCTGACCCAGGGATTGAATCACCANTCACTCAGTCATGTCCAACTCTTTGTGACCCCATGGACTGTAGCCCACCAGGCTCCTCTGTTCATGGGAATCTCCAGGCAAGAATAATGGGGTGGGTTGCCATGCCCTCCTCCAGGGAATCCTCCTGACCCAGGGATTGAATCACCACTGCAGGCAGATAATTTAACGCGTGAATCACCAGGGAGGTCAAAGCTGGGATGGGAAAATTCTGAGATGGTCCTAGCACAACTTACTGCACCAGAAAATGGAGCAATGCCAAAAGAATAATGGAAGGAGCTCAAGGGTCACAAGGTCACAGGTACTCACAGGAACTGATTTGCCCTGGTCATTTTTGGAACAATTTGAACATAAAAATAGGCAATTACAGTAATGCATTAGCACCCACTGATAAAAAAGCTATATATATATATATATATATAGGAACTCCAGGGAAAACAACCAAGTAGACAATAAAAAATGAAGAACAGTAAAGTGTTAATATGAAACAAATGGTGGAGTTGGAAAATTACCAGTGTGTTTTAAAGCTAGTAAGTTGGAATATCCCTGGTGGTCTAGTGGTTGATTCCATGCTTCCATAGTAGGGTACATGAGTTCAAGCACTGGCTGGGAACTAAGTCCTGAATACCATGCAGCAAGGCCAGAAAATAAATAAAAATAAAAATGGATACAAAAGAATCCATGATGAACAAAAAGTCAAAATAAATAGTTAATAAGTTAATTAATGTGAGATATGCATAAATTTATTCACAAATTGTCTTAAAAGGGAAATACTGAAGTGAGTTGTCATTTCCTTCTCCACGGAAACTTCCTGGATGAGGGATGGATCAAATCCACATTTCCTGTACTGGCAGGTGTATTCTTTACCACCAAGCCACCAGGGAAGCCCTCTATTAAAATAATCCAACAGCTAATTCACGTATATTTTTCTCGAGTCGGACACTGGCTAGACGCTAGAAATAAATTGTGGCCAAGACTCAATCTTTGTTCCCATGGACTTCAAATATAGCAGCAGCAGGTGAGACTGATACGTAATATATAGCAAAAAAAAAAAAGAAGAAGAAGAAGGAGAAGAAGATCTTCACATAGCAGGAGAATTGGAGGCTGTGTTCTTCAGTGTCGACATACACTGTCTCCAGGTTTCCGCTGCAGTTGGTGATGGAAACAGTATCAGTCGAGTTCAGTTTCTCATTTTCCAGGATGATGAAGGTGTGGCAGTGTGAGTTGAGGAGAGAGGAGCCAGGAAGCCACCACTCAAGAGCTGAAAGCAGCAGAGCGCAGGAGGACGTCAACCGAGAGGCAAGGGCGTCGTCGAGTCTGTGTGTGAGATTCAGCCAAAAGCTGTTGGCAAGATGGAATGGGAGCTATAGCAACAGTGTCACACGTGAGCGTCCTTTCCAGTCCTTAAAACAGCAGCCATCGACTGAAGCCTCCAAGGCAAATGAGCAAGCTCTCCTGGTCCCTGATCTCCCTCCCTAGGCGGTTTCTTGGCAGAAGTTCTCCCTAAGGTCACAGGCAACTCTCGACTCTGTAGTAGCAGATGGAGATCACGTGAAATGAACTGTGGCTCTGATGTCGTTTCTTTGGGTTTTGCTCTATTAGCTTTCCAAGCAGAGCAGAGTTGAAATGATGAAACTGGCAGATTCTGTAATGTAGCTGCTGTTGTGGAAATAAACATGTGAACACACACACACACGTGCACTGAAAAGGCTCCCCACTCTGCTTGTGGGAATCGCTGGAGCGGCAAGAAGCTGTCTATATGGAAATCCTGACATTCTGTGATATGCATGCAGCCACGTGTACACCTTGCAGGTGACCCCAAACAGCTGGAAATGCAAGAAACTCAAAAGAGGGTAAGCAGAGAAGATGCTGGAGAGAGGTGGGAATGCACAGCCCTGGGTAATAGTGCCATGTTTGTAGGCACAGGTGCTGACAGCCCAGCACTGCACTGATTTAACACTGGTTTCCTCTCCCATCCTGACTTTCCCTGGTCCTAAATTCCTGAGGCTTCTGTGTGCCATATTCCAACCCACAGACACCTTCATCCTCTTGGGGGCAGCTGCTTTCCCAGGTGGTACAGGTCAAATTATTTTGGAGCTGAAAGATGTGCACGTTTTCATTTCAGGCCATCAGCTGACCCCAGCTCCCCTGTTTCAGAATGGCCTTGACTCTGAAAATGCATAAAATAGAGTAGTTCATGTTGAACTGCCTAAAAACAATTGAAACAGCACAGTTGATAGAGGTTCAAAATAAAAATTCCATCTCATTCTGTAATATGTCTAATGTCTTATTATTTACCTCCTGGCTTCCTGACATTTTACCTCCCGAACCCAGGGACACCCTGAGCCATGATCCCGGTAACTCTCACAGGTCACTAACCAACAGACCGTCCAGGGTTTGCTGTCTTCTGTTGCCTGATGCTGCACTCTCCTTGAACTTAGATACCTCTCCTCTCTCACTGGCCCAGGGTGTACCACATGGGGCTTTACAGAAATGAAATGAAAACCCGGTAAAAGTAGTCTAGCCTGGAGGCTTATGAACCATTTTAACAAAGGGTGACAAATTTGTGGAGAAGACAAAACACATAGGAAAAGAGTTTCGAATTTCTAGGGTCAGTAAATTGCAGACAGGTTAATATATGGGGAAACTAATGGTGTGAGAGGGGCTGCAATGACAAAGGGAAGTAAGACAAGGGAGACAGAGCAAGGGCCCAAGAGGGAGAGGCGTGCTGCACCTGACCTGGGGTGAGTGCTCAGAGGGAGGAGTCAGCCAGGTGAAGAGATGGGGGCAGCTATTCTGGACACACAATCTCTTCCTGACACACAGTCTCTTCCTGACACACCGGGCGTGTCTGGAAGCAGAGGGCATGTGGGAATGCCATCAGCTTCGTATGCCTGGAGCACTCAGGGATGCGGTGACACCCAGTGAGGCTGGGGGCCAGCCCTGCAGCAGGAAGCGGGCCCTTCTGGAGCTCTCCAACGAGGCTGGAGTTATCACCGCAACTCTAGGGAGCTGTTCAAGAGCACTAAGCATGAAATGTCTTAAAGGCATTGAGAATATTAAGAGGAACAGGACCAGTCTGATTTGCACTTTGGGGTATGGTTATAGTAATCAAGAAAGCCCATCCATCAGCTAGCTACTCAGATTTTGAAAATGAATACAGAATATATCCATCTGACTTGCTATTAAGGTTATATTCCATGTGAGATCATTTCGGAAGAAAAGGAAGGCTCAGGGGAGGGCCCTACTGAAATCAGTGCTAGATTTTTCAGTTCAGGACAGCACTTAATGTGTCATAGGTGGATGAGCTCAGTAAGATGAAACTAACATGGCTGGAAAATATTTGCATATTTTAACACACAGCTAAAATAAAATGTCTGAGCACCGTCGCTGGTTTTTTTCCATTTCAAGTTTTCTAAATGTGATCTGATTCAGGGATCCCCCAACTTCCAGGATCTAATGCCTGATGATTTGAGGTGCAGCTAATGTAATAATCATAGAAATAAAGTGCACCATAAATGCAAAATGCTTGAGTCATCCTTAAAGTGTCCCTCACCCCTGGTCCGTGGAAAAACTGTCTTCCATGAAACTGGTCCCTAGTGCCAAAAAGGTTGGGACTGCTGCTCTAAAGCAAATGATGTAGCTTGGATTTCTGCTTCCCCACTGTTACTGTGGGGATACTCTGTCTCCCACTGTGATGACCTGGGAATGTGTCACAAGTGCAATGCTCACGAAGCTATGATTTAAGTGATGATTTTTATATTTAGCCTGAATTGTTTCCTATCACTGTCCACAATCTCTTCCCAAACACAACATGTGTGCACACACACGCCCACACACACACACACATATACATGCACACATGCCCACAAACACACATACATTGCTGCCCTTTTTCAGTTCAGGCTACCCTGTGGCTCTTTTGTCTGAGGGAAAATGCTATTAAATAGCCTTAGCAAGAGACTGTCAAACCTTTGCCAGTTTTCTGCTTAATAAAATCTACTCATCTCTTCTCCTCTCTGAATGGTGCCTCTGTTTTCACATTTAGCCTTTTCCCTTGCAATAAGTTAATGGCACAAGTAGAAACCAACTTGGTACCACCACAAAGTGCTGAGGGAAAGTTACTTCTGGGAGGACTGAGATAATGATTTTAATAAACAGAAACAAGCAGCTTTCGTGTGATTTCTCAGAAGAGGACTTCTATAGACTGACATCCAAGGAAAATAGCTTAGGTTGACTTTGTTGTCCAGGTATTCTGGGTCTACCCTCGTCTCTGGCTACTGGTTAGGTTTCTGCAGTTTTGACATTGAATATGTTGCCCTGTGACTAGTCAGGATTGTCAGTTTAAAAAGATGTGCCACATCAGAGTTTCGAGTTAAGTTTTATTGGGGGCAAAATGAGGATTGCAGCCTGGGAGACAGCACTTCAGAGAGTTCTGAGAGACTGCTCCTGAGAGCAGTGTGGGAAGGTCAATATATAAGGTTTTGGTAAAGGGGGAGTTTAATGCAATTGAGTGCTTACTTTACAAAAGATTTTCTGCTATCATGAGGAGCTGATGTTATCAGGAAGGGCTTTGGTGCTTTTCTAGATAGATATGAGAAAATGCAAGGATTGGGATCAAGAAATCAGTTCCTGAAAATATCTAACTATCTAAAGATCTGTTCTACTAGTTTCCCTGGAGCACAGAGTGACCACTCTCCACCCTAAACTCCCTCGGGGGGTGTTGAAGGTCCAGTCTCAGCAGAGGCAGATGGCAAATGTCCTTGCTGCTGTGGTTCAGTCGCTAACAAATGCTCTTGGCAAGTGCCAGTTTGTGGATGACATGACCAGAGCCGGTTCAACCACAGTCAAGAGGGGGATGCTATGAGTTTGAGACGAAAGTAAAGCCTGCTCCGTGGGCGCCCTGCTTGGCTCATCCTGTGAGAGAATCTGTTCGGCTTTGTAAGCCTACCTGTAAAAAGGAACGATGTCACCCTGTCTGCCTGAGTTGCTTTTACTCAAACACCTCTGATACCAAACTTGTAGGGTTCTTTCTTCCCCACAGTGACAAGTTTCCCAGCCCTCCAGACACCACCTAGCTGGCCTTTCATTCAGTTCAGTTCTGACACTGACCACAGAGGTGATGCAGACCCCACAGGGGAAGGGCTCGGTCCCACTTCAGACACAGTCGCAGGTCCCAGCTGCCACCGAACTTCTGAACAACCAGCTGTAAGTCAAGGGTTTCCATGCTGCCCCTCCTCAGTTTTGATGATTTTTCTAGAACAGCTGACAGAACACCAGAGACAGTTTATTATAAAAGATACAACTCAGGAACAAGCAAATGGGATCGCTTCAGGGGCAGAGTAAGGAGGGAGGGGCAGGTGGATTCCACACCTCTCCAGATGCACCCTCTCAACTCCTCAGCTAGCTCAGCTGTTTTTGAAGAACTTGTTAAGAGCTCAATCTCCAGCCCCCACCCCACCCCCGGAGGTCGTGGTTGGGGCTGATCAACTCAACTATCCAATCACTTGGGCTTTCTGAAGTACATTACTCAGGGTTCTTCTGTCACCCATGCATATCCCATGGGACTGAAAGATCTCTGCTTTAATCTAGTCCTATTCTTGACCCAAACCACCTGATATTTGTCAAAGATGTGTTTCAATTACAACTCTAAAGGAAACACAGTCAACTGCCCTGAACCAGTTCTAGCCTAACTTGCAAGAGCAGCCCCAGTGCAGAGGAATCCTAGAAATGTCCAAAAGTTGCCTTTGCTTCATTACCCTGCTAAGATCTTTGCCCAAGGCCTTGTATCTTGCTAGGCACGATATCTTCCTTGCACATTAGTGCCATATGCAAGGGAGCCTAAGGGACTGCACGTGGCCCAGCTATTTCTGGAAATCTCTACCCTCTCCCTCAATTTCTTGTGACACATCTGCCTTTTACCCCATAAAATTCCCCACTTTCCTCCCTTCTGGGAGAAAGGGTATTTATGAATAAAGCTTCTGCTCTGCTTTGCCAAACCTGGTCTTTTTCAATTGGATCAACTGGCACTAGGCAAGAGAAGGACTAATTAGGGTCCACCTGGTCTGAGACAGTTGATAACACTTTAAAAAATGATCTGTAACTATATATGATGATGGATGTTAACTGGACATTATGGAGATCATTTTGCAATATATACAAATCACCATATTGTATATCTGAAGGTCATATAATGTTATATGTCAATTATACTTCAATAGAAAAAAAAAAGCAGTAGATGGTTCACAAAAGATGCTCAATAAAATATTTGCTGAATGAAAAACTTAAGTCTAATCAACAAACCTCTGCCAAGTTCTCATCAAGTATAGAACTGCTAATACTATGAGAAAAATAACGTACAAGACTAACTTGCTAGAGGACTAGCAAGTAAACTAGCATGAGGTTAACTAGCAAGTTAACTAGTTAACCTCATTCACTGAATAATACTTGCAGAGGACTGTCTAGAAATAAATGTGATGGATGTCTAGGTCTCAACTTGATGTCAAAAATTTTGTAATAAAAACAAGAGAGATCTTTAATCAACAACCTTTTTACAACTTACTGAACTAGAAAAAGAAACAAACTAAATCCAAAGCTAGAAGAATGAACAAAATAATAAAGATTAGAGCAAATATAAATAAAATAGAGACTAGAAACACAATACAGAAAATCACCATCCTGAGGGTCTAGGAGTTCTTCTCTAAGTCACTTCAATTGGCATAAACCCAAAGTGATGGGAAGGGATGCAGGATGAATAAAAAAGATGCTCGTATTGAAACAAAGAGATTTCTCTGGTGGCTCAATTGGTAAAGAATCCACCTGCCAAAGCAGGAGATGGAGGTTCAATCCCTGGGTCAGGAAGATCCCCAGTGAAGGAAGTAGCAACCCACTCCAGTACTGGGAAATCCCATGGACAGAGGAGCCTGGCGGTCTACAGTCCATGGGGTTGCAAAGCGTTAGACATGGCTAAGTGGCTAAACAACAATTAACAGAGGAGGATGAAGGGCAAGTTCAAGCAGCTGCTAATCAGGGAAGGGAAGGGATGCAGAGACAAGGGATGAACAGCTAAGAAACAATAGTACAGCCTGGCGGCGGGTCCTGGCTCCCCTTCAAGGGACACACAAAATAACTTTGAGCTCCTCTGCAGAACTAAAAAAACAAACAGAAGATATTAACTACTTGATGAAGCACTCCTCATTCCCGAGAGGTCACATCACCGCCTGACACCAGGTGATCTCTGGCTTGAAGGGATGTGAGCAGTGGAGCCTTGCACACACCTGGATTCTTATTAGCAACCCTATCCCTGGACTAAGGGACTCCTAACACACAACCTTTGCTCCTCCATGGGGATACCTAGACACACAATTTTGAAGGCATTAGCCCACTATGGCCCCCTTTGCTTGGCAAAGAAATGAAGCTATTCTTTTTTACTTCACCCAAAACTCTGTCTCCAAGATTCAATTCAGTGTTGGGGTACAGAGGCCAGCTCCCACTTCAGTATCACTAAGGAAATATCAAGGTTTGGGGAATTCTGTGCCACGAACCAGGGACAAAGACCATATATATTTCCATATCATACTATACTTTCTTACAGAACCATAGAGAATATTAAGTAGGCACTCTATAGGAGAGTGTTTAATGGATTCTAAAATGGCAGCTGATGCAATTATTTAGCATTCTTGCAATAATGAAAGTGTATATACTGCCCTAGTGCAACAGCTCTGCTCTGTTATCAAGGTTCTTGAATTCAGTGATTTTGTTGGTTCTAATTATTTGGATATGACATGTGTTTCCCCTACTCTCCCCTCATCATGTGGGAGAAAACAGTCTCAAATATGACCTCTGAAACTTGAGGATACAGACACTTAGTTCAGTTCATTTCAGTCATTCAGTTGTGTCCAACTCTTTGAGACCCCATGAATCGCAGCATGCCAGGCCTCCCTTCCATCACCAACTCCCGGAGTTCACTCAGACTCACATCCATCGAGTCCATGATGCCATCCAGCCATCTTATCCTTGGTCGTCCCCTTCTCCTCCTGCCACCAATCCCTCCAAGTATCAGAGTCTTTTCCAATGAGTCAACTCTTCACATGAGGTGGCCAAAGTACTGGAGTTTCAGCATTAGCATCATTCCTTCCAAAGAAATCCCAGGGTTGATCTCCTTCAGAATGGACTGGTTGCATCTCCCTGTAGTCCAAGGGACTCTTAAGAGTCTTCTCCAACACCACACTTCAAAAGCATCAGTTCTTCAGTGCTCAGCCTTCTTCACAGTCCAACTCTCACATCCATACATGACCACTGGAAAAATCATAGCCTTGACTAGATGGACNCAGGGAAGGCAGGGGCACAGTGGTCAGACAGTGTCTGGAAAAAATGACCTGATTCTCGCTGAGTCTCCACCTTTGCTGACTTGAAGGCCTTGCTGACAGAAGGCAGCCAGTGCCACCCAAGGGGCAGCAAGCAAGTGGGCAAAAGCACATGGCCAACACTGCCCATCTTTCAGGAACAGGGATTTCCAATATGAGAAACATGTAATGCCACAGACTACAAAACTCAAGGGAATCTTAGGATAAAAACCGAGACATCAAAAAAAATGTAGGTAGTCCACCAAGTGCCCTGTGCTCTGCTTCATGCCTTTAGGATACAAGTTTCCTGTCCTGTACCATCCGTGATACGAAGAGCTGACTCATTTGAAAAGACCCTGATGCTGGGAAAGATTGAAGGCAGGAGGAGAAGGGAATGACAGAGGATGAGATGGTTGGATGGCATCACCAACTCAATGGACAAGCTCTGGGAGTTGGTGATAGACAGGGAGGCCTGGCATGCTGCGTCTGTGGGGTTGCAAAGAGTCAGACACAACTGAGCAACTTAACTGCACTATCAGTAGAGAACTGGGAGAAGCAGGGGTCCAGGCTGCCCTATAGGGAGCCACTGCTCTGCTGCAACATTTACGTGGATGACGCTCTGACCCCTCGAGTCAGGACATTCTGAGCTGTCAACTCAGTGACGAGGATGGATCCTCTCTACCTTCTAGAGCTACAGTCCCTCTTGGTTCTTTCTGTTCAACAGCACAAACACCAAGGATCTGGGGACAACCAGAGCTGGCTCACTTGTGGATGAAATCCATTTAATACAACGTCTCAAAACAGATGCACAAACTAACCAGAGGAAATGAACACACTCAAAAGTCAAGAGGGCAAACTAAAATGTTGGCAGCCTCTGTGATTATTTTATGTGAGATTAAAAATGTATCATGTCTCAATCTTCTAGGAAGAATCACAAAATAAGCACTATAACAGTTGATAACAGATGATAGCAGCAATTGTGAAGAATTTACTAGCCTTCAAGTTAAGAAAAAAGAAAGCAAAGAACCTTTAGACTAATGAACTATGGCAGTTTGAATGACAATGTTGTTTTTTTTTTAAGTGTGCCATAGATGGTATATTGCAATACAGATCCTTTTTAATTCATGTACTTGGCTTCTTGATTGAATTTTAAACCTTTGCAAATTCCAAAGTGAGAAGTCTTCATATAGTATACTTCTTTCATTTTACTTTTTAAAAAAACATCAAAAATGCAAGCTAGGGACTTCCATGGCAGTCCACTGGTTAAGACTTCACCTTCTAATGCAAGGGGTGTGGATTCAGTCCCTGGTTGGGGAGCTAAGCTCCCACATGACTTGAGGTAAAAAAATATATATATATTTTTTAAAAAGAGGCAATATTATAACAAATTCAATAAAGACTTTAAAAAAATTAACCACATTAAAAAAGTCTTTTTTAAAAAATGCCAGCTCCTTGAGTATTTATTACCATATTAGTATCAGTTAGGGGAAAAAATCAACAAAATTAATATATCCAAATTGTACTTTTCAAAGCAACTATAAAACAGTCTCATCTTATCAAACCTCCATTTGGCTGCTTTTTCCTAATTAACCAAGTCAAGGACCAAGGTACTTGATGAAATGAGAACAAAAACAGCTGTTTAAATCTAAACTGAAAAAAAAAATTAAAGCTCTAGAGCTATATAATCAAGTTGAAATATTTTTCCTGGTTCATATAAATAGATGTAACTTCTAGAAAACAAATAACTCACCTGAACTCAGGGTAAAAATAGGCAATTGCAACGCTATGGGCTGACTGTGGGATGGCTAACCATGGCAACTGGGCAGTGAGCTGGAAGGAAGGGGCAGGACAGGGACTCCTGAGAGCTGCCTCTAGCGGGTGCACAGATGACACTGGCGAGCTGAGCCAAAGTTCCCCAAAGCTATTCAAGTAAAATCATCTTGATTTTTAAAAAGCTAATTTCAGATTATTTGCCAAATTTCAATGAAAAAGGAGAAAATTCATTAGTTGCTGTATCCTGTACTTAGTCACTCAGTCGTGTCCAACTCTTTGCGACCTCATGGACTGTAGGCTGCCAGGCTCCTCTGTCCACAGGATTCTCCAGACAAGAATACCGGAGTAGGTTGCCATGCCTTCCTCCAGGGGATCTTCCCGACCCAGGGATGGAACCCAGGTCTCCTGCATTGCAGACAGATTCTTTACCATCTGAGCCACCAGAGAAGCCCAAGAATACTGGAGTGGGCAGCTTATCTCTTCTGTGGGGGATCTTCCAGACCCAGGAACTGAACCAGGTCTACTGCACTGCAGGCAGATTCTTTACCAGCTGAGCTACCAGGGAAGCCCCATAGAGTATATGAAACTGCTAATTAACTTGAAAACCAAAAGGATCCCATGATAAGGAATCCTCTCAAGAGACAGATGACAAACACAGCATCACTGAAAACTGGGTACCATGCACACCCTGAGTGCCTTCCCCAGACCCTAAGCCTGGCCTTTGCACGGGAGGCTTAACTGGACAGCTGAATGTAGATATGGGGAGGAGGGCAGAGGGCCTGGGAGTAGGGGAAAGAGAGTGACCCTGTGTTTTCACTTATACTTCTGACAACCTTCAATAGGGATTGAGGTAATGCCCCAATCCCTATTTTTGAGATAAAGCCTCCAAGTCTTGGGAGACTGAGTGATAGGCAAGGTTGCTCTTTCCAATGTTCCCAAATGGTATTGGTGCTAGTTCATATATATTCAGATAAATGTCTAAAAATCACTGCATTAATCAGTATTCTTCATAAACACAGGCAATTTCTAAGATGCATATAACTTATTACATAATCACCAAGCTTCTCTTACAAATTAAAATCCAGGTAATTCTGTGCCCAAGTTGTGCCCAACTCCTTGCGACCCCATGGACCATAGCCTGCCAGGCTCCTCTGTCCATGGGATTCTCCAGGCAAGAATATTGGAGTGGGTTGCCATTCCCTTCTCTAAGGTAACTCTCTACTTTTTTATCTCAGTCATTTTTTTAAATCTGTCATTGAGTTTAAATCCCAGTCATTTTGCATTCACTGTATAACAACCTCTTTCAGAAAACTGTAACCAGTTCAGATGTCTCCTTTGACTAAAGAAAAAAAACTTTACAAATTGAAGGTGGGTAATCAGAAAGAAAATTAAGGATGAGAATTTAAGGGCTGTTTACTCATACATAGCTAAGAAGATCACCAAGCTTTATAATGACATTACCCCAATAAACAAAACATTCAAACTGACTCCGCTGGGGGCCCTCCCATCTGCGGCCTGCATGTACCTGCAGCATTGCCTGGGCCCCAGCCTTCACGTTCTTATTCTCCTCTTCCATCACACACCCTCTGCTCACGGCACTGGTGAAGGAGTAAGACCGTCCCCAGCTGGAAGACCGCTTGTGACCGGAACCTTCAGAAGAGGTCTTAGGAAGACAATAGTCAGTTAGTAGAGTGGGAAAGGACAGGTCATGTATTTAATTCCTTACGCTCATGAGAATTCATGAGATTATAGGTTTTACATGCATGCCTCTTTTCCAATGTGTTCACCATTGTACATCTATCACCTAAAATACTACTGAGTGCTCAGTATGTGCTAAAGAAATAGATACTGCTTGTCCAGTGACTGAATGAACGTGACTGTTGATTTGCTTTGACCTCATGACTAGTTGTTAAAATGATTCACCAAAATTGAAAAAAATCAAATTGTGGAATTAATATAGATATCGAAAAGTGATATACCTTTGGTTATAAGTATTTTTTTAATGTTTGGTGTTAATTGCCATGACAACATTCACTTTTGAACTAAATCTCAGACTAGATGTCAAAATAGCATGCCAGAAATCTATGTACAACCTGAGTTTCTTCTGCGTGTCAAGCAGAGGCCTATTCTGTCATTTTGGATTTATCCCATCTGTATCTTTATCTAACGTGGAGTGAAAGGTCCACCTTGCCAGCACCCCTGTCCAAGGACATCACCTAGCCCTGCAACAAGGCTCCCAGTGGAGACTGCACATTGGGTTCATCCTTTCAAGTGTGTCATGTTGGATGCTGCCGGTATGGACCACCATACAAGGAAAGTCTGCCAAAATGTTAGTTTAACAAATGCATGCATGCGTGCTCAGTCACTTCAGTAATGTCTGATTCTCTGTGACCCTGTGGACTGTTAACCCTCCAGGCTCCTCTGTCCATGGGATTCACCAGGTAAGAACACTGGAGTGGGTTGCCGTGCCCTCCTCCAGGGGATCTCCCCAACGCAGGGATCGAACCCGCGTCTCTTACACTTCCTCCATTGGCCAGTAGGTTCTTTACCACTAACACCCCTTGGGAAGCCCAGTTTAGTGAATACTATTTATCTAAGCATATCAATAGTAAGGCAGTGACACTTTTAGTCTTCGACAGAGACATGCAAAGTATACTGGCTTTTTCAAAGATTCTTCTGCGATCATGAAGAAAGAAGCTGGCGTGCACACGTGGCCGAGCCTGAGGTTAGGTGGTGGCAGAGGACCCTGGAGACAGCATGAAGGCAGCCTCCCTGAGAGCATCAGAGCTGACAACAAAGAAACAGTCTGCCTGTGCCACACTGACTACGGCCCCTGACTGAGCAGGAAGATTTTGCTAAAATAAGACGCTGCCAACTCAGCAGCAAGTGATGAAAGATTACCTGCTTGTTATCAGTCTCTGAAAATCCTAATTTTTCAGCATCTTCTTGGGCAGCTTCTTTCATGTCTGGTTCCTCCATGAACACAGGTTTGTCCTGCAGGATCCACTTTCTGTACACTTGAACTACTTTTCTGGTTATGGCTATGTCACACGAAGGCAACAAAAATGCCTAAAATGATAAGAGAAACTCCCTTTAGCACAAGTTCACATCACCAATGAGTCCAACAGACATTTCCACGGGCTATCACCAATCTCAGACTTTCTTTTGAAACAGATTACACAGGGCCACATGTTTTTGTGTACACCAAACTGGGTGGGGTGGGGAGGACCATTGTATAACTGGGCCAGAAAACAAAGTGCAACGTTAAAATAACTTCTATATTCTGAACAATTACTGCACAAAATAACCAAAATCCATACCAATGAATCAGCAACAGATGATGCAATATTACACATAATAGTATAGCCAGTTGTCATGTCTCTTCCCGAGTTCACATTCAATGACATCATGTTGGTGACTTGAATCGGCCACAGCGGGAGCAGTGACACCACAGAAGCTGGCAAATTTAACTTTAACCAGGGCTTCTCTTTTCTTTGTGGTTTTTTTTTTTTTTGCTTTCTCTTTCTCCCTTTTCCTTCCTTCCCTCCTTCCTCTCTCCCTCCCTTCCTTTTTTGAGAGTCAGCTGTCCAACTGGCTGGTTGTAACACTGTACACACTTTTGCAAACTTTTTCTTTTTGGCTGCATGGCACAGCTTGTGGGATCTTGTTTCCCCAACCAAGGATCGAACCCATGCCCCCTACAGTGGAAGAGTGGAGTCCTGACCACTGGATCACCAGGGATCCCCTCTGTGAACTTAACAACATTAAAGAATCCCCTTACATATTTGCATATAAGAATTCAGATTTAATGTGATCAGAATCCAAATGTAGACAACTATGTAACTAAAATTCAATATCAAGGTATACAACATTACCTTTCTCCCAGAAAGCAAGTATTAATATAAATTCTTTCTGGAGGAAAACAAAATTATAGATCATAGTACCACCAAAATTATTCACATGGTCTAGTTAATATGATACGCAGCATATTAATTAAAAAGTCAGAAGTATGCAAAAAGAAGTCAACATTAGCAAAACCACAATAAAAATAAATAATAATTTAAACATATAGGAGAGCTAAAGCATCAGAAAAAGATCCATGTGAAATTGAAAAATAAAATAAGCAAAATTAAAAATCCAATGAAAATGGCTGACAATAGGCTGGATGTAGCTGAAGAGAAAACTGGAAGAAAAATCAGATAAAAATATAGAGAATGAAGCACACTGAGACAAGAAACACACTGGTTCCACTGTAAGACATGTAAGACAGAAAATGCAAGGAAAAGGTTATCTTTTCCATGCCCGGAGATACAGAAGGAAAGAATGAGTAAAAAGTGGCAGAAACAATATTTGAAGAAAGAATTACTAAGAATTTTGTCAAAACTGATAAAACACATCAATTCACAGATTCAAGAATCACAAAGAAACACAAGCAGGATACTTGCAAAGTATATTACACTAAGACAACTGAGAACCAAAGACAACCTGAAAATCTTAAAAGGAGCCAGAGGGGAAAAGACACATTTCCACCAAAAGAATAACCACAAGACTTGACAACTTCTCAAAGAAACAATGAAAGCCAAGAAACAATGGAACAAAATATTCAATGTGTGGAAAGAAAACAGCTGCCAAAGTAGAATTTGACATCCATAAAAATGTACTTCAGAAATAAAAGCAAAACAAAAACAGTTTCAGGTAAGAGTCACCCAGCCCACAGTGGTCATCATGGGTGTTTGTTTCACATCACATGTCTGGACATCTGACCTGCCCCTTGCACTGTTCTCTGTTAAAAACACACCCACACATATGTTAACTCCACACTGAGAATGTGCACTTCTTGAATGAATGTATGGTTTTAAACTTTAATAGTTTAAAATAGTTCAGGCTTAGTCTCTAAATAATTTAAAATTGAAAAAGGAATTATTATGAAAGAAGTTACATTTTGTCTTGTATAAAAAAAAAAAAAATCATCACTGACCAAGAGAGGGCAACAGAATGCAAAGTGAAAACCCAGGCCCCCTTTTCCCAAATGTCTCTATTTTGGTATTTTGACAATGTATAATAACCATATTTGAAGTTTCACATAGAAGTTTCCAAATTAAATTTAAGAACCATTATAAAATGTAAATGTTTTTAAGTTTCATGACACAAAGATGTCTCATTACTTTAGTCATAAGTAGTCTGCAGTTAACCTCAATGACTCAAGCTACTTCAAAGTGAATTTAGATTGAATTTGGGATTTTGATTAAATTGAGAACACACTATTTCCAGGGGTGGAATGCCACTAATGGATGCGGATGAAACTGTGTATGATAAATAAGTAAATAAACAATACAGGTAAAACCACATCATTTAGCACTTATCTCTAGTGCAACATTTAAAAGCTTTGTCGATGACATCTGATATTAAGTATTTGCACCCAAGGTTTTCAAACATTGCTATACATCATGATCAGCTGTGGAACTATGATACACAACCTAAATCTCGTCTGCCACTTGATTTTTGTGAATAAGGTTTTACAGGAACATGGGCTTGTTCCATGCTATCCATGACTGCTTTCTCACTACAAAGCAGAGCTTCTGTGATCAACAAAGCCGAAGATGCTTACTATTTGGTCCTTTATTAAAATGTGCTGACCTCTGCTCTCAATCATATGCCTTCTGGGACTGACCACGTCAATTAAGCTTGTCCCAAAGTTCTGTTATTTCAACATCTCGACCTCTGCTCCTTTCTTTCCTCTTAATCCCTTTCCTGGTCTCCTTTATCCTCTTAGGCCATAAATACTCCTAACAGAGGTGCTGCAAGAGGCCTTTGCAGGCAAAGTCCAACTGTCTACAGGAGTGCCTTCAGCCACGAAACAATTCTTGTATGCTCACATGCTGCCAGGGGTTCAGAAGCAGTTTTCCCCCTGCCTCCCTCTGGGCTTAAAATTTGCTATGGAAACAAAGGGTATTTGAGGGGATTTTGTTCAAATATAGAACTGTCCCACCCTGTGTATGAATTTTCCAAAATCAATCATGAAAACATTGTTGTTGTTCAGTCGTGTCCAACTCTTTGGGACCCCATGGACTGCAGGCCTCCCTGTCCTTCACTATCTCCCGGAGTTTGCTCAAATTCATGTCCATTGAGTCGATGATGTCATCCAACCATCTCATCCTCTGTCATCCCCGTCTCCTCCTGCCTTCAATCTTTCCCAGCATCAGGGTCTTTTCCAGTGAGTTGGCTCTTCACAACAGGTGGCCAAAATATTAGAGCTTCAGCATCAGTCCTTCCAATGAATATTCAGGATTGATTTCCTAGTTTTTTGGTTTGATTTTACTGGTTTGATCTCCTTGCAGTCCAAGGGACTCTCAAGAGTCTTCTCCAGCACCACAATTTGAAAGCATCTCATCACTCAGCCTTCTTTATGATCCAACTCTCACATCCGTACATGACTACTGGAGAAATCATAGCTTTAACTGATTATACGGACTTTTGTTGGCAAAGTGATGTCTCTGCTTCTTAATATGCGATCTAGGTTTGTCATAGCTTTTCTTCCAAGGAGCAAGCGTCTCTTAATTTCATGACTGCAGTCACCAACTGCAATGGTTTTGGAGCCCAAAATATTAGTCTGTCACTGTTTCCATTGTTTCCCCATCTATTTGCCATGAAGTGATGAGACCGGATCTTAGTATTTTGAATGTGGAGCTTTAAGCCAGCTTTTCCACTCTTCTCGTTCACCTTCATCAAGAGGCTCTTTATTTCCTTTTCACTTTCTACCATTAGGGTGGTGTCATCTGCATATCTGAGGTTATTAATATTTCTCCCAGAAATCCTGAAAACAACATTAAAAATGACCAAAATGCTCAAATTCCAACCCTCCATATGAGACTTTAAAAATGGGATGAAAGAAATCATTATGGAGTTGTGTAACCCAGCCCAACTTGTCAATTGTATTCCTTAGAGTATTATGAGTAACAGAACAAAGAAACCTCTNAGGGCCCCCCTCCTGAGCGATCCTCCAAGACACGGGGCCAGGATGAAGACTCGCCTTGTTTTCGGGGAACTCCGGGTATGGTGCGCTCATTTCCTCCAGAATTAAAGATCTCTTCCGAACACAACATACGTGAAATTTTGCTTCATTTTAGTAAATTACACTATTATTCTTTTGTATCAAAAATATGTAACCCAAATACCACTAAAATTCTACCGTGAATATTTTTTACAAGAAGTGACAAGAAACAAGCAGTACAAAATTATTATTTCAGCAGCTACCAAGGAGAGTTTAAAAACAAAGAGGATATTCAAATAGTAATCTCTAGAGAAAATGAGTAGACAATTATACTGATAGCAATTTTTCTCCTCATGCCTGGGCTATTAAGCTTGTGTGGTTTATCAAAGGCCCTGCCACACTGTGCAGCAAGCAACTCTATAGAAATTATTTCATCTTTTTGATGGGCCAACCCATAGAAAATAAAAATTTGCATAGAAAAATAAAAATTTCCTCCTTTTTACTGATATACATATATTTTTGATCTGTAAAACATGGTGGCTAGATTAAGTCTAATGTCTCTTATGGATCAATAACCTGTGACTTTTTGATCAATAAGTTTCATTTCCCCCACAGGCTAAAAAAAAAAAAATTACACACATCCTTACATAACAAATTAAAAACAGCCACAAATTCTCTGACACACTCTCTGCAGAGATGGGAAGGCTGCGTCCCCTTGATCCCCATGGGCTGGAGGACTGAGTTGGCCAACAGAGGGGAAGGGTGGAGGGGACCCAGGAGGCTGAGGGCTCCCACGTAGCATCTCAGGGAACATTTGCTCTCGGAGCCCTGAGCACCCAGGAAAGAAGCCCGACTGCCTTGCAAGAGGGGTTATATAGAAAGGGAGGCCCAGCGGAGCCCAACCTGCCCCCTGCACCCACCAGAGTAGCAGGCTCTGAAGTCATGCCAGACCCTCCTGACCAACCAGCCACCAGCTGAAGATCACCACCCGCTGACTTCAGCTAACGCCACACGAAGCCCCAGAGTTGTCCAACCAAATCTCACCCAAATTCCTGACTCAAAAAGGGAAATAAATAATATGGTGAAAGGGTTTTTGAAGCTACAAGTTTTGAGGTCATTAGATAACAGAATCTGTGACAATTAGAGAACAAAATAATGTACTAAAGAATTACATTCAAAGGCACCAAATTGTTTTTGAAAACTAAGCTCCGTGATCCAAATAGAACATAATGATAACACAGATGAATTTCCCATTATGCCATTAACTGAAAACTACTTCTCTTGATAAAACGCTTTTCCCAACCTCCTCTAGCCCACACCAGCAAAATGCTGCTTTCCAAAAAAAAAAATCTGCACGTTGTTAAGACGTTTATAAGTAAGTGATGAGTGAAAACAAACTAGTAATTCAAGGCTATTTGCTTCTTGCCTCTTTCATGAAGATCAACAGTAAGAGCATGAATAAAACTTAACTACAGAGAGAGGTCCATTTTCTGCCCACTACAATCCAGCTGGAATTCTCGGTTATTGTTTAATATTAGTTGATTCCAGTGGTAAATGCAAAGATGATTTTTGCTTCTTTGGCATATGATGAGAGGCTTAACCAGTGAAACAGGCATATGGTCTGCCTGTACCAGGCCTGTGCTGCCAGGGTTCAGGAAAATGCATGATACAGGCTGCCACTCAATCTTTCCCCTCCCCACCCTGGTTTCCGCTCAACCACAGTTCATTCTGAGAGTTGCTCACCCTCAGGGTTAGACTAGACGAGGACACCCACAATGCAGGTATGAAGTGAGGATGCAGCTGCCATCCTGCTGGTGAAAACTGATGCCACTCAGTTCCCCATCACAGTCAGCCCACTTGGCTGAGGGCAGCCCACTCCTGCCTTGGTAGAAACAAGAACACAGAGCACCAGCGTGTGGCCGTCAACAGACAGGTGGGTCTGCATTATACACGGACTCCCACAGGGGTGTCGATTTATGTGATTCATTTTTTTAACTGTTCACCCCATGAGATGCAAGTTTCAGGAAACCCACAGCCCATGAATCATTATGGAAGGGCCGAGTCAGAATTCAAGTGGCACTTTAACAATGTAACTAAAGATAAAGAGCATACAAATAAGTATGATCAACTGTCTTAGCATCTCAAACTTTTTCTTTTTCATTCCCTCATAAACTTCTTTGGGTTTATTTTAATTAACTTATTTATTTTTATTTTTATTGTGTCGGATCTTTGTTGCTACGCACCGGCTTTCTCTAGTTGTGGCGACCAGGAGCTACTCTTTGTTGTGGTGGGCGGGCTTCTCATTGTGGGGGCTTCTCTTCTTGCAGAGCATGGGCTCTAGGGCCTGTGTGCTTCAACAGTTGAGGGCTCAGTAGCTGTGGCTTCTGGACTCTAGAGCCTGGGCTCGGGAGTGGTGGTGCACAGGCTTAGTTACTCCGAGGCATGTGGGATCTTCCCAGATTAGGGATCGAACCCATGTCCCTTGCATTGGCAGGCAGATTTCTATCCACTGTACCACCAAGGAAATTCTCCTTTTAATGTTTTGATGTTTAATTAATGTGCTGGTGAAATTTTAAAATTACTACTCTGCTTTCACTAATGTAGGCTGAAGCACTTCTATCTCACGCTGACATGATACACCAAAGAATAAACAATAGTTCACTGGAAAGACTTCTGGCTGAAGGGACACAGCAAGATGCTCAGATGTGAAAGGGGGGTCAGTGGTCGTGGCTGCCAGCGTGGCGGGGGACTTCAGGGCAACCGTATTCTCTCTCTCCCATGAATCCTGCCACCAAACAAGAACACTGGTCAAACCAGATTCTCCCAGGGGTAAGTGAGTGAGTCCCTTCCCTCTCCAGTGAAAGATACTGTCAAGGATATTAGTTTCTGATCAAAAGGAAGTAAATTCACTTTGGGGGAAAAAAACACACCAAAAAAAACATACATGACGTTTAACGTAGTAGTAGTGGAAAGTGTGAACCCTATTTGGAAGCAGAATTTAAAATACTGTTTTAAAGGGATTTGATAGGAAGCAGAATTTAAAATACTGTTTTAAAGGGATTTGATAAGAGCAGTCAGTACATTCTTTGAAAAGAAGTTCTGGATCAGCTCACTAAGACAGTGATGTTCACTTTACATAGGTAAAATTACATGAAATTTGAAATTCCAAACAAATATTTTCAGGAGATAAATTATAAGTGCTTTCATTCCTTCAACTCCATTTCCAGAATTTAATATTCAGTTGTTTAAACTGCTTTCTCTCCTGTATAATGTAAATGAGGAGCGGAACACATGGTAGACGCACATGAGACGAGACGGAAGCACAGCAGTAAGGCAGAGGCGAGGACACGGGAGACAGGTAGGCTGAATAATGACCACCCTCCCCAAGATGTCCACACCCAAGTGCCTGGAACCCAGGACTGTGCTGCCTTCCATGGCAGAAGGGACTGAGCAGATTGATCAAATTCGGGATGTTGAGATGGGGAGGGTACCCTGGATTACCTGGGTAGACCCAAGGTAACCACAAGATCCATAGGAGGCAGGAGGAGCAGACACAGAGAAGATGATGCACAGATGGAAATAGACGCAGAAATGATGTGATGAGGACCCACAGGCCAGGGGACACAGGCAGCCTGTAGAGGCCAGATAGGGAAGACACTGACCCTGCCCTAGAGCATCCAACACCCTGACTTTAGCCACTGAGACTGATTTGGGCCCTCTGACTTCCTGAGTTGTAAGAAAATGCATTTGTGGAAATTAGCTACAGTGGCAGGAGGAAACTGACATAACAACTGACTGCGAAGTGTATGAGCAGCCTGGACCACGGCAGTGGCCATGTCTGGGCATGTCCGTGTGCAGGGCACAGGAGCCGTGGACCTGCGTGGTGCCTGCTCTGTATCCCTTTCCCCCTCATGGAACCCTTAGACCTCTGCCCCCACCCCCACCCCACCCTGGTCTGCAGCCACACCTGCCTCAGGGGAAGCTGACCCGCCCCTAACACCAGGGGAGCCTCCTGCTTCCCGGAAGCTGGTCACCACCACCCCCACCCAGAGTTGTTCACAGCTCCAGACCGGAGTCAATCAGCGCCTTGCTCCTTCCTAAGAGCACGCAGGTAACCTAAACTGTTCTGCTCACACAAAAGGGACGCGCTCTGTGCTTCTGGATTGTCTCAATATGTGAACTAGTAAGGAGGGCCCCGGCTGCTGCTGCTAACATCAGGGAGGAACCAGAGGGAAANGGAGGGTACCCTGGATTACCTGGGTAGACCCAAGGTAACCACAAGATCCATAGGAGGCAGGAGGAGCAGACACAGAGAAGATGATGCACAGATGGAAATAGACGCAGAAATGATGTGATGAGGACCCACAGGCCAGGGGACACAGGCAGCCTGTAGAGGCCAGATAGGGAAGACACTGACCCTGCCCTAGAGCATCCAACACCCTGACTTTAGCCACTGAGACTGATTTGGGCCCTCTGACTTCCTGAGTTGTAAGAAAATGCATTTGTGGAAATTAGCTACAGTGGCAGGAGGAAACTGACATAACAACTGACTGCGAAGTGTATGAGCAGCCTGGACCACGGCAGTGGCCATGTCTGGGCATGTCCGTGTGCAGGGCACAGGAGCCGTGGACCTGCGTGGTGCCTGCTCTGTATCCCTTTCCCCCTCATGGAACCCTTAGACCTCTGCCCCCACCCCCACCCCACCCTGGTCTGCAGCCACACCTGCCTCAGGGGAAGCTGACCCGCCCCTAACACCAGGGGAGCCTCCTGCTTCCCGGAAGCTGGTCACCACCACCCCCACCCAGAGTTGTTCACAGCTCCAGACCGGAGTCAATCAGCGCCTTGCTCCTTCCTAAGAGCACGCAGGTAACCTAAACTGTTCTGCTCACACAAAAGGGACGCGCTCTGTGCTTCTGGATTGTCTCAATATGTGAACTAGTAAGGAGGGCCCCGGCTGCTGCTGCTAACATCAGGGAGGAACCAGAGGGAAAGGGCAGAGGAGAGAAACATGTGGCCACAGCTATGGCTGCAGCAGCCTCGTCTCCAGCTGCTCTTGGAGCAGAGTGAAACATTTCTCTTATGGATAAGACAGTTTGAACTCTGGCGCCTTTTTTTCTGTTAGGGTGATAAAACTCTCCTAATAGACTCTGGAGGTCAGAACCTTGTGACACTTTAGCTACAGAGTAAAAGGAAATGACTCACAAGTGTGAAGAGTCAACAGGGAAAAAATTAGAACCTGGAAGTGGTGGTTAATATGCCAGTCGTGAGACTTCTCATAATCCGAATGTATTTTTTTAGGAAGGAGCAATTTATTTTCAATAAACACAGGTGATAGTTTTCTGAAACTTTGAAACTGGGAGGGGGAGAAAGGTTACATCCTTCCTCTGACAGTGTTTTGAACTGCCTGAACAACCACATTAGACGCCATGAATGAAAAATTTATCAGAGTGTCACTGAATTTCTTACATTTCCTACAAATTTTTGTCTACTTGCGATTTTCCAATTTTGTCTACCTGATAGGTGAAAAAAGGGCTCTCATAGCTGCTCAGAACTAACTGTGTTTCCCTGACTGCTGGGGAGGTCCGAGGCCATGCTTATTTCCTCTTCTATGACCTGCCTTTCACCTCCTTCATTCATTTTTCAATCAGCTGTTTGTCTTCATGTCTATTCACAGGTGCTCTTCATACAGCAGAGATGAACACTCTAACAACTGTATAATACGACAAACGCTCTCCACAGTCTTGGGCCTAGCTTTATGTTATCTTTTGACAAATAAATCTTTTTCCTGTTTTTCAAAATAAAGTCAAACCTCATTTAGTCTTTGGTTTGTGGGTTTCATCTCTACCGAAGGTGGTCTACCACTTCCCAAGTTTATACATTTCCCCTAGATTTTTTCCTAAATTCTTGATCACTCTGTTTTTATACTTAGACTTTAAATCAACTTAGGCCTTAAACCAATGTGACTGTGTGCTGATGTACATGATATGAAGTGAGATTTTGAGAAAGGGACAAACAGACAGGTTGCTCTGGCTTCCAGGGCTGTAGATTAGATTAGGTATTCCAGTGCTAATCTCAGCATCCTTCCCTTGACATAGCTGCGGTTTCTGTTTGGAAGTCTGTATCATTTTCCCTTTAACCCCTGACGGTCAAATGTCTGTTTAGTTTGGTGTCTGTTTTGCTAATTCTTCCTGGGGCTCACAGGCCCTTTCAGTTTAAGGCACGACTCTTTTTTTTTTAGCTCAGGTAAGCTTTCCTTACTCTTGGTTTTTAATTGCTATGCCCTGTTCTTTTTTCCTTCTGCCCTCACAATGTCTGCAAAGTAGGTCTGCACCTACAGTCTTATCTATTAATATTGGTTTCTGAGCCCCAACTCTAATTTTTTTTAATCAGTGTTGTGCAACAGTTCTTCAGAAAACCAATTTTGTCCTCAGCAGTAACTATTACCATCTTGAGTTTACCTACTAAACTTGTAAATTGAAAAATTAAAGTTTTTTTTTTTTTTTTAACTTTCAGCAAGTCTTTTGTGGCTCTTATTATGGGCCCTGTGCTCTGGACCCGCTGGATGCTCCACCATGAGGGAACTGAGGACCCCTCGACAAGGGCATGGGTGGTGCACCCTCCAGCCTGGGATGGACGTCACACGTCTGGGAACTGCAGGGCATCGGCCAGCCTGCACTAAGTGGACCACACTTCCTGGCTCTGTCTTTGGAGCCAATAAATCAGAGCACAAAAAACCGTGACTGCTCCAAGCAACGGCCACTCTGACTTTACAAGGTGTCCTGCTCTGCCCGCACAAAAGCCTGAAGACATGGCACCTGCCGGGAAAGCCCCAATGCATCTGACCAAGGCCAGGGAGAGAGCGAGGTCCCACAGGCCCCACATGAGAAGAGGGCTTCACCCAGGCCTCAGAAAGCGTTCCTTTCTGTTCCGGGGACCCCATCATGGCTCAACAACCACCTGAAATCCAGAGATGCTGACCCACCCTTTCTTGAGAGCGCAGGGGGCACCTGGCAGGCTCAGGTGACCTCTCCGTGACCACCTCATGATGGCTGGGGACCTTCCCTGGACTGGAATGAGCAAGGCCAGGGCAGCCCTCTGTCTGGCGCTCAGAGGTCACTGGGACCTGAGTGAAGGAGGGGAGGTGAGAGGGAGCCAGGAGCACACACGTCAGCCACCTGCTCAAAAGGTCACAAGGTTGCCTCGTCATGGCAAGGCCAAGAGAACCCAGCAAGTGCTAACTTACGCTTCCTCTGAAACCTCAGCATCACAGAGGGTGGAGCCAGCGAAACCGAGTCCCCATAGCCAACAACCTGTGAGAGCCAACAGCCTTGACAGTCTATTACTTTGGTGTTAGTAAGGCTTAAGACACCAGAATTAAAAGGTAAAAAAGTGATGAATGACATACCTGAATGATTTTAGGCAATACATCAACTCCATTCTTAGTGTTCTGTGTTGCAGTTAGATACTTTTTTTCCAAAAAGAAAGTCACCATCCACTTAATGAAGACGACACGAGCTGCCATGTATGGGATCTTTGTGCTATAAGTGCTCTCATTGTCTCGAGTGGTCGTGACATACACAGGCTTTGGTCTCAGGTGGGGGATGTCTGCAGGACAAGAGGACACATGATCAGGTTAGTGAATCTTTTCTTTTCTTTTTTAATGTGGACCATTTCTAAAGTCTTTATGGAATCTGTTACAATATTGCTTCTGCTCTATGTTTCAGTTTTTTAGCCATGAGGCATATGGGATCTTAGTTCCCCAACCAGGCATTGAACCTGCACCCTCCACATTGGAAGGTGAGATTCTAACTGCTGGGCCACAGGGAAGTCCCTAGGTTCATCATATAACCCCTAAGAATGTTTTCATTTCTAATTAAATAAACATATATCTGGTTGCTTAAATGCTGCTGTTTAGTTGCTGAGTTGTGTCTGCTCCTTTTGTGATCCCACAGACTGCAGCCCCAAGGCTTCTCTGTCCATGGGGATTCTCCAGGCACAAATGCTGGAGAGGGTTGCCATGCCCTCCTCCAGGGGATCTTCCCGACTCCTGGGATCAATATACCATGATTCATATCAAATTACTCCTGAGTTACAGGACCCACAAATGGCCTTTATTGCTCAGGACTCAGGCAAATCTCAGTCTATACAAATAGTTAAAATCATTTATTAAGAAACTGGAAATCTCTTACAACAAAGTGACCATTAAATGTGAAAAAAAATTATTTTACTTAATCATTGTAAGAGACCGCACACACAGCTATCAGTACTCACCCAGCACAGGCTTGTAGATGTTGGTTAACTTGGTAAATGAGGGAAACAGATGAGGAAGGTAATACTTTCGAAACAACGTAAACAGAAATTTAAACCCAGTCTCCTGATTCTCCTTATGCTTCCACTCCAAGCTTGCAGCCTTCAGATAATAGTAATGGCGGGGGGGGGGGCGCGGAGAACATACATATAGTTATACTTCACATTAATGAATATCAACTGAAATGCTGATACACTGTTAAAACCCCTATCCTAAATGAAACACCTGACAAATAGCATTGACCATCATGTAATAACATCTTAAAACTGAAACAATTTCAAGAATGAATACTTCAAAGCAAAACAGTAACTACATAAAAAATAGCATTTTTACTGGATATTCAAGAAAGAAAAAAAACCAAAGCTTATGGTATCTTTTAAACTTGCCCTACTACATCATTCCTGTATTTTTTTCTCCATGTTCCTTGTGGATGATTTAACACTCTTTATGCCCTTAAAATGTTTATCCAGAAGTAATCAGGTGCTTTTTTTAAAATGCAAAAGAGGCCACTTATAATACACAAGAATTAAAGAAACAATCTCTTGCAAGAATTTCATACCATGTTACCTACATGAAAAAAAAAATTATTATCAAAACACAAAGCTACAGAATCTTGCAAAGGGCACAAAAAAGCAATCCAAAGGCTACATGTGTAACTGAATCACTGCTCTATGCACCTGAAACTGACATGACATTGTAAATCAACTGTTTTTCAATTAAAAAAACAACACAATCTGCAGGCTGGGATAAGCCATTAAGTTTAAAGCTCCCATGTGTGAAGACACTACTTCCCCTTCAAATAGCCAGCTCTGTGTAGGCCCGGCGGGAACGTTGCAAACACTTCCCCTGCAGGGAGCGGCCTGCACAGGCCAGGAACACAGACAGGTGCTCAAGAACCGTCTCCTACCACCCAGGGAAACGTGGTGTGAACNCAACCCACTCCAGTATTCTTGCCTGGAGAATCCCCATGGTCAGAGAAGCCTGTCAAGTTACAATCCATGGGGTTGCAAAGAGTTGGACATGACTGAGTGACTACCACAGAACAGCACAGGCAAGACTGAGAGGCTCCATTCTTTCTGATACAATTTGGAGCAAAGCTATTTCTGCATAGTAACAGGGTTGTTAGCATTGGCTTGGGCAGGGAGACTGAAGATTGCCTCCCCCACAGAGCCATTGGCTAGCTGCACCACCTGCCCAAAGCACCTCAGGCCTTGTTTCCACTCCCACACACTTCCACTTCCCACACACAGCTGTGTTGCCTATCTGCACACCCTCAGGCTATGCATTGCCCTCTCCCTGCATTGGACAATAAGGACCTCCCTGATTTACAGACCAGGAAGCCTCATATGCTTGGGGAGGCCAGAGAGCCCCATTCTTACTCATCCATTGGCTAACTGTCTTTTGTCTACAGCCTCTCAGGTGCCACTTTGGCTGCCTCCTTTCACATGGCAATAGGGGTTACTACTTGGCAGGCTATGGAAGCTAAAGCCCAGTGTCTGCAGTCATTGGCTAACTATTTGTCTGTAGCAACTCAGGCTAGAGCCTGCCTCTCTCACTCTGCACATAGCAACAGGGGCTTCTCCCTGGTAACAGGCTGCTGTTTCATCCTATTGGTCACTAGAAACCAGATCCCAGCTATTATACACAGCCATTGGCCAGCTGTACTATCTATTTGCAACCCCTTGGTCTAGACAAGAGAGCTCAAATTACTGGCTTGCATTAACTCTTCCACCACCACTGTTCATAAGGTGGTGGTGGTGGTTTAGTTGCTAAATTGTGTCTGACTCTTGCGATCCCATGGACTGTAGCCTGCTAAGCTCCTCTGTCCATGGGATTTCCCAGGCAAGAATACTGGAGTGGGTTACCATTTCCTTCTTCAGGGGATCTTGCCAACTCAGGAATTGAACCCAGGTCTACTGCATTGCAGGCAGATTCTATATCAACTGAGCTATGAGGGAAGTCACTTATATGGTAGAACCTTGCATTTGGTCATTTGTTTACTAACCAACCATCAATGACTCTCTTGTCAAAAGCTNGCCAACTCAGGAATTGAACCCAGGTCTACTGCATTGCAGGCAGATTCTATATCAACTGAGCTATGAGGGAAGTCACTTATATGGTAGAACCTTGCATTTGGTCATTTGTTTACTAACCAACCATCAATGACTCTCTTGTCAAAAGCTAAAATCCAGGCCACTGTTAACGTTTCTACTACCTTTCGGCCAATTTTCAACCCTTTCAGTATTGCTCTAGTCTGACTGATAATCTAGAACTCTGATAATTCTTCTACCATCAGTTCCTTCCTAGTATCATTTAACATTCAGCCTTCAATGAACTATTCTTCCATCAAAGTCTGTCTGATCTGGAGCTGGAACCCAGGCCTGGCAATTTTTCCACCATCAATGCATACTAAGAGTGATCTCAAACTCAACTTCTGTGAACCCTTCCAACATTAATGACCTTGATAAAGTCCATCTGATNCAGGACACAAAAGGAAGAGGTGCTTTTGGGAAAAGACTGGCTAAAAATGGCATCAGTTTCTAGCTACACGGTTGCTAGCGGCAAGTAGGGCAGAGGAAGGTATTTTGTGCGAAGAACCAAAGCTAAAACCATGAAAGCCTCTACAGACACTGGCTCTCTTTGCACATAATGCTGAGAGTGCTTTTTAAATTACTTTAGAAATCAAACAAACATTAATTCAGTTAGCAAATAACTAATAGCCCCGACCAGACAGGTATCAAACAATGTCTTTTTAAAAAATTAATTTATTCCACAAGTCTCTGTCCTTATAGTTGTTGCCCTCATGGAGCTTACAAAGCAGTAAGGGGTAAAAAGAAAATCCACAAACTAATTGTGATCAGAACTATAAAGAAGATAATTGAGTTTTGAAGAGGTGGAATAATTTAGATTAATAATTTCAGAATGCTTCTCTAAAGGAATAACTTTTAAAGTGAGACCTGAAGGATCTATAGTTTTATTTGGAAAGAATAGGGAAAAAAATATTGTTTCTGGTAGAAAGCTTAAAGAGAAAAAAAGGAAGCTTTAGGGAACTAAAAGAGAAAAAAAATACCTGAAGAGCAATGAGCAAGGAGGCTGGTGAGCTGTAAGGTGTGACATGCAGATAGGAGTAGGTCAGGTGAGGGCTTTGCACAAGAAGCTTGCATATCATTCTAAATCTAATTAGAGTCTACAGAAGGTTTAAGAAAAAGATAACGCAATTAGATTTGTATTTAAAGAAGATAGATTTGGCTGTGATGTAGAAATAAAGTGAAGGAAGTCAGGAATGAAAATAAGTAGACCAGTTAAGGGGTGCTGCAGGGTCGAGATCAAGAGAGACACGGTGATAGCTTATATTTGAGTGAAGTGAAGTCGCTCAGTTCTGTCCGACTCTTTGCGACCTCATGGACTGTAACCTATCAGGCTCCTCCGTCCATGGGATTTTCCAGGCAAGAGTGCTGGAGTGGATTGCCNTGCAAACACTTCCCCTGCAGGGAGCGGCCTGCACAGGCCAGGAACACAGACAGGTGCTCAAGAACCGTCTCCTACCACCCAGGGAAACGTGGTGTGAACAGGCCCTTTGAAAGTGCCTACTGGTGGCTGTCATGCTTGTGAGACCACCGAGCTCCAGAGCAAAGCATCCCAACATCCTCCTGACCAGCCCACCTGGAGCACCTGCAGTCCAGGGATGAGGGGCCCGGTGTCATCACCTGTCAGAATCCCTCCAAGTACGGCAAGGAGGAAGCTCTGCTCCGAGGACCCACTTTCCCGACAGACCAGGGAAGGAGGGGCAAGTGCACACTGCATACACCCCTGCACACAGTGGAGAGCGCTCACCGCCACCCTCTCCCAGTCCTCCTCTGCTGGGATCNAAGTACGGCAAGGAGGAAGCTCTGCTCCGAGGACCCACTTTCCCGACAGACCAGGGAAGGAGGGGCAAGTGCACACTGCATACACCCCTGCACACAGTGGAGAGCGCTCACCGCCACCCTCTCCCAGTCCTCCTCTGCTGGGATCTGGGGTGTTATGGGGTCAGCATGCCACACAGCTCATGAGTGACACGTCTGGAATGAAACCCAAGTCCCCCAGCACACCTGGGTTCTGGCTACTTTGCAGTTTTTCTGCAGTGGATAGAAGGCCATACCCAACCACTCCTGGACAGATGGGGCTGAGATGTGGGCAGCAGGGGCCCACACGGCCAGGACGCAGGGCTTCCCAGAGGTGAGAGGACCCAGGCTGGCACTCAGGATGCGGGAGTCCTGAGCTTGTGGTGCTGCTAGAGGAACTGGGGAGAGAAGAGCAGATGGGGTCACCCTGAGGGACACGGCGGGCAGAGGAAAAACAGCCTTCAGAGAAAACTGGAAAAGAGGGGGAGTTGGGGGGTCATCCCAGGAGGAGAGACCCTGAGGAAGGAGGGGTCCCCTCGAGTTGTCCAGAGGTCCAGGATGGCCAACACTCGTGTCTTCCTCTGGACCTGATACACCAGACCCTGCTCACCCTGGGCCCCCGATTTCACAGTGACAGGACAAAAAAGGCAGGTGACAGTGTGTGTCATGGNAGGAGAGACCCTGAGGAAGGAGGGGTCCCCTCGAGTTGTCCAGAGGTCCAGGATGGCCAACACTCGTGTCTTCCTCTGGACCTGATACACCAGACCCTGCTCACCCTGGGCCCCCGATTTCACAGTGACAGGAGAAAAAAGGCAGGTGACAGTGTGTGTCATGGGCCCACTGGGTGAGGAACTGGATGGGCAGAGATTACACATCAACTAAAGCTGAAGCTCCAACACTTTGGCCACCTGATGCAAAGAGCTGACTCCCTGGAAAAGACTCTGATGCTGGGAAAGACTGAGGGCAGGAGAGAAGGGGGGCGACTGAGGATGAGATGGTTGCATGGCATCACCAACTCAACGGACATGCGTTTGAGCAAGTTCCGGGGGTTGGTGATGGATGGGAGGCCTGGTGTGCTGCAGTCCACGGGGTCACAAAGAGTCGGACACAACTTAGTGACTGAACAACAACAACACACCAGGCTGTGAGAGAAAAGACAGAGCCTGAACATATGCCCTGGAGAAGCTCAGGGACCAGGGATGTGTTCGCTTAGAGGAAAGAAACAGTAGCATTTCCCAAACCACATCAACGTCCAGAAATACTGACACAAATTCCCTGGTGAAATCAGAAGTGAATGATTTGTTAAGAGAAAGGATCATCTGACATAAAGGAGGCCGTGCAGGATGAGATAATCCACGGGTCTCCTTCAGGCCCCTGCCCTTTGCCCATCACTCTCGACCCGCCTGGTCAGCCCCGGGGCCGGCTCCTCCGCCATCCAGTCTCCACAGTGCAGAGAATGGGGCAGCGGAAGAGCAACCAGGCAGAAGCAGAGACACAGGGAGGTAACAGACACTGCTACCCTGGTCTCTGCCCCCGGCTCCTGGCACAGAGTCCCTAGCTCCCTGCTCACTTCTTCGAGACCAGAGCTGCTTCATGAAGGGGCTCCCGGATGGGGCCGGTCACTAGCAGGACCAAGCCACGGCTGGAAGCTCGGAATTTTCATTCACCTCCCTGCTGCCTGCCCCACTGTTTCAACAGGAGGGAGGGGCTGGGAATGGAGTTGGTAACTGATCATCTCTCCTGCGAAGAAGCCACCGCAAAAATCCCAACAGCCCTGGGTTTCGGGGAGTGTGAGGGTTGAACACATGGACACTCCGGGAGGGTGACGCACCCTCGTCCACAGTGACAGAAGCCCCTGCACTCAGGACCCCCACCCCAGATCTCACCCCGTGTGTGTCTTCATCCAGCTGTCACCTGTGTCCTTTGCCACACCCTTTCCTAAATGGGCAGTTGTGAACCAACGCTTCCCCCAGTTGGGGAAGCTACTCTAAAATTCACCGAACCTGAGGAGCGACTCACGGGACCCTCTGATTTATAGCCAAACTGGATGGAAGCTGCGGGGAACCTGGGGACTCGCTACCTGTGACTGGCACTGAGTGGGGGTGGGAGGGATACAGGCCAGAGAACTTTCCTGTGAGATCTGAGACCATCTCGGGTAGGCAGGGTTGGGAGTGAGTGAAACTGTGTCACTGGTATTGCAGAGAATGACTTGGTGATTCAGATCCCCACGCATTTGGCGAGCAGTGTCATATATGAAGTGAATAATATGAGATTGTATGAAACTAAAGGAGGCAGATGGAAGACAGAACTGCTTCCTTTACACACACACACACACACACACACACACACACACAGTAGCAGGCAGGCCTGGTCTTTGCTGAAGTATCCTAGCATACATTCTACATTTAGTGAAATATCACATAAAATCACCAAGAAAAAACAAAAGTAAAAAAATACGGACAAACAGGAAGAAAAGAGGCAGTGTTTTCTCTTCCCTAGTGAGGGTGTGAATATCACTGAATCATCCATGGTTCCGCTCATACCTGAGTAACCATGTATTTCAACAGTACTTGAAGAAAAAAGCACGTTTGGTCCTCGGCGATCTTCTCCCCTGATACGGCTGGCAGGAGTGGAGTGATTTCTTCTGGATGGATCTTTGCTGCAGAGTAGGAAACAAAGAAAGCTCCTTCACCAAAGTTAAATTTCAAACAGGGCTTTAAAAATGGCATCTATTAAAATACACGTGCCTATATGGACTATAGACAAATGGTACTGATTAACCTACTTGCAAGGCCTGAATAGATGCAGATGTAGAGAAGGGACAGGTGGACATGTGGGGAAGGAGAAGGTGGGACCAACTGAGAGACTAGTATTGACATATTTATGCTGCCGTGTGTAAAATAGATAGGTAGTGGGATGCTGCTGTAAAGCACAGTTTGCTCAGCTTGGTGCTCTGACATGACCAAGAAGGGTGGGATGCGGGGTGGAGTGGGAGAGAGGCTCAGAAGGGAGAGGATATATGTATACTTGTAGCTGATGCACGTTGTTGTATGGCAGAAACCAATACAACATTGTAAAGCAATTATCCTCCAATTAAAAAAAATGTTTAAAGTGCCTCACTTCACTGTATGGCAGAAACTAGCACAACATTGTAAATCAACTATATTCCAATAAAAATTTTAAAAGGTAAAGCAACATAAAATAACCAGATACAATATACCAAGCACTGAAACTGCTCACACCGCAGGTCAGGCCACGTGACCAGGGGACAGATGCCCACAAAGCCACCTCCCTCATTGGACCATTCCTCACCCTGCACCTTGTGCTCTGACCAGCCCAAGATCAAATACCTGTCACTGGGCAATACAGTGATCTGCAGTGACAAATCAGTGGCCCTAATGGGCAAGTTCCTTGAAAACTCCCTGGGCTCAAAAGATGGCATTAATAGTCCCATGAGGCCACCACTGTTCTTCCATGAAAACTGCATGAAAATACACACCTGGTGACAAAGAGCCTGGAGCATCAGGGACTCCCCTGGTGGCCCGGTAGTTAAGAATCTGCCTTCCAATGCAGGGAACATGGGTTCAGCCCCTGGGTGGGGAGGAAAGATCACACAAGCCACGGGGCAACTAAGCCCAAGCAATGCAACTACTGAGCCTAAGTGCTACAGTGAAGAGAGTGCATGCCAAAACAGAGATTCCGTGCGCCACAAATAAGATCCTATGCAGCCGGACCATAAAGAAAGCTAAGCACTGAGGAACTGATGCTTTTCAACTGTGGTGTTAGAGAAGACTCTTCAGAGTCTCTTGGACTGCAAGGAGACCAAACCAGGCAATCCTAAACGATATCAGTCCTGAACATTCATTGGAAGGACTGATGCTGAAGCTGAAGCCCCATTACATTGGCCACTTGATGCAAAGAGCCAACTGATTGGAAAAGACCCTGCTGCTGGGAAAGATTGAAGGCAGAAGAAGGGGACAACAGAGGATGAGATGGTTGGATGGCATCACTGACTTGATGGACATGAGTTTAAGCAAACTCCAGGAAACAGTGAAGGACAGGGAAGCCTGGCATGCTGCAGTCCATGGGGTTGCAGAGTCGAGCACGACTTCTTCAACTGAACAACAATAACAAGCCAAATAAATATTTTTTTAAAGAGAGCCAGGGGAGCAAATGAACACCCACTAATAAAACAATCACTGTACAGAAAACAGGCAGCAGTTTGGGATGCAGATTTAAATCTCATGAACAGCAACAAAAGCACTTGCTCCAGCCAGACACACCATGTGTCTCTGCTCCTGCCAACAGCTGTCCCCTCCCTTCCCCTCCAGTTTCCTCCACGCCAGTAAATCTCTCCTGTCATCATTTCATATAAAACAGGCTCCAGTTCTGTCAGTTCAAATGTCTGTAAAACAGGAGTATGCAGATGACGCCACTCTAATGGCAGAAAGCGAATAAGAACTAAAGAGCCTCTTAATGAGGGTGAACAGGGACAGTGAAAAAACTGGCTTAAAGCTCAACATTCAAAATACTAAGATCCTGGAATCCGGTGCCATCACTTCATGGCAAATAGATGGGGAAAAAATGGAAACAGTGGCAGAGTTTATCTTCTTGGGCTCCAAAATCACTGTGGAGAGTGGCTGCCGCCACAAAATTAAAGACACTTGCTCCTTGGAAGAAAAGCTATGACAAACCTAGATGGCATATTAAAAAGGAGAGACATCACTTCGCTGACAAAGGTCTGTATAGTCAAAGCTATGGCTTTTCCAGTAGTCATGTATGGATGTGAGAGTTGGACCATATAGAAGGCTGAGCACCGAAGAACTGATGCTTTCGAACTGTGGTGCTAGAGAAGACTCTTGAGGGTCCCTTGGACTGCAAGGAGATCAAACCAGTCAGTCCTAAAGGAAATCAACCCTGAATATTCACTGGAAGAACTGATGCTGAAGCTGAAACTCCAATACTTTGGCCACATGATTCGAAAAGCCAACTCACTGGAAAAGACCCTGATGCTGGGAAAGATTGAGGGTAGAAGGAAAAGAGGGCAACAGAGGATGAGATGGTTGGATGGCATCGTAGACTCAACAGACATGAGTCTTAGCAAACTCAAGGAGACAGTGAAGGACAGGGAAGCCTTGCGTGCTGTAGTCCTTGGGGTCGCAAAGAGTCAGACAGGACTTAGAGACTGAACAACAACAATTCCTCTTCAGAATCCATCCATGAAACCGAGGTTTCTGTTAGGAAAAGGACAGAATGAGGGATTCCTTATCACAACGTGGAGGGTAGTTACCACCTGTCGGATGGGCCAGCATCACTCACCATCAGCCACGCTGGGCCCAGGGTTGATGAGCGTGTCCAGTGTACAGGGCCCCCTGGACGACATGATGGCAGGGAATCCCGGCACCAGGCTAGCAAAAATCAGCACCTGCTCTTCTGCACAGTTTGTCTGAAGTGCTTGAAGCCACAGAAGAAATAGCCGGATTCCTTCACATCTTATCTAAAAACAAAACCAAAGGCAGCAAAATGAAACATGCAGTCATACTTGTATAAATGTACTACAATGCAGCATTGGTTCTGAGGGACAGATCTAGAAGCTCAAAGCATCACTGAAGTCCTGCACCAAGTCCTTCCCTGCGTGACCAGGAAGCAAGGACACTGCAGCCCAGCACGAAAGCCGGAGGGGCTGGGCTCCAGTGCAGCCTCAGCCACTTTCCAGCTGAGCTGTGAGTGTGGAGGACCACTTAACTTCTCCGTGCCTCACCTCCCCAGCGGTGAAGCAGGGGTGATAACAAAGTTTATCACCAAATGCTTGTATACGGTGAAGTGGATTGGAACTGCCTGGCTCACAGTAACTGCTACCTAAGCATTTCCTAGTAGTTGCATTTTATTCTTTACAGCAATGGTGCCCAGATCATCAACGCTTGATTACTCACGAAAACCACACAAAGAGAATCTTGCTCCAGATTTACACCGTGCTTTGGATGGAACCTGTCAGGTCACTGCATTATACACAGGTACCATGTTCTTGAAAATCAGAACACTGAGAGCTAAAAGGGCCCCATGGACCTGGCTGAGGGGAACAGGCAGCCTCTGGCTTCCCTATCCTATTCTCCCGATACCTTCCTCTGGCTCCAAATAGTCGGCATCACCCATAGAAAAACATCAATACAGGCAGATGTGACGTTTTTCCTTCTCTGCACTTAAAACTTTCAGCTTCATCCCATTCCTAGAATTCATAAGCACAGGTAACTCCATCTTTATATCCCTAAATGGCTGGAAAGGTGATGTCAATAAAAGAGATTAAATAAGCAAAAGAGATGGAAAAAAAAATATCAGACACAGCCGAAAGATGTAGTGAGCTCTGAAAGCCAGCAACTGAGGGGCTGTCTGGTGCCTTTTCAGTGACACCAAAATGGTGCTAATTTCTAAAGAGCCAGAGTTCAAACCAGGCTCAGGGTCTGCAGGAAAGTAAGAAGGGAGGAGAGATGGAAGGAAGGAAGGAGAGGAGGAAGGAAAGGAAAGAAGGGAGGAAGGGAAGGAGAGGAGAGAAGGAAGGGGGAGAGGGGGTGGATGGAATGAAAGGGAGGGAGGAGGGACGGAGGGAGGAAGGAAGAAAGGGAGGGGGGAGGATGTGGGGGAATATGGAGCGAGAGGAGGGAGGGAAAGCTTGGTTGACTCCCCAGAGAAGTCAAATACACCAAGACAGTCAGCCCATCACCGGTGATCCCCGGGAGCCCCTCTAGACAATCCCTGGGCTCAGCACTGCCCTACCCTGCTCTCACCCTGCTGACACCTGCCCAGCAGGTAAGTGGTGACTTTGCTGAATACATAATGCAATTCATCATCAGACAAAAATATATATATATATCAGAGCTCTATGTATATCTAACCAAATTATATCAAATTTAAAAAAAGGAAGGTTTCTAGACACTTTGATAAAGGCTCCAACTTTTTATGTTAACTGTACTTAAAGTGAAGTGAAGTCAAAGTTGCTCAGTCGTGTCCGACTTTTTGCAACCCCATAGACTATACAGTCCATGGAATTCTCCAGGCCAGAATACCAGAGTGGGTAGCCATTCCCTTCTCCAGGGTATCTTCCCAACCCAGGGATCGAGCCCAGGTCTCCCACATTGCAGGCAGATTCTTTACCAGCTAAGCCACAAGGGAAGCCCAAGAGTATTGGAGTGGGTAGCCCACTCCTTCTCCAGGGGATCTTCCCGATCCAGGAATCGAACTAGGGTCTCCTGCATTGCAGGTGGATTCTTTACCAACTGAGCTATTAAGATAATTAAATATAAGTAAGGTTAATAATAAATGGAAGATAACAACCTGGTAAGTTTTAGCTATAGACCATTAATTAAAATAGAAAGGAGAAAATACAGAAAAATCGTGAAACTATAGACAGTTCATCTCTCTCTCTCTTTTTTTTTTTCAACAAGTAAGAGAGCATGAACCAATACAGTTTGAGTGGTTAGGGGCTGTTTAAGCTAATATAAACCCCAAAATATATTAGCTTATTAAAGGTACACACATAAATTAAATAGCTATGAGTGAATTATCTTCCATAAAATATACATCCTGGTTTCTCTTGCTACTTATGTTTCAGGGTCATAAGTATTATTCCGGTATTAAACAGTATACTGCCATTTTAAAAGGCACAGTCACTTAAAATAAGCCAATTTTAACCTAAATTATAAGATCAATCTGCTGCAAAAAATAATAATAATAATAAACATTCAAGGGTAAGGTTCTGCTGCCCTTTTTCTCCACAACATTCTCAAAAATAGCAAAAAATGATTCAGAGAGAACTAGTTTTTAACAAGATTACTGGGGTGTACAGAATCAGAAACATTAGCTCTGAGGCTTAGGCAGGACCTGGTTCAACCCCTTCTCTTTCCAGTGATGAAGCTGAAGCAATCAGCACCTCAGCTGAATAGCAGAATCAAAATCTGAACGCAGGATCCCAAACTCCCAGTCCCAAGCCACTTTCTCCTGATAAGGTTGAAAATGTCTATCACAGTAAATTATGATGTAAGAACAAAAACTCCAACAATATTTGTCATTATCCTCTCTCAATAAAAAGCTAAAACTAAGTTAAATTGATTTTAAAGAATTTTTTTTAATGGCCTAATGCTGTCGCTTTATGGTATGAATAAGTTTAAAAGTAATGAAAAAAGCCATTACATTTGCATCTAAAATAAATACCTTAATAGAATTTCCAGTGTGTAGAAGCTTCTTTAAAGTTGAGCCTGAAAGTTTAAAACAATGAATTAGAAATGGAATAAATGAATGCCTACTTAAGATCTATTTTTTAAAGATCTATTTTTAGTTTTAGAAAGAAAAAAATGTGCTTATACCATTTTTCAAACATAAAAAGAAGAAGGCTGACCTTCAGAAGCAAAGCAATGTCACAAAAGGAGAGATGTTTTCAGGATAAAAGCATTTAAAGTATGAACTTCTCCAAATTCTTTTAAAAGAGTCAAAATGATTGATAGTAAGGTAACCTAAATGCCCACAGTGGATTGATTATGCGAAAATGTCTCTGTCAGGCACAAAATGAATGACTTTTTTAAATCTCTAAAGGAAAACATAATATAAAACTACCGCTCACAAAACATTTTTACAAGAATGTTTTACGAATATTCAGGACAGCATGCCTCTCTGCTTGCAATGACAACCACATTTATGGCTTCAGTCCATCAATAAATCACCTTGCAGAGCCCTTGGGTCACTGTCGAGGAGAGGGACTCAAAAGTTTGGTCAGAACTACTTCAGCCAAGAGCAAAACCACAGAGCGCAGCCTACGGGGCCAGAAGGCTCCCTCAGGATGGAGAGGTGTATCTGTGACCCTCTAGATGTATCCATGCCTTTAGCATGGAGACAGCTTGGCAACCCCACCTCAGTATCACATGTGGCCCCTAAATGAGGTCTCAACCTCAAAAAGGATATAATCTTTTAAAATGAGAATATACTGGAAGTCTTAATCTTTTCTTCCAATTTTTTGAGAAAGAAAAATTATTTAGATTTCCTGATGGAGAGTTTTGTGCAATATTTTAAAACTGGTTATCACTTTCCAACACCAACGAGGTTCAAAGAAACAGAGTCAGTGCCTGACAATTGCTGCAGGCTGTATCTATGTGGACACGCGTGTGCTCTAAGTCACTTTGGTTATATCTGACTCTTTGCAACCCCATGGATTATAGCCCTCCAGGCTCCCCCATCCACAAGATTCTCCAGGCAAGAATACCGGAGTTGGTTGCCATGCCATCCTCCGGGAGATCTTCCCGGCTGAGGGATCGAACCTGCGTCTCTTACACCTCCTGCATTGGCAGGTGGGTTTTTCATCACTAGCACCACCTGGGAAGCCCCATATATGTGGACAGATACACAAATATCAGCTAAATGCATGCACTTTAGGAATTCATTAGCCAGAAGGAAATTACTAGTTTTCTGAAGGAACTTTGTATGATTGCTGTAACACCTAACGTTGCGCTCAGAGGAAACTCACCACTATCGTGACTAGGCTGCAGCACTAGATTACCAATGGTTTGTGATTAAATGAGGAAGTGCCTGCTTCCCTCTACTCCTATCACCAAAGCGCGTCTAGTGATTTGGGTCCAGAGTCAGCACTGCCTGGGTGGGGCTCTCAGAGCTGAAGCTCAAGTGCCTATGCTCGTGGGACTATCTCTCCCACACCCACTCGCCACTGGTCCTCATCCCTCGCCTCCCTGTTCATCCATTCTTGGACAAAGTTCATTCTGCCCCAGTTTAGTTTTTGCTTCATGATGCCTTGGGGGACCTGGTGATGCTTGGCAGGTCCAGCAGACACCTCCCCTCCTAGGAGACTGGGGATAAAGTCTGCACAGACAGCTCTCTTCCAAGACATCTGAAAAATCCACCGTCTTACAACACATCCTCGGAAACACTTTCTCCAGTCACTGTGTGTGACCACTGGGGACTGTCAGTCCTTCCCCATCTTGAAATGAGCCTAGCGTTTTTATTTTAAACTTTCAGTCTACCCATAATTGTGTGTATCCACTCTTCCCGGCACAGGGAGGAGTAAATACATATAAAAAGGACAGCCTTTACAAAGAGACACAGGGAATCTCTGCTCATTATCTGTCAATAGTCCCCTGCTTTTTAAAATGATCCTGTTAATTTGTTATAGCCCAAAAGAAAACTAATATATATTTGATCTAGTCCATCCTGTTGTATTCAGAAACTCTCAGAACACTTTTTAAATAAGAATATTATAAAGAAAAATGTGTGCAGTGCAGGCACATATCAGAGGGTTTCAACATGAGAACTGGGGAAGAGGATCTGAGATCCTTCCCTGGCCACATTAGGTACTTCTTTGTTTTTTATTTATTTGGCTGCACCAGGTCTTAGCTGTGGCATGCAGGAACTATAGTTGAATCATTAGAAGTCTTAGTTGCAGCTTGTGGGATCTAGTTCCCTGACCAGGGATTGAACCTGAGGCCCCTGCAGTGGGAGTTCAGTCTCAGCCAATGGACTACCAGGGAAGTTCCCACATTAGGTATTTCTTAAAGACCCGAGTTCACAGAGATATTTCTACTGTTACTTTACCATTACAAAATCCATTTCATTCTAACTTGAAAAAGTTTTTGTCTACATATCATTCCTATTTGGATGTTTAAACTCCTCATTCAAACTATAATTATCCCCAACCCCATCACTGCATGTGTCTTTTCAACCCTAACAATTTCCACTAGATTGACTCACGTGTAAAAACAACAAATAAGTACAGTAAAGTCATTGAAAAATACTTAAAAATTAGAAAGCTCAATATTGAAAGATGAAAAAGTATTAAAACTCACGTTAGCTTAAATGTTTATCACACAGAATGTATTGTAATTTTACTTTCCTTGACTTGAATGGAAGCAAATTAATCACTGCTTTCAAAAATCTACTTCTTAGCTTATCTCATTTTCGACTTCAAGACTTTCAATGCTTCAAAATCTCTTCCAATGAAGTGGCCAGCCTTTAAAGGTCTTTAAAAGATATTTAAAAGATAACAAAGACATTTGGAATCTAACATTGACATTATAAAATTCTTTATTTTTAATTAAAAGAAAAATACCTCCCTGTGTGTGTGTGCATCATGCGTCAAACCAATGAATAAGCAATGGCAACACGACACCAGAGCAGCGACAAGAACGTGGAGAAACGCCAAGAGGGTGGTGCACAAGCTCTGCTGAAAGTGCCAGTGGAGCAAGGGCACCGGACCTTCTGGCACTGAAACACCTAAAAACAGGGGAGCAGCAGGCCACCGGAGGAAACTGACATTAACAACGATTTCTCAGAATGAATCAAGGGCCTAAACGTGAAACATACAACTACACAATCTCTAGGAGAAAACACAGATCTTTTGCGACCTTGGCTTAGGCAAAGATTCATCAGACAAGACACCAAAAGCAAAATTTATAAAAGTAAGATTGATACCCTGGACTTCATCAAAATTAATAACATCGACTCCCTGAAGTAAACTATTATGACTGAAAAGACAAACCAGAGGTGGGAAGAAAATAGTTCCAAATCATATGTTTAAGTAAAACACTTATATCCAAAATATGTGAAGAGCTCAGTATTAGGATGAAAAAACACCCTCAATTTGGCAACAGATTCATAGATACACTTCCCCAAGACATACAGGTGGCAAATAGCACATGAAAAGATGCTAAAGATCATGCAGTCGTTAGAGAAATGCAAATTACAACCACCATGAGATACCATGACCACTGAAATTAAAACTCAGATCATACGAAGTGCTGATGAGAATGTGGTGTAACCGGAACTCTCACACTGCTAGCAGGAATGTAAAATGGTACAAACACTTCGTTAAACATATGTCTTTATATGATGCAGCCACTTCATTCTCAAAGATTGGAAAACACGTGTCGACACAAAGACGTGCATGCAAATGTTTACGGTAGCTTTATTTGTAGCCAAATACTATTAATAGAAACAATCCAAAGGCCCATCATCAAATGATAAACTATGGTATCTCCATGCAATGGAATACAGTACAACTCAGAAATTAAAAAGAATGAACTATTAATATCTGCACCAACACAGATGAATCTCAAAATAATTATATTGACTGAAGGAAGCCAAACAAAATGGGAATATACTGCATGATTCTATTTCCATAAGACTCTAAAAAATCAAGCTATAGGGCCAAAAAGCAGATTGGTATTTGCAGATCAGGGGACTAAGGGCTGAGCTGGAGAAGGGTGGGAGGGGTCGGGAGGAAATTCTTGGGAGTGATGACTATGTTCATCATTGTGATGGTATCCATGGCTGCACAGGTGTAGACCTGTGATTAAACTTATCAAATAATATATATTAAGCATGTACAATTTGTTGTATGTCAATGATAGTCCAAAAAAAGTTTTTCTTTAAAAAAGTAAAAAAAAAACAAAAAAACCCAGCAGGTAGCCTGGAAATGATCGAATGACAGATCAGTGGGACGGAGGTTGTGGTTAGACAGAGATGTGTGTCATGACAAGGGTCGGAAGAGAATCAGGAAGCCACGGAGGATGAGGGGGTCAAGGGGCTGATGGGTAACTTACCAGGAAGGAAAAGGACTGGGAGAGAGTGAAGCCATTTAAAAAGGAAAGCAAGTGGGCAAAAGATCAGAGGACACGCCAGCAACAAGGAGGGACAATGTAACATAGTCAAGAGACAGAGGTTTCCATAGAGGGGGTGATGGATGAGGTCTGGACTAGGAAAAAAAAAAAAGGCCACGATCTCATCCCCATCCTCTGAGGGAGACAGAGAATACTCAGAGAAAACCTGGGTTTCAGCAGTCTAGGAGACTGCAGGGCTGTTCCTTAACCCAAGAAGAGGGCTTCCAGAGAGCAGAGGGGTGATGGGCGAAAGACCCTGGCAGGGAACCACGTGAGCTGACACAGCATCAGGCCGCACACAGGTCCCCAGAGTTGGCTCAGCCTGGCCACAATGCACCCTGAGAGGGTCCTGGTGTGAAGTACATAGGGAGCCCCCGATCCCTCGGGAAGAGTGGGCTCTGGGGTGGCTTGATTGGGGTTGGGGGAACCAGGAAGGCTTGTCAGACTCAGACTCCTGAGGAGTGAGCCATAGAAACTATGAGAGATGAGCCTCAGAGGGTATGTTCCAATCTCAGGCAAATGTGAGGCCACTGGGTAGCCCGGGGGCATGACCAACACAGGGATACTCTTAAAAAGTCATCAGCCAATTTGCAGTTTAGTTATGTACTTGGTTTTTATACTGTCTATAAGAAAAATTTAGTTGAACAAACCAGATTCAATAACTCATATATAAAATCCCTGCATGAATTTTGGCCATGTGTGAACATTCACTGATTGAGCCTACACCTTTAAAGCCCAAAGTGTATTTTTTAAAAATATTTATTTATTTTTGGCTGTGCCAGGTCTTCATCATGGTGGGCAAGAGGTATAGAGAAGTGTAAAAAATATGCTACATATATATATACAAATTACAAATCCACAATCGCTTATTGGTGATTTTACTAGAAGAAATATACATTAATTAAAATTTTTTGTAATTGTTCTTACCTATACTCTGGTAATGCCATCGAAAGAAAATTCGTTCAGGTAGAAACTGCAATATTTTCTATAAAAAAAAAAAAACCAAATTAATAAGATGCAAAGAGAAAATAAATAACAAATGAATGAAGTTATACATTTTCATGACTGCCCATAGTACATACTATAGATCTATATATCTCTATATAGAGGCTTCCCTGATAGCTCAAGTGGTAAAGAATCCATCTGTGATGCAGGAGATGCAAGTGACATCGGTTGGATCTCTGGGTCGGAAAGATCCCCTGGAGAAGGAAATGGCAACCTGCTCCAATATTCTTGCCTGGGAAATGCCCTGGACAGAGGAGCCTGGCGGGCCACAGTCCATGGGGTCACAAAGAGTCAGACATGACTGAACAGGCAAGCATGCAACATCTCTATACAGATGTATTTCAGAAAAGAAAAAAAAAACTGTAACAGTATAAATTTCACTTTATCTTGGACCCGTATGAAACAGTCTCTTTCACTTGCCCCAAGCAAGCTTCCTTCCCTGAATGTTTTAAAGAGATTACTACCCCAACTCTAATTCTCCCTAAAAGAAAGAAAAGGGAAAAAAATTACTGAAGGGATCACTATAATTATATCACAGCCTTTGCCTAAATAGAACAAAAATAACCTGTCAAATGCCAGATTCTCTAGGTTTTCTCTTTTTCACCTTCCACTTCCCATTTTCATTAAAATCATCACCTGTCTCCAGATAAGAAACAAAATTGGGAAGAAAGATGAACAAAGAAGATGAGACCTTACTCTGTGGAATAAGGAAATGAAACTGGTAGCAAGGATTTCTTGAAATTAAGAGCTAAAAATTAGTTTTAGGATAGTAGTTATGACCCTCTCTCCTCCCACCATCCCTGGTAGATATAACAGAGAACCTTTACTTCTTCTGATTCTGATTTAATTTTTATTAAATGAAAGATTCTTTAAATTCTATAGTACCTCACAATTTTCAAAAGTTTCACACACAGGATTTCATATAATCCCATAATAACTCTCCCCGCCCCCAATCTCAACTCCCATATTGCAACCTCCCCTCTTCCCTTTCCCCACTGGTAACCACTAATTTGTTCAATATATCTATGAGTCTGCTTCTTTTTTCATTCACTAGCTTATTATATTTTTTAGATTTCACATATAAGTGATGTCACACAGGATGTGCTTTGTCTGACTTATTTCACTTAGCATAATGTTCCCCAAGTTCATCCATGTTGCTGCAAATAGCAATATTTCATTCTTTTTATGTCTGAGTAGTATTCCACTGTGTTTGATAGGAGGGTGTGTGTGTGTGTATATATATATATATGTATATATATACATATATACACCTTCTTTACCCACCATCTGTCAGTGGACATTTAGGTTGCTTCCATACATTGGCAATTATAAATAGTGCTGTTACCTTTCATGATTCTTTAACTCATACTTTCTCTTTTACTAAAAAATTTACTGCAGTGTGTGTGGATGTGTGCTCAGTCATGTCTGACTTTTTGCAACCCCATGGACCATAGCCTGCCAGGTTCCTCTGTTCATGGAATTCTCCAGGCAAGAACACTGGAGCGGGCTGCCACTTCCTGCTCCATCTACAGAGGCTAGGTCCAATATGTCTGATAACAAATGAATAATGATCCTTGTAGGCTGAGTTCTCTGGGGAACAGACCCTGTGTGCAGTTAAGAGTGCCAGTGGTTTACTGGGACCTGGAAAATCCCATGGATGGAGGAGCCTGGTAGGCTGCAGTCCATGGGGTCACGAAGAGTCAGACAAGACTGGGCAACTTCCCTTTCACTTTTCACTTTCATGCATTGGAGCAGGAAATGGCAACCCACTCCAGCGTTCTTGCCTGGAGAATCCCAGGGACGGGGGAGTCTGGTGGGCTGCCGTCTATGGGGTCACAAAGAGTCGGACACGACTGAAGCGACTTCGCAGCAGCAGCAGCCTCTCTGAAGGAGAAACGAGGAAACAGAGGAGCCCCAGACCCCGACTCGGAGTGTATGGCCCCAGAGGAGTCTGGGAGCAGATAGCCTGTTGGAGGAGCCCGCGTGCCTGAGGACAGCCAGACCCCCGCACTGCAGCCTCAGTGGGTCACTGGCTGGGGACGTGACGGGAAGAGTGTGGTGGTGGCTGGAAGCTGAGGACGGCAGCCTCGCAGCCAGGCTGCAGGGGACGTGAGCTGTGTGGCGGCGGTCTGCTACAGCCATCTTCTAGTGACTGCTCAGAACACTCTCATTGGATCGAGAGGCTGAAGTCCTAACAGAAATGACGCTGCTACTTCTGCTGGCTCTGGCTTTGCTTCTCATCAGCTGCCTGAGGCCTCACAGGGAGGGAGCCCAGCACCGTCTCCTCCTTCCGTCTCGTGCTCTCTCCCCAGCTGAGGGAGCAGCAGCAACTGGGTGTCCTCTTGGGTCAGGCTTTCTCCTCCAAGGGGATTTGGCATCCCACCTACATTCCTGACCAGGGATCAAACCCGTGCTCCTTTCACCAGAAACGCAGAGTCTTAGCCACTGGGCCACCAGGGAAGTCCCTCCAGGATTCTCTTCTGGTCCCATCTTGCCACTAATCTAAAAATTTCGTACAGCAGATGCAGAGAAAATTAGTCTCAAGAGTCAGGGTAGAGCTTATCTCAGATAAGACGAATGTCTGGCATGCCCATGGGCTCCTCAGATCTTCTCTGTCATCGGGAAACCATCTGGTACTGAATTGTGCTTTTCAACCTTTCAAAATACAGATAGATCGCTCTTCTTGATTTAGGTTTCCTTTCTTAGTAGGCAACAAAGAAAATAATGTGTTTTTTTTGTTGTTGCTGCTGCTGTTAACTTTATTTTTTCCCCTTTATGTTTTTAAATTTTAATTGGAGGATAATTGCTTTCAATATTGTGTTGGCTTCTGCCATACATCAAAATATAAAGACAGACAGAAACTACAGCAGAACGGTGGGCGAGGAGTGCTAGGATGCTGTTGGTGAGCCACAAGTAGCCTCCAACTTGTTCTGAGGTCAGGCCTGACAACATCACCACTTCCAGATAAAAGTTTTCAGATTTCAGATGGACTTCAAAGATACTCAAAAATCAACTCAGTAACGTGTGGATAAGAAATACCATGCCAAATATCTGAGCTACTAAGAATATTCCCAAACAGACATATTACACAACTCAAAGCTGAAATCATCCACAGAGAGGCTTTTTGCACTCAAATATAGCAAGAGTCATTTTTTATGCATTGAAGCCTACAAGGTCAATAAAAACAAAGCCCCACACAACTATCTGTGCCTAAATGCTAAGCCTGTCCCTCAGAAAGCCCCAGATGAAGCCTACCTCTGTGGAGGCCAATACAACATGGCACTGCTGCTGCAGCCAATATTCTAAGCCACACGACTGTGGATGCCACAGAAGCTATTGACATCTTGTTTTCAGTTTCACTGGAGAGTAAAATTTTTAAAAATGCAGGAAAGCCACACAGCGTGAATAAATATTACTTTTCTGAAAGGCACATGGCTGTAGTTAATGCTTGGTGCTCAGCTGCATCTGTATGGTAATCCAACACAGCACACTCGAAATAGAAATTAGGTCTTACTACTAGATCGGCACCTCAGGGAATCTGTCATTCTTTTAAGTGATTATCCATAGCCCTTTTTTCTTCAGAACCTACTGCATGACTAGGAATAATGTGAAATGGAAGCTGCAGTTTATACAAGATGCTATCGTGTATTTTAAAACTGCTGATCTTCATTTAATTTGTATGGGAAACGTTTTTTTTCTTTCAAATCATTCCTAGATGATTGCAATGTATCCCAGTAGATTTACACCTGATTTTGATTCCACTTAGAAAAGGAGGTCAGTGAAGAAGGAGGAAATATCACATACTCACTGATGCGATAACGTGACCAGTTAACTGGTTAACAATGACCAGTTAAACCTGCTCTGTGCACACAAACAGAACACGGGAGCAACTCTCCCTGAAACCAGCCGCGAGGCCCAGGGTGCAAGGTGACGAAAACACTGACCAGAAATCACAAAGTTCAGTGTGGAGGAACAGAAGTCTTATTTAGTCGCTTGGCCTTTTGAGTTCAGAAAACTTAGGATAACACAGGGCAGGTGGCTTTATAGGACATATCCTGTGAATGCCACATGTGCTTTGGTCTCAACAGGACCTGGTGGACAGGAGCCAGATGGCCTGGACAGTCCCAGGGTGACCTATGGAGACAGTGCCGTGTTCTTCAACCACCCAGGGCCTGGTCGCTCATCTCTCACTGAAAAGTGACTATCCGGTGCAGACAAAACAGTCTCATCGAAATTTGGGTGTCAACATTTGGGACTTTGAAATGTAAGAGAAATGGAGCTAAAATTAGGAACAACAGAATCTTAAAAATAAGGTACCTACATTTTGAGTTTTAAAAGTCATGCTTTTCTTCTTATCCATGTACCCTTCTAGCTAGTCACTCGCCCTGCTGTTATCTGAGCCAGGAAAGCACAGCTCTGTCTTCTTAAAGCCTTTTCAGTCTTTAAGACCCAACTCAAACATCACTTCTTGAGAAGGGCTCACCTCAACCACCCCTCCACCCCATCCCTCCCCAACACGACAGGCACCGGCCGCTCCTGCAGTTGCTGCGTTCCTAGAGAGAAGACCTCCTATGAGCTATCTTAGGGACCTCTATGAGCAACTTAGCACGCACATAAAACAGATACAAAGAAATGCCCAAGTTTAAGGTAGGTGCTCATACTCAGTCATCGCAGAAACTCAGAACCCTGACAGCAGGCGTTTGACAAAGAGGATAGAACTGGCTTTCCCAACATTATGCGTGTGCATGCATAGTCACTTCAGTCGTGTCCCACTCTGTACGACCCCATGGACTGTAGCCCGCCAGGTTCCTCTGTCCATGGGATTCTCCAGGCAAGCATACTGGAGTGGGTTGCTGTGCCCTCCTCCAGGGGATCTTCCTGACCCAGGAATAGAACCTGTTTCTCTTACATCTCCTGCATTGGCAGTCGGGTTCTTTACCACTAGAGCTGCCTGGGAAGCCCCTGCCCAGTTTTATAGTAAGTCTTAATGCTTGATTAGATTATCACTCAAAAGGCAATACTTTTTTTGGCTAATGAGAAAAAGAAAAAAATATTGCCAAACACCTAAAATACAAGGCAAAAAAATCTAAAGGAAATAGGGAATGCATTAAAAAAAGAGGAGGGGATCTGATTTCTCCCTCCTGTATCTTAGAAATTAATCAATATAAAAATGTGGCAAAATCTCTTTAAGCAATGAAAGGGAAAAGGATCCCATCTACAAGCAAAACACTCAGAGGAATTACTGCTTAAAGCACAGATGAATGTGTGAAGAGGCGTAGGGGTTGCGGCCCCCTCCTGAGGAAGCAGATATCCATAGAATATGCAGCAAAGGAGGGACCATCCTCAAAAGAAATGGATTCTTCCTTCTGAAATAGATTTGCTGAAAGAATAGGGTACTTTTTAATGCAATTTTCACTCACAGTCTTATGAGACCCACGAGGACACTGAGTCTTTTTTAAGATCTACATAAATAAAAACAGTAGATGCACAAGTAATGTCTGAAATCAGAAAATATCACATGGAGATGAAAACCCAGAAAGCATGAATCTAGAGTCACCACAGAGCTCCCCACACCACCTCGTGCATCCCGAGACCTCCCTAGCACTAAGCAAGCTGAATAGAGAGAGAAGGGTCCAGACGTAGCACATTCAAAGCTGCAAATTCAACATGTAATTAAAAGTCCTACAGAAAATCTGAGAAGAACAAATGGATTATCCACAAAGGAACAAAACTCAGGTTGACCTCGGTCTTTCTGCAACATTAAGCTCCAGAAGGCAGCATGGTCAGTTGCTCACAGCAGGACACAGGCATACAGGAGGACAGATGTCCCACAGTAAGCCGGGTCTTGCACGCGAATCTGGCATGCAACACAGGCGCCTAGAGTAGGTGGCACCAGTGGTAAAGAACCCGCCACCAATGCAGAAGACGTAGGGATGCAGGTTTCATCCCTGGATCAGGAAGATCCCCCGAGAGAGGGCTCGGCAACCCACTCCCGTATTCTGGCCTGGAGAATCCGTATTCTGACAGTGGGGCTTGGCAGGCTACAGTCTATGGGGTTGCAAAGAGTCAAACATGACTAAATTGTCTTAGCACTCACACACACACACAGTACAATACAGCTCTTTTGCAAAGCAAACAAAATTCAGAGTATTGAGAAAAAGAGATTATTTGAAAAGCGTAGAGCCAGCTATATTTGTCTGAAGTTTTTGTTGTTTTTAAAAAAAGGTATTCTAGAGCTGGGAATTTTTCAGCCACATACCTCACCTCCTCAACATACTAAATGATTCATATTCCAGCAAACACAGAGATTAGTTTTAAATAATCCAAAAACATGGGTGCAGGTGCATAAACACCATCAACAACAATCTGCATTTATAGAACTAGAATTAATACAGGCATAAAAATAGAGCAAATCCTCAAAACCATTAACATAAGAGAAATAAATGCTAAAAATATTACAATAAAACAATCTGGACATAAAATGCTTAAAACAGCTAAAAAGCAAGATGGACAAAAGATATATGGGGGTAAAGTAAAAGTAATACCAAACACTGCTTTATTCTCAATCAGTTGTCAGTCATGTCAGTCGCCCAGTTGTGTCTGATTCTTTGTGACCCCATGGACTGTAATCCACCAGGCTCCTCTCCATGGGATTCTCCAGGTAAGAATACTGGAGTGGGTTGCCAGGCCCTCCCCCAGGGGACCTTCCTGATCCAGGGATCAAACCTGGGCCTCCTGCACCTCAGACAGATTCCTTACCGTCTGAGCCACCAGGGATAATAAAAAGAGAAAAATCAAATAGCAATTTTTAAATTTAAAGACAATGACAGAAATGATAAGACAATCGAAAGTGTATCTATCTCCCAAATCCCAAAGCATAAAGTTAAGAGCCAGTAACCCTCCCCCAAAAAACAAAAGTAGATGAAAAAAATGTTAATGCTAAGTATCACACACAAAAATAATAAATATAAATAAGTTAAATTCCTCCCCCAAAGACCAGTCACTCAGAACTGGTTTCCAAACACACAAAGACGAACAGCAAGTAATACAGAAAGTGGCATAGTAGCACATAATTCGACCCACAAGATGTGGTTTTGCTCTGAGTAACCCACTGGCTGGAACACCCTCAAGAGGAGTCTTCTTTACACCCGAGGTTCTGACGCAGGAAACCTCAGTCACAACCAAATCTGTCACCTCTTCTTCAATTCAAGCTTCTATTTCCTGGCTAGAAACTGCATTTTTCAGATCTCTTCAAGTTTGCTACCAACACAACCAGCTGTCAGTTTTTTCTGTGCCATTTTTCACAGAACAAGAAGAAAAAAAAAATTTACATCCAGAGTTTCCAGGCAGAGAAATAACCAATCCCCCAGGAGACACTAGCACAGGGTTCCTGTACCCCCAGAACCTACAAGGATTTAAACACATTTAAGCACCCGCTTCCGCACAGTCAGAAGGCGTTGCGGACCCGCAGTCAGCTCACGGCGAGCTCCTCTGCCAAGTTCACCCAGGGAATAGCAGGTCTGCAGGAGCAGCTGATGCCAGCAGGCTTTTCAACCTGTCCCGCATGGCGAGCATCTCACACGCTGGGTGTCACTACGGCAGCCACCACCCTGCATCCAAGCAAAACACGCCACAGAAAACCGACCATCGCAGGACAGCAAACACACGTACAACCGTCTCCTAAACTGACACGTGAAGAAACCAACTTGTCCAAACTCTGCTCACCTATGAATTCCAATCAATTTAAAGGGAGAGAAAAGGGTCTTTATGTATCTCCTGCTGTTCTAACAGTAAATACAACGTGGCTCAAGTTTTAGTGTGGTTTCCTTATATGTAGTCCTGATGCAGACTCTACCCTCTGCCCTCGTGGGGTTCCTGGGAGCATCTGTGGGTGCTGCCTCCAGTGGACCCACTCCTGGAGGTGTCAGCCACCCAGGGCCATGGTGCAAGCCACAGGAGAGGGGCCGAGGCACCCTAGCTATGGCAGAGGGCCACTGGAGTGTAATTTCACACGGCCGCAGGCTTCTCTAACAGCTTCAGTATCCCCTTCCTCCCAGGTAAACTGAGTAATTTAGTATATCCTGTTGGGTCAGTCCCAAGTTTCTCACCTAGAAGTCACAAGGCATAAGGAAAACTGTAGTCTTGGTATTAAATTTAGAAGTTAAAATGTCCAGTGAAAATGGCTCCTTTCAACTCAGGCACTGTCATCTAATTCAAATTATTATTAGTAACATGTAAAAAGATTGCTGAATTGTAACCACAATTAGAATTCTAGAAGCGATTAGATGTTTATACCCTGCTTCCATCTTCTCGTCTGCAGAGATCATAAAGGTTTCATGATCAGAAGCAGATACGTGCTCCAGAGACAGAAGACCTGGCCCCGAGTCGCGTTATCTCCCCAACATCTCGTGCAGGGCCTGGTGCTAGGAAGCGATCACTGAGCTGACTCACCACCCCAGCCAACACCTGAGACCAGGGAGAAAGGGCACAGCTGGACCCCAGCCTCCCCTGTAACCCCGGCTTGAGGAAGTCTCTCTGGTACTAGAGAGCAGATCACACATGGCTGTGAAACACATGTCCCCACCTGCAGCTGCTCCCAAACAAGGGCCCAACGTTGATAAAAATGGCAAGCATGACTAACACTATGAAGAAAACAAGGTCAATTCTACGTCTCTATGATTACTTTAAATATACATAATACCCTATGGTTGCTGAGGGGAAGGGATGGTTGGAGAGTTTGGGAAGATCATGCACACACTGCTATATTCAGGATGGATGACCACCAAGGACAATTGTATAGCACATAGAACTCAACTCACTGTTATATGCTTGCCTGGCTGGGAGTGGGTTTAGAGGACAGTGGACACATGTATGTGTATGGCTGAGTCCCTTTGCTATTCACCTGAAACTACCACGACATTGTCGATCAGCTATACCCCAATACAAAATAAAAAGTTTAAAGTCTGAAATAAATAAGTGAATATACGTAACATTGTAATTGGTGTTACAATAAAGGCCAGTGTCATAACAATGACCCAGTACCCCGGTCATGATAATCCGGGGTACTGACTCCACTGGCCGACTAGAACTCAGCACGGGTTGCGAGGTGGAGAGGAAGTTCTGTTGGCTCTGTTCTCTGAGGATCCTGACTTTTCTCAATTGCATTCAGTCATTTAGAATTACGGCAGTGACCCAGGAGCTGTGCTCAAAGTTGGAACCAGTCTTTTAAGGAAAAAAAAAAAATCCATAGAAGCATCCAAATATTTGAAATCCTCAACAAGAACTTAGATTTCAAGGAATTAAGAATAATCTGCTTTTTGTGATCATTTTATTTCTTCTTGTCCGTTCTCCACTCAATAGCAGGAAACTAGTCCTTACAGGAAAAAGAAATAAAAAGCACTAACAGTGTGAGAGACCCTCGGTGTGGAATAGGGAGCCGCCCAGGAGGACTGCTGTATGGTGGATAGTCTGGAATAAATAATGACAAATAAAGTGGAGGAGACCAGGGCCTGTGGAAACTCGTTAACTGTGGCCTTGCTCTGTGTTTTCTGCTCAGAAGAGACAAAGGCCAGTGACTTAATCCTACCGATCACCTGCCCTGAATGCACAGACCTGGCCATGATTCAGCGCAAGCACTTCCCCTGAACCTCTGCAGGAGCTTCGAACTGGTCTTCAGTTTCGGTTATAAAGGATACACAGATCCACCAAAAGAAGGATGGTGGGGGAGGGGAGAGAGATGGGGAGGGGGCAAACATGTCAGAATGGTTTATAATCCTATTATAGCCGTGATTCTAGTTTCACTTCAGGCAAGTCTTCTTTATTATCAATATCTGAGGTAGAAGGGGACTATTAAGTGTGAACAGATATAAATAAATGCGTGTGTATGGTAAATAGTCAATACTGAAAGGGCACAGGGAAAGCAACTGGACAGAGTGAAAACCAGCCCATCATCTCCCCTTCTCCAGCATGGCCTGGGGCTCTGCATTGGTCCAGCCGACTTATTATCATCTGGAAGGCTACTGAAAGTCCTTTCCTCCTAGTTTGAGGAAAAGAATTTGAGGCTAAACCCACTATCGATATAAGCTCCCATGGAACACTGAAAAACAAGAGAGCCAAACTGAATTCCATTAAAGTAAAGAGAGAAGGCCCAGTAGAGTCCTGGACTCCCAGCTGGTCATTACGACTCCCAGACACCAGTGTGCCCAGCAAGGCTGCCCAGGACGGGTCCCCTTCGAGCCAGCATCACCCCCACAGATGCCAGGGAGGGGGCTGATGTCCACATCAAAGTCATCCTCGTTAGCGAAGGAAAAACAAAACCTACGGGCCCCAGTAACACCCTGCGCTTCTGTCGGCCCCTGAAGAAGCCTCAGGTCACCCTTGCTCTCCAGGCAGCTCACCACTGGCTCTGAGGTCAGGCTTCTCCCACCAGAACCCCCCACCAACGGAGAGGTGGGGAGGACAGTGGGCAGCACCCTGGGAGGAAGGACACTGAAGCTGTTTTCTTTATCCGGGGGATGGACAGAAGAGGGGAGATGAAGTCTGACCTCGTATGACAGCCCCTGATTTAGAATGCTCATTTCATCTTAACATAAGCACAAAAAGAGGAGAATGAAATTGTTTTCTGACTTTTCAACTCTGCATCTGCAGAAGGCCACTTCCCCAACCAAGAGGCAGGGGCGTGTTCCCTCCGGCCAAAGCCTCCTTCCAGCGAAACCCTAAACCTGTGGTGAAGTCCCCTCCCCACGAGCACAGGGAAGGGTCACAGGCTGAGGACTTGAGCAGGTGCCTGAGGAAGAAGAAACGAGTCTCCCAGACGAGGCAGCCAGGCTCTGTGGGAACACACCATAGCCTCATGGTCCGACTGGCAGCCACTAGCAGCGTGTGGCCACCTAACTTTAAAACTTACATTAAATAAAACTATGTACAACTAACATTTACGTTGCTCAGTCATGCTAGCCACGTTCCAAGCACAAAGTGGCCCAGTGGTTGCCTAGCTGCATAAGGAACAGTCCCATCATCCCAGAAGGTTCTGGTGAACAGGGCTGCTCCAGAGAAGAAAGCAACAGGGATATTTAGAGACACAAAGGCTAACCAGAGGCAAACGGATTGAATATTGAAACTAAATAGAAGGATGAAGCTAAATTTCAGGCTAAAAAAAGACTTCTCTGCCAACTTCTTATTTTGAAGACGTCTTGTTTGGAGACTTCGGTCAGAGCTACCTTTGTGCGACCCTCGGCTTGCTGGTCCCACCCCTGCCGCAGAGGCGCATGCTCCAAGACAAAGGAAGGCTCAGGGCCTCGGTCAAGACCACACGGCTCGCTGTACCAAAGCCGGATCCAAACCTCACCGGCCCTTCTGCTAGCTTTCTCCTATCTCTTTTGTCCAGGGAGTTTCAAGTTAGGATATAAAATACTTTTTTTTAGCATAAAAATACCACATGACCCCATGGGAGATAAATGGAGAATTTAAGAGGCTTTAATCCGACGACAAATATTAACAAGTGCGAGGCGCTGTGGGGGGCCCCAAAGGATGCTATCTCAGAGCAGCAGGGCCGGCCCAGGAACTTCCTGTCTGGTTAGGAAGCTAAGAGAGGGCCGCCTTCAGGGAAAACTAGGAACAACCAACTGGAACAAGCGGGAGTGCATTCTAGGAGCTCACAGAGGACAGTGGGCACCTTCAGCTGCAGACTCCAGGAGAAACGGGTGGGTCTGAACAGAGCCTGAAAAAATGGGCCAGGTGAAGAGGAGCGTAACGGACAAGCCCTAAAAAGAGAACTCTGTAAACCAAGAGGCAGGAGGGAAGCTGTGCAGAAAGAGGCCAGAGGAGGGTTGTGTTTCATAGTAGTAGTCAAAGTTACCCAGTCATGTCCGACTCTTGCGACCCCATGGACTGCAGACTGCAAGGTTCCTCTGTCCATAGGATTCTCCAGGCAAGAATACTGGAGTGGGTTGCCATTTCCTTCTCCAAAGGTGATCAGCTTAAGTCAGGTTTAAATCCCTTATGAGTTTA
>SJYV01021315.1:98555-304113 GCA_006410875.1 Neotragus pygmaeus
GGGAAGCTGTGCAGAAAGAGGCCAGGGCGGGGCAGGGTGGGAAGGTGGCAGGGAGGTTGGCGGGTGGGGGGTGGTAGCAGGTGACAAGCCCAGGGCAGGTGACAGCACTTTCACAGAGTGGCCCCAACAGCCAAGCCAGATGGAAGCCAAGCCAGACGGAAGCCTGCACAGGAGACCCAGGGATCCCGAGTGTGAGGCCAGCTCCGACCACACTTCACAGGAGGTAAAGACCCCATTCGGTCTCTGGGGAGGACAAACAGAGGGTTTATTTAGTCTCCTGGAGTAACTCGGATAAATTCAAAACTAACGGATCCAGGAATCAAATGTCCTGTAGATCTGTGATTGCTAACTGTGTGATATTGGAAAAACAGATGAATAAGTAGCATCTGAGGCCAAAATACATATAAGTTTGATATGAAACCTCTTCTGCAGATGCGTAGTTTAATTGAGGAGTGGGAGGCTGGAGAAACACCTTGCTGTCAAAGGATCCAAACACCCCGTCTCTCTACTAAAAGAAGGATAATATATAGCGTGGCAGATAGCTAGAAATGCATCTCTTTAACAACTGTGGCTTCTCGTTTTCTCAATTCCTGATGCTCTGACGCCTGGGGCCCTGCTAGGCTGGCAGAGACCACCCTCCCCAGGGTTAGCAGATTCCTGGATAGTACCTCCCAGCGCACCTATTGATATGCAAACCAGCAAGCCCAAATCTGCACGCGGCCACCTCCGTTTCTGGGTTCTCACTGCCTGGGACACAAACTCCTGCACAAATCACCTGGGGACCAGTTCCTGGACAGCCAGGTACCACCCCCATGGCCTGCTGGGAGGATTCAAATTATCTGACCCTAAACCTGCTCTGCCTGCTCATGACCTTGCCTGGCCCTTTCCTTCCCACAGAAGCCACCTCCATTCCTCCCTCCCCTGCTCTCGTCACCTTGGAGCTTCTCTCCAGGGCCCACCTGACGTCCCACACCTCCTGCTTCTGGCACTGCAGGTACTATAACAACCTCTGCCTTCATGCCAATCATCTTCAGGTCTGTGAGTCTTCCCACACCCGATTAAAACAAACTCCAGGAAGGGTTAAAAACCTCTTAACTGCTGAATCCAGAAGGAACTCAAAGTCAAGTCAGTTAGTTGACCTTGAAACCCATTCACCAGGTGCCTGACATTCCCACATCAACCCTCTTTTGACCTATGTAGGTAGCCACCTCAGGGGGCCACCGTCACTTCTGAGAAGGGCCGTTCAGAATTTTCTGACTCAGAAGGTGGTTACTGGCGCTCTGACGTACCGTCCTCACCAGGGACTCTTCAGTTTACCACGAAATGTACCATGTGCTCCGTAAGGGCAGGGGGATCTGTCCATCTCCCTGCGGTACCCCCAGCACCTAGAAGGGCGCCTGACACATAGTAGGTACACGATAAACACATCTAATGCATGAATGGCCTGCACAAGAATAGGCGTAAGCGGGTATCACAGCCCTTGGAGCACAGCTCATTCATTGAGACTAAGTGGTGTGCAGCCCAGTGCTGAGTTTAGGAGTGGGTTCCAGAGTAAGACCAGAGTTTCAGCCTCCATCTACCACTGGACAGATATGCAACCTTGGGCAAGTCACCTGACACAACGAAGCCCCCATCCTTCCATTCATAAAAAACTGAAAAGACAGTATCTACCTCCAATTTCCTGAAAGGATTAAACAGGATGGCCCAAGTGAAGCATTTACCTTCTGGTCAAGACAGCAATCGAGACTCATGGCATGGGGCCCCACACCATCAACTCCACACGCCCGTTTCAAACACACAGCAATGATAGATGATTTTTTTTTTTTTTTGGCTGCTCTAGGTCTTTGTTGCTGCACGTGGGCTACTCTCTGGTTGCAGTGCTTGGGCTTTGCATTGCTGTGACTTCTGCTGTTGCAGAGCACTGGCTCTAGGCATTCAGGCTTCAATACTCGTGGCCATGGGCTTAGTTACTCCACTACATGTGAGATCCTCTAGGACCAGGAATTGAACCTGTGTCCCCTGCCTTGGCAGGCAGATTCCTAAACACTGGACTACCAAGGAAGGGCCATGAAATATGATTTTAGAAGAAGAGTAAAACTAAGGAGTCATAACCTCAGTTAGTTGTGAAAAACGTCACTGTGAACCAGCAACAAGAGAAACTCCAAGTGCTACAGAGGTTTGAAACTTCAGGCAAGGGTGGCTGAGAACAGCTTCAGAGGGGTACTGTCCTCCACTGAATATAAAGGCAGATGGAACGGTCCACCGGCTGCCTAAAGGAGACTCAGCCTGGACTGACACCATTGCTTCATCCAAGCAGGGTGATGTGGTTGGTAGCTCACTACATTGAAAAAAATGACTGCTTCCTTCCTCAAAGGTTCCCGTCTAGACAGCCCTGACTTACAGGCAAGCAGTAGCTCCCCTAACAGGCTCCTCTTTCTTGCCTTCTTAACTCTCTTACCTCCATGCTTTTTTCCAATCCATTTCTTATTTATTGACCATCTATACACAGTAGCCCTTATGCAATTTAACATGTCTTAATAATTCCACTTCTTCTGAAGGAAGCCTTTCCCAATTATTTACACCTTGATAAGTATTTACCTTCAAATCCTCATAAACCACCTCTTTTTAAGTGGCACTAACTTGTAGACGGTGGCGAGGAAGTTATACAACCCTCAGAACAAACCATGCAAATTATAACCCACCTTCTGAGGCTGGAGACAGACAACGTAAACAAAAACAGAAGCGGCGCAGGTTCATTTTTCACTCATGTTTATGGCACCAGACGAAGGTTTTATGAAGTTGTGAATAAGATATATTTGTTCTCTTACATGAGCAACGAACCCCCTGCAGATGGTAATGTATAGGGAGTAACACCCTCCTTAATCTAAACTTTCTGAGCACAAGGAGAAGGTGTTGAAACCAGTCCCCCGCCCCAAAGGAGTGCAAGGCTACTGGCTCTGATGGGCTTTCCTGTGTGGGGCAGGGACAGCAAAAGTTAATTGTCATTTCCATGCTTCAGGGACACAGGGAAACCAGCAAGGACTTAAAACACAGCCAGAGAGGAAGCAGGAGGGAAGCAAATGCCGAATCCAAGGAGGACCCACAGACACCTTCACGTTCTAGATCTCGTGCCCACCCCAAGGTGGGTGTGAGAAACTGAGCCTGGGATGCCAGCAAGGAACCAGGACCCCAAACAAGCACACTCTCAGACCCCAAGCAAAAGCAAAAACAAACCCTTTGAGGAAAAAAACAAACAAACAAATTAAATATGCATCTCATGACTTCTGATCTCAAAGTGGTATCACAAAACATACAAGAGAAGAAGCTACTGTGAGAGATTGAAGAAATAACCAATAGCTTTTGACAACCAAAGACAGACTTCAGATAGGAGAATGATCAGATACAGCGTCAAATCTTCCATGTTAACTGTTTCAGAAAGTAAAAGATGTCTAATAATGAAGAAGGATCAAGAGACAATCAAATGCAACCAGCCATATAGGAATACCAAACCAAAAGAAGCTAAAACATGAAAAGAAAAAAATAAAGCAAAAACACACAGAGGGACTTCTCTGGTAGTCCACTGGTTAAGACTCCGAGCTTCCAATGCAGGGAGCGTGGGTTTGATCTCTGGGTAAGTTCCAGGATACTGGGCAGTGAGGTCAAAATTGGTTATAAAGCTATGGAGACAACTGGCAACATCAACAACATAACTGGCCCAGGAACTGCTGATGGATGTACAGGACAGTGCTGATCAAGAAGTTACGTAAAGAAGACATGAGCCTTGAAGATGAAGAACACAGTGGCCAGCCATTGGAAGTTGACAAGGACCAACTGAGAGCCATCACGGAAGCTGATCCTGGTACAACTTTACGAGAAGTTGCCCAGGAACTCAACATTGACTGTTCTATGGTCACTTGGTATTTGAAGCGAACTGAAAAGGTGAAAAAGCTCAATAAATGGGTGCCTCATGAGCTGACCACAAATCAAAAAAACCTGTCATTTTGAAGTGTCATCCTCGCTTATTCTGTGCAACAACAACGCACAATTTCTCAATCAGATTGTGACAGTGAATTTTATACAACAACTGATGACCAGCTCAGCAGCTGGATGGAAAGAAGCTTCAAAGCTCTCCCCAAAGCCAAACTTGCACCAAAAAAGGGGTCACGGTCACTGTTGGGTGGTCTGATCCACTACAGCTTTCTGAATCCCGGCAAAACCATTACCATCTGAGAAGTATGCTCAGCAAATTGATGAGATGCACTGAAAACCACAAGGCCTGTAGTGGGCAATGGTCCACAGAAAGGGCCCAATTCTTCACGACAACACTCAACAGCATGTCACACAACCAACACTTCAGAAGTTGAACGAATTGGGCTACAAAATTTTGCCATATTCACCTGACCTCTCACCAACGGACCACCACTTCTTCAAGCATCTCAACAATTTTTTGTAGGGAAAACACTTCCACAACTAGCAGGATGCAGAAAACGCTTTTCAAGAGTTTGTTGAATCCTGAAGCATAGATTTTTATGCTACAGGAATAAACAAACTCACCTCTTGTTGGCAAAAATGTGTTGACTGTAATGGTTCCTATTTTGATTAATAAGGATGTGTTTGAACCTAGTTATAATGATTTAAAACTCTGGGTTCAAATCCGCAATTACTTTTGCACCAACCTTAACGCTACAAATACTTCCCTTAATAATAAGTAACAGTTTGGAGATCATGAAGATTAATCCAAAGCAGATAAAACTGAAGGGATTATGAACCTTAAATGAAGGACTGGGCCATAAGTTTTAAAACTGGGGATAAGACCAAGTTTTTTGAATTCTTAGAAAAATAAGCAATTAACCAAATCAGAAATTTTTAAAAAAAAATCTGAATAATCATAAAGTAATCTGCAAGGAGATCAAACCAGAGCAGGGATGGAGTCAGGGAGGAGGTACACTACAAGTTTCTGGACCTTAAACTTAGTGGCAAGGTGGGGGTGCGGGGGGAGGTGGCGATGGTGGGTGTGGCAAGCCTGTGAGCTTTATCCTCAGGCTTTACCTCTGTGTGGTGGGTTCTTTAGCAAATGCATTAACCTTCTACATAAATAATGTAAATTAACAGAAGAGTTCAACCGGCAATGGTCAGTATAAACCTGTTTAAATGACAGACATAATTAAAGCTCCTGTTAAAAACAGCTCCTCTGTGCCAGCTTCATTCACAGCAGGGTAACCACAGGAAACACAGCCAACCACCACAAAACATGCCCTGAATCAGTGTCTGGGACTCTGAGGAAGGTGCATTGCCCTAGGAGGAGATGCGTGACCAGTGACGGATTGCCAGCCGGGAACCCGTACCAGGCTGGAGGCTTCTGCATCTGTTTTATTCCACGAACCCGGATAGCCTTCCTTCTTGGCCTTCAGCCAGCTCTGGCCCCTTCAGCCAGCTCTGCAGCAAACACATATACGACTCTCCTCAACAGTCACGAAGCTGGTCTCCCACCAAGCTCAGCACACGTCTTTTCAAAGCATGAATCATTTCTAGATAACCAACAATTAACGTTTAGAACCTATAATCTGGTTCCAGTGTAGTTTTCAAGGCATACAGTAATCTGATCACTTGTCTAATACATCTAGACAAGAAAGATCTTACTCGTTATAGATCAAAAGCCACAGCCATTGTTTCACCTTTGGAGAGAACATATGATCAACACTCGTGAACACAGAGACACATAGGTGGCAACCTCAAAAGCAGTCAGGGAAATATATGTTAAAAACAGTGAGTTTTTACATGTCAATTCGCATATATTAAAAAGAAAAAAATTTATCTCCAGAGTTGGTTGGGGAAATTTACATAAGACTTAAACATGGAAGTTTACATATAGATTTATGTGACCTTTTTGAAGAGCAATTTGGCAATATCAACATTTAAAATGTACAAACATCCCCATCTAATAACTTCCCATCTAGATCCCCACACAGGAAAAATTCTCCCACAAGGGGAGAAAAAAAAAAAATCACAAGAACATTCTTAGCACCTTGTTTGTAAAAGGATACACATGCCCATCATTTTTACTTGTCTTCAAGTAACATTAAAGATCTAAAATACCATGTTTTTGACAAAAATCTTAAAAGCTAAATGAATTAATAAAAACTTACTTCAAAAAGAAAGAGAATGGAGTCCAGCTCCTCCCTTTGTGACTTATTATTCCCTGGAATAGATTAAAAAAGAATTCATTATTATGACAATGTGCTAATTTTAAGATACTAAAAATTAGGTTACAATTACATTGCTGACCCTGGATCTGAACCCCCACAGCTCGGTGAAGCAGCTGTCACTCATTCACTCAACAAACTCTGAGGATGGCCTCTGTGTCAGGGATTCTTCTGGGACCTGAGGGCACGTGAGTTCACAGGTGTGAACAGCAGAAGGGTCTCCAGAAATGAGTGAGGAAACCAAAAAGCAGATGGGAATGCCCAAAAGGGCAGTTTGGGGTTGACTAGGGAAGTCGGGGACACCCTGCTGATAAGGGGATGCCTGAGCAAAGACCTCAGAGAGGTGAGGGAGCAGCCACAGGGAGACCGGGGTACAGAAATGGGGGGTGGTTGTGTTTCAGGCAGAGGGACTGGACAGCGCAGGGTCCCCGTGGGGGAGCGGGTCTGCATGGGGAGGACACCACGAGGAGGCCCTTGCGTCTGCAGCGAGGGGGAGAGTAATGGGGGTGAGGCGGGCGGGCAGGCAGGGCGTGAGGGGACCAGGGGGCCACTGGCGGGTCTGCAGTGTGGAGCTCATCACTGACAGACGCTGTAAAGCAACCCTCCAGCTGGTCTTTCCCAGAGATTTTGGCAGGGGTGGGGTGGGGTGGACGGTGTGACAGGGAGGCCAGTTCTGAGGTGGCATTGGTAACCCAGGTGAGGACAACGGGAGGAGGTCAGGAGGAGAAGCCGGGGGAGAGGCCGGTGATTCTGGATACGTTTTGAAGGCAGAACCAACAACACAGGTTTTGGCTGAATAACTGGAGGGCTGAAGGGATCACAAGATGAATTTGTTACTCCTAGCAACCATTTTCCTTTCTTCTTTTGTTTTGGTAATTTCCTCCCCTGGGCTCCGGTCAACACACATACTGTACTAAAAGCAAGAAACTGTAAAGCCTCTCCCTCTTTTCATCGGTCCTTCGTCGTGACTCTCTGCAGGAGATACAAAGCAACAGAGCAGCAGAGTCTTCTCCTCACCAAGAAGGGTCTATTTCTCTCCAGCCCCAGAATCTGAGAGGCCAGGTGACCCGCTCCAACCACGGTGATGACAACAGATGTCAGGTGAGCTCAAAAAGCCCTGAGGCCACGAGTGCAGGAGCCGAAGGAACCCTGCCAGCTGGGCAAGGGGGCCCACGTGAAGGAGCATTAAGGCGCCCTGGGCAGCAGCTTGACAATCAGGACACGTGTGAATGAGGCCACTCGCCACTAGCCAGTCAGAGGCAGGGGCCAGCCCAAACCAGAGGAACTGCCCAACAGACTCAGAAAAATCACAAACTAAATGACTAGTGGTTGTTTGAAGGCACTCAGTGTTGGGATGGTTAGCTGTGCAATTTGTTACGCAGCACAAACTGACTGATGGTCTTGAACCACCAAATTTTCCTAAAGGATAGAGGGAGGAAAGGGAGAACAAGGATGGAGGAAGGGCCTTTTAAAAAACGAGGTTTGTAGATTGTAATGTAGTTTTCTTAGATACCAGGTTTTAATTTTTTTTCTTTGCTATTTTAATTGAATATATTATCACACTACTATGAAGTGGAACAGAGCTAGGAGGCAAGATAAAAATCAAACCATTCCATATTTGAGATATCTACCAATTTGGCGGAAAAGAATTTAAGTTCAAGATGTGTACCAATGTATAAATCACGAGGGGGAAAAGCTAAGAATTCATTTAAAAAGAACAGGTGCTGGCATTCTGGGCCCAGGTGCCCGTGTGCCCTGACATCACAGAGGCTGGAGCAGTATCCCCTGGAGGGTCTAAGTGGCAGCTGTGTGGCCTCCGTGCTCTTCTCTAAGGCCTCTTCTTTCCATGTGACCCTGTCTCAGCCCACTGCACTGCCCCCCCAACCTCTGGAATGGAACTCACACTGTCTGTTGTTTTCCTTTTATTTTTATAGATATTTATTTGTGTGTGTGTGCAGAGTCTCAGTTGCAGTTGCAGCACGCAGGCTCTTTAGTTGCAATATGCAGACTCTTAGTTCCAGCATGTGCGTTCTAGTTCCCTGCTGCTGCTGTTAAGTCGCCTCCTGAGCAGGGATCATTTCCAGGTCCCCAGCATTGGGAGCGCAGAGTTTTAGCCACTGGGGCAACCAGGGAAGTCCCCTTCTGTGGATCTCTTGTCTTTCTATTTCCCCTTGGCTGTTTGTTGTTCAGTTAGCGCCTGTACGAGAGAAAGTTCAAGGGAAAGACGCAACCGCTGTGAATTCACAGCTCTGCTAAGTGTCTGGAAAGAGAGGAAGCTTAAAGGCATGTAACTTGTAGCATGTGACACACACAACCTCCAAGAACTTCCTGTATTTTTATTAAAAAAAAAAAAACAGAACTTTGTATATTAAAAAAAATTGTAGAAAATCTTACCTTTTAATTTCAAACTATTTTCCAGTGTTATAAAATTTTCATAGAAGATGAAATATATTTGAGAATAGTTGGTCTCAAAAAACTGCTTAAGATCGCTGGCATCCACATTGTCTGAAAAGAAAAAGTTCCCATTTACAATCATAAACTTACATGATCTTCAGCATTCACGAACAATCTTTTCAGAAACAAAGAACGCAAAAACCAGTCATGTTCCCTTATAAGACAAAACAACGCAGCAAAGTACATTTCCGTCCACTTCATTCTCCACCTAAGGGGAGCTCTGAGGTGACCTGGGGCATGCCCCTCCCCCACCCCCAGACCTCAAGGTCACAGCCAAGGTCACAACCGCTATAGAGCAGCTGGAAGGCCAGGGGTTAATGAGGGTCCTGGGAGGGACAAGATGATTTCCAGTTGGGGTGGGGGAATAAAAGGTGAGATGGTTTAGATCCAGACCATAAAGGATGGAGGCTTCCAGATGGCGCTAGAGGTAAAGAACCCACCTGCCAGTGCAGGAGACATTAAGAGACTCAGGTCAATCCTTGGGTCAGGAAAATCTCCTAGAGTAGGAAATGGCAACCCACTCCAGCATTCTTGCCTGGAGAATCCCATTGGCAGAGGAGCCTGGCAGGCTACAGTCCATGGGGTTGCAGAGTCAGACACAACTGAGTGATTTAGCACACTTAAAGAAGGATGAGTCTAACTCTGCCAGGTGCGCCCCACGGCCCAGTCTCTCTTCCCTCCCTCCAGCTCCCACATCAGGCCCTCCCAACCTGCCCACATCCACCTGGGCCACTGGTCACTGCATCCCTCTAGCTTCTACATGACCCATCTGGCCCCTGCATGGACACAGTGGGTCCTGTCTTCCTAGCATCATTCCATCCATGTGTCTCTCATGTGTTTAATGCTGATAAACCAGGGCTGCAGGTAGATCGACTGGACGTGCAAGGAATTCAGTTCAGGAATATGGCCCCGCCACCTCACCCTGGCCCCTGCAGGGGCCAAGCCAACAATACAGCCAGCGTCCCTTTCGGCTCAGGTCAGAAAAGTCACCCACTGTCAACACACCTCTGCACAGATTCCCCAGGAAACAAGGTTGTTTGTGCCTTTCCAGCAGTGTCCAGACAAGGTGTTAGCTCTTTGAGCATCCTTAAAATTCGAAAAGATTACTCAAGGGGAAAAAAACAAACAAACATGTTGCTATTCAATCTATAACAGAGTCGGATCAGCTTTGGGGTCCTAAGTCTGTGAATACGTGAGAACACACCCACTGCCACTTCTGCAATCTATAAAGTTAACATTCACACTGATGAATCTAAAGAGCTGTTTTCCTCTGATAACTACATAGCGCCTTTCATGGAAAAATCTGCACTGGTTCTTTAAAACAATGTACCTAAGATGTTGGATCATAGGAACGGCCAAGTTCACATTCCCTTTCTTGTCCGAAAATCACAGGGAGCACAGAGCAGTGCAGGTTCCCCATAACTAACAAGTTTACCTGCGCACCAGCAAGTAACCAGGATCCTTAATCCACACGAGCATGACCGTTCTCATGAGTGACACAGTCTTGCTGTGGAGTTCTCCAGTGCCTTCCTCGAGTGTGCCAGTTCCAAGGGCTTTATTAAACAGTTACTCCAACACAAATGCTCAGAGGGCCTCTGAAACCTCCCCAGCCCCCAGGCCAGGTCAGGGCCTCCGCTCTGCAGCCCACCACCCTCTTCCTCCCGGTCACAGACTGTGTCACACTGCGCTCCATTTCCTGGTGCAACCCCGGGCTCAATTCTGACGGAATGATCTGTCTCCTCTGTTAGAGATGCAACCCACCTCACAGACCCCCAGGTGGTCTCAGCAGGGAACACAAACATTTAGCTCAATATTTTCTTGAATGCACTAAATGAGACAAACAGCCTCTAATACACAATCACGGGGCAGTGACCACAACGTGTAAGCCATCAGATCTCATGCCGACACGAAAGAGGCGGCCTGACCCTTGGGTTATCAGGAGGGAAACGTCACCCCTCTGCGGAGGTCCCTCCCGCTCTGCAGCCTCAGCTTTCACGGTCCGCTGTCGGCTCCAGGGAGAGTCCAGAGGCCTCTCCCCTCACCTTCTGCTCTTCCCGCAGCTGCTCGAGCGGAACCCCAATCCCCATCCTGGTTCCCAGCCTGCCTCCAGGGTGTTGGATCCTCTACCACCCTGCCGAGCACTGTGCCCCCATCCCTACCCAGGGGTCCCTGCCTCCCTGCTTCCCCTCCATGGTCCCCTCTCCACGCTGCAGTCAACAGGGTAACATAATAAACCAAATCAGTAGCACTGAAAATAAAATCCAAACCCTTTACTACTACTCCACAGCCTTTCCTCTGCTCAAGGGCAAGTCTACCCGACGCCACACTCTCCGTGCTGCCCTGCACTCTGGCCGCCGCGGCTTCTTTCCATCTCCCGAGCTTCCCACATGTGTTCCCCACCCCTGATCTTCATCCAGCTCATTTCTCCCCATCCTTCAGAGCTAAGGCCGTGCTCAGCCTCTGCAGGGAAACCTCAGGGGTCCCTGTGGGCCACGAGTCACCCGCTTTCTCCAGCATGGAGTCTGGTGGGCAGCTAGCCGTGAGTGGACCGAAGCCGCTAGACGCACAGAGAGGTTGTGGGCCACCAAGAGTCCATCTTCCCTGGGCTCCCCTGGTCCCTCAGAAACACATCAGGGTCAGTGACCTGAGCACAGCGGCTCCTTGTCAAAGCTGAGGGCCTCACGCAGACAGGAACACCCTCCAGAAGCCAGAGCCCAGCCACCTCCTCCCTACCACTCCCTGCCTGTTCTGTTGATGAGGGGCAGCCAGATGGAGCTTGACGTCCTCACGACAAGACACTGTGATCCCCTCAAGGTCACTCCACATACAGCGAAACCAAGTGCGTAACATCGGGAACTACGCGCTTTGTTTACCCCAGTGAGGATTCCTCGGAGGTCCGGGAGTCCCCCTCACATGATCCCTCCCCATGGCACACCTCATCAGTCAAGACTCTTTCATGCCTTTCTTCCCTCATGCCACTCCACTAGAATGGAAGCCCCAGGCAGGCAGGAATGGCATCCGCCTGGGATTTGGTTACCACTGTATTCCCAGACCCAGGAACAGAGCGGGGTGCCCGACAGGTACTCAACATGTATTTGTCAAATGAACAAGATAGTTAACACCACATTTTTTTTTTAATCTCTAGTCTTCAAAATTTAGAACGACTTAGTTATCTTATTCTTTTTATAAAATACAAGACTCCTGAGATGACTATTTAGAAAGCACAGATCTTGGAGAAGGTGGCCTCAGGCATTGGGAGTTAGTGCCCAGGGCACACAGACAGGATCACAGAGCTGCCTTTTTTTTTTTTTTTTTAATAATTTTTAAAATTTACTTGGCTGCACCAGGTCTTAGTTGGGGCACACAGGACCCTCAGTTGTGGCATGGGGCATCTAGTTCCCTGACCAGGGAGTAAATCCGGGTCCCCTGCACTGGGAGAGCAGACTCTTAGCCACTGGACCACCAGGACAGTCTGCTTTTTAACTTCAAGATGCACAGATGTTATAATAAGAGGGCTGTTCAGGAAAAAAAAAAATGACCATAAACTTCCCTTAGAAAGATGCTCTTCACCTGCTTGTTCAAACACGACTGGGCCCCTCCCCCTGCAAACTAGGCCTGTGCCAAGTGCTAGGAAATTTGAACAGAATAAGGTGCAGGGGCCCCCAGAAACAGGGACACAATCAAGTAACGGAAATGACACCGGGAGCAAAGTTTAGGCCAGGCCTCAAAGCAGGGAGTGAAGGCCAACTGGGAAGGTTGGAACTACTAATAATACTGTATATTTACTCTTTAAAAGACACTTTCATGGATTTACTATATTTGACCCTAACCACAACCCCGTGCTTGCTCCTTGGAAGAAAAGCTACAACAAACCTAGACAGAGTAGTAAAAATCAAAGACATCACTTTGCCAACAAAAGTCCATATAATCAAAGCTATGCCTTTTCCAGTAGTCTTATGTGAATGTAAGAGTTGGATCATAAAGAAGGCTGAGCACCGAAGAACTGATCCTTTTGAACTGCAGGTGCTGGAGAAGACTCTTGAGAGTCCTCTGGACAGCAAGATCAAACCAGCCAATCCTAAAGGAAATCAACCCTGAATATTCATTGGAAGGACTGATGCTGAAGCTGAAGCTCCAATACTCTAGCCACCTGATACAAAGTGTTGACTCATTGGAAAAAAACCCTGATGCTGAGAAAGATTGAGGGCAGGAGGAAAANATCCTAAAGGAAATCAACCCTGAATATTCATTGGAAGGACTGATGCTGAAGCTGAAGCTCCAATACTCTAGCCACCTGATACAAAGTGTTGACTCATTGGAAAAAAACCCTGATGCTGAGAAAGATTGAGGGCAGGAGGAAAAGAGGGAGACAGAGGATGAGATGGTAGGATGGCATCATCAACTCAAGGGACCAGAGTTTGAACAAACCCTTGGAGATGGTAAAGGACAGTGAAGCCTGGCATGCTGCAGCCCATGGGGTCACAAAGGGTGGGTCACCACTTAGTGACTGAACAATAACAACCACCACCTCATGAGGGAGATGAGGGAGGCGGGGTCAAGTAAAAAAAAAAAAACCTTCAGATTCACGATCGTCGGTAACCTGCCCAAGGTACCAGGCCAGTCAGAAATGTGGGGAAGACTCCCATCTGGGGCTCCAGAGTGAACGTGAGCTGCACAAAGGCCTCGGAGACAACGTGGGAATAAGTCAAACCCAGAAATCGGATCAGGAACATAGAGAAATGTCATCTCCTTGGGGAAGGGCTATGCAGGGGAGCAGATGGAGAGAAGCAGGAGGGAGAGAAGACCCTAAGACATGGGGGAGGGCGTGGCCCTGAGAATGGGCACCGCTTGGCTCCCCGGGAGGGACCTTAGCAACCTCCCCACCGCCTTGTGGGGCCAGTTAAGAAGAGGGAAATGGGAAGTCCTGGTGTGTCCAACACAGACGCTGGCATGTGGCCTTGTTGGCCTCACAAAGCCCAGGCAAGTGCATTCACACTGACCACAGAGGAGCAACCAGCGGACAGCTTCACAGAGTGGGGGGTCATTCCGGGATTTGCAAAGANGGGAAGTCCTGGTGTGTCCAACACGGACGCTGGCATGTGGCCTTGTTGGCCTCACAAAGCCCAGGCAAGTGCATTCACACTGACCACAGAGGAGCAACCAGCGGACAGCTTCACAGAGTGGGGGGTCATTCCGGGATTTGCAAAGAGACCTCCTGTAATTTCTCATTCTCCTTGACCACCATCCAACAGCCAGTTAACTGTGTCTATTATATTCCCATTATATCTGAAAAAATAATCTATATTCCACACCAAAAGCTACCCTCCCCTGTCCAGCTAAGCCTCCCGCTGACAGTTATTTCCCTACATTTAGCTGGAAGACAGTAGCAAAGCTGGAGAGCAAAAACCTCTGGAGCAGGCCGCCTGGTTTCAAGTACAAAAGCCACAGGATCTGGGCAAGTTATTTAAACACGCTGTTCCTCAAATTCCTCACCTGAGAAATGGGGGCCAACAATGGTTCCTGTGTGATAAAATGAACACAGACAGGTAAGGTGCCTCTAAACGCAGAGTCAGCATTATTTATTTATTTATTTATTTATTNACAATCACAGATACAGACACACACACATACATATACACTCACAGACACACACACATACACACAGACATAGACACACATCATAGACACACACATGCATACACACACATGCATACACACACACATGCATACACACACACATACATATACACTCACAAACAAACACCACACAGACCCCTACATGTACTATTAATACATAAACCATACACACAAATACATACATACTGCACACACCACCCAAACACATTACCACCCCCCCACACATACTATACACACATCATATACAACACACACACTGTACACAAACATCCACACACATCACATACTCTACACTACCTGTACACAGCCAACATACCACACATACTGCATATACACACATACAGGCACACATGTACTACACAACCAGATACACAAAACACCCACACGTGGCATATCCTCTCCACACATGCCACACATGTACCGCACACAGCCCGCATCACACATCCACACACCACACACACATTACCACTTCCCCACACTACACACCACACACATCCTATACAAACACACATGCTCTACACAAACACCCACACATATCACATACCCCACACACACCTGTACACACACACCCCACACGTACCACACTGCATGCTTGTACACACTGCACACCCCTTACACACATCATACCCCCATACAAACACACGTGCCCCTACACCATACCTGCACACCATGCACAGACACATACATACTACACACACCATCCCCGCGCACCACATACATGCCTACACACACACGTGAGATGCCCTGTTACCTGGTGCTCGGGGCCAGGCCCCACGTGCTCCCTGCCTGCCCAGACGTGTCTCCTCCCAGCACTGTCTTTTTTGTCTCTCGGGTCTTCATTCCAGGTCCCTTGGCCGGAGGCTCCCGTCAGCACTTGTCAAGATCAGCCGCATGGGCATGCCCCATGCCAGGCTTGACATCACGCCTTCCCTCCACAGGAGGCTCTTTGCGGGCATCCAGGGAACACACTTCCTTCCCTCTTCTCTGGGCATGAGCCCATCCCCAGAATCTTCCTTATCCCACAGACATGGAGACCAGGCTGGCTTCCCCCCAGCCCTTCATCTTAGAGCCTTCTGTTCAGGAAAGATGGGAACGTGGCTCCTTCTGTCAGAACATGGTTGTCAAGGAAACACCAGGCTTCCTTGGAGTTCTAGCAAAGGAGGAAGGCTCTTCTGCAGCTCTTAGGGCAGCGTGACTATTAGAACAGGAGACACAGCTACAGTTGAAGGCACGCCCGCGGCACGACTGCCNACCTAAATTTAAATGAATTATTGATCTAAATACAAAATGTAAGGTTATAAAATTTATAGAAAGAAGCACTAACGAAAATTTGACCTATGTTGGCAAAGACTTTTAGATATGACAGAAAATTAAATATATTGCAATTTTTAGGATTATATCAAGTATTCTCAATTACTGTAGGAGGAGTAAAGAAGTTTCCAACTATAACAGTTGATTTAACTATTTCTCCCTCTAGTTCTATTAGTTTTTGCCTCACATATTTTCTTATTTTATTGTTCAGTACACACATATTAATGGTTATTATGTCTACTTGGTAATTGCTCTTTTTAACATTAATTAGTGGTCCACTTTATTCCTGACAATTTTTGCTACTTTGAAGTCTGCTTTGTATGAAATTAATATAAGCTACCCCTGCTTTTTGATCAGTGCTAGCATGGTATATCTGCCTCCATCCCTTTCCATTTAATCTATCTTTGTCTTTAAAATTTAGGTGGATTTTTTGGTAGAAAATATATTTGGATTTTTTTTTTCGTAATTTATTTTTATTTTTATTTTTTTACTTTATTTTACTTTACAATACTCTATTGGCTTTGCCATACATCGACATGAATCCACCACAGGTGTACACGAGCTCCCAATCCTGAATCCCCATCCCACCTCCCACCCCACAACGTCTCTCTGGGTCATCCCCATGCACCAGCCCCAAGCATCCTGCATCGAACATAGACCAGCGCCTCGTTTCTTACATGATAGTATACATACTTCAATGCCATTCTCCCAAATCATCCCACCCTCTCCCTCTCCCTCAGAGGCCAAAAGTCCATTCTATATGACTGTGTCTCTTTTGTTGTCTCACATACAGGGTCATCATTATTATCTTTCTAAATTCCATATATATGTGTCAGTATACTGTATTGGTGTTGCTCTTTCTTTCTTACTTCACTCTGTANCTCTTTTGTTGTCTCACATACGGGGTCATCATTATTTAAATAAATGTTAGTTGTCTTACAATTACCTAGCTCCAGGCAAAGGCCACCGAACTAGCCAGGAACAACCCAGCTTCATCTGTGAAGTCATAAAACTCAATGACTCATGAAACTCAACCACTTAATGAGAACTTTGATAAGGGACAGCACTTCATCCCAGTTCAGCAGCAGACGCTCCAAAGCCAGGGGGACTGTCCCTCCACTTCCTCCTTCAGTAGCAATCCTACTCCTTTTAGGATTTGATCACTATAACCCAGATCACTAAAACCAGCTTCAGCACACCCGGAAGCACCAAGGGAAGAGGGAACACTCTTCTCAGACTCAGGGGCCCTGGTGGACGCTGCCAAAGAGGAAGTATGGGCTCAGAACAGCTCCTCCCAAGTAGGGAGTGACCTGGGATCCTCCAGCCCTCCCTCCCCACCCACCCCAGGGCTCAGAGCCACCCTAGCTCTGCCCACATGGCTGCATGTGGATGCAGACGGTGTCATTCACTCACATTCCCTAGATGCTGGCACCCAAATACGATGCTCAACATCACATACTGGTGAGAGGGAAGGGGACTGAGTGAAAAACTCAGGGTGGATGTGGTGACTTCATTAAACATAATTCAGGAACAGGGGGAACAAGGAAAATTAAGTCAGACACGAGACAGGAAACACTGACCGGGATGAACATCATGAGTAATGTGCCCTTACATAGGGCTAATGAGAGCCTAGTAGTTTCAACCTTTTCACAGCTGCCTAGGTCTCCATCCTCCCTCCCTCCTTCTCTAAAAAACACCACAAATTATTCCTACCCTCCATCCACGCCTTTAGAAAATGCCCACTCACACTGATCCGGGCTGAGCTCCCGACCTGCTGTGGACCACCAGTCATCAGGAGCCTGATTCAGCAGTGGCTGCAGAGCCTCAGGTAGTGTCTGGTCCAGGGAGGTTGTGGTAAATATATACACAGTACTATAGATAAAATGGATAACTAAGAAGGACCTACTGTATAGCATGGGGAACTCTACTCAATATTCTGTTAATGACCCACATGGGAAGAATCTAAAAAGAGTAGATATATACGTATAACTGATTCACTTTGCTCTACACCCAAAACTAACACAACATTGTAAATCAATTAAGATTTAAACAAAAAATAAATGAGAAAACTGGAGCAGAGCAACCTGCAGCCAGGGCAGAACCATGCAGCAATGCAGACAGGTGAGAGAATAAAACGGACACTTGCTGCCGTAAGGTCTCTGTAAGCCTGAGATTTGGGATAGGCTATCTTGCTTGTTACAGAAATGTTGATGGGGAAAGGAAAAGAAACTCGCCACCAAGAAGTGTCACAGGCTGTGGCGAGCCCAGGAAGAGCTGCCCCCANGGACACTTGCTGCCGTAAGGTCTCTGTAAGCCTGAGATTTGGGATAGGCTATCTTGCTTGTTACAGAAATGTTGATGGGGAAAGGAAAAGAAACTCGCCACCAAGAAGTGTCACAGGCTGTGGCGAGCCCAGGAAGAGCTGCCCCCAAGGACCACACACTGTCTCCTTGTCCAAGAATGAAAAGCAGAAAAAATGGGTCCAGATAACAGGGGTTTCCCCACGATACAAACCACCTTCCACAGAAAAGTGTTGGCAACACCAGCCCGAGTATCGGGACAGTCTGGACAGGCAGGGACGCCCTCTCCTGACACCAGCTGGGAGAGTTTAGAACCTCCTGAGTGTGCAGGACCATGCCAAGGGCAGGGAACCGGCCTGGAACTCACCTAGGGAGGACGCGAAGTCCTCATAATGAAGCCCTTTCAAGACTCAGGAGGGAATCAGTTATAAGACAGCAGGCCTGCTGACTGTGCTTCAGTGGTAACTCAACACTTTTCCCATCATCATCACCATCAGAGAGAAATTCACATCTGAAAATGCATCTATGTATCAGTTCAGTTCAGTAGCTCAGTCGTGTCCGACTCTTTGCGACCCCATGAAACGCAGCACGCCAGGCCTCCCTGTCCATCACCAACTCCCGGAGTTCACTCAGACTCACGTCCATCAAGTCCGTGATGCCATCCAGCCATCTCATCCTCTGTCGTCCCCTTCTTCTCCTGCCCCCAATCCCTCCCAGCATCAGAGTCTTTTCCAATGAGTCAACTCTTCGCATGAGGTGGCCAAAGTACTGGAGTTTCAGCTTTAGCATCATTCCTTCCAAAGAAATCCCAGGGCTGATCTCCTTCAGAATGGACTGGTTGGATCTCCTTGCAGTCCAAGGGACTCTCAAGAGTCTTCTCCAACACCACAGTTCAAAAGCATCAATTCTTTGGCGTTGAGCCTTCTTCGCAGTCCAACTCTCACATTCATACATGACCACAGGAAAAACCATAGCCTTGACTAGATGGACCTTAGCCGGCAAGGTAATGTCTCTGCTTTTGAATATACTATCTAGGTTGGTCATAACTTTTCTTCCAAGTATGAAAAGGCATCTATGTATATGCAGATCTAAAAAAAAATGTCCTTGGACTGATTATATCCAAATACAAAACCTTTGTATGCACAGAGATGCTCAGGTGCACAGCAGGTGGAGGGCTCCAGTCCCAGGGGTTGCACAAGCTATCCCCCACTGCCCCCCGCACACTCTCCAGAAGATTTTAGGGTCTGGCTCACTGTCTTTGCCCCCACATCCAGCGCTGATCTCCACACTCACACAGGTGATGCCCCACTTCATGTCTCCACAGAGATTGTCCTCCACTCCCTCTGCCACCCCGGCATCCTTCCAACCTCCACTTCTTACCTCTCCTGCTCACTTCTTCTGAAAACCTAATTCTGACAACTCTTCAACCTTCCTGGGCCCTTCCTTGAAGCTAATGACCCACCACCCTGATCAATAATCCCTCTGAAGTCTTCACTTCTTTGTTGATCTAATTTGGCTTCTACAGTCCATCTTTTTTTTTTTTTTTTTTTTTGAATTTTTATGGGAGTATAGTTGCTTTGCAATGTTGTGTTAGTTTCCTCTGAATAGCAAAGTGCGTCGGCTCTACGTAAACAAATATCCCCCCCCCTTTTTTTTTTAGATTTCCTCCCCATTTAGGTCACCACAGAGCATCCACTGTCCATCTTTTTAATCACCCTGCCCTTCCAGATCATACTCATTCAATAAAACCCCAGTCTCAGTTTCACCCTTAATTCAACTGAAAGTATTTATTTGTACACAGCCATGTGACAGATACCAAATACTTGTTAAAGTACTGAGTATATGTGAAAGAAGGCTTCCCAGGTGGCTCAGTGGTAAAGAATCCACCTGCCAAAGCAGGACGCTCAGGTTCAATCCCTGGGTCAGGAGGGGCATGGCAACCCCCTTCCCTGGAGGAGGGGCACGGCAACCCACTCCAGTATTCTTGCCTAGCGAATCCTATGGACAGAGGAGCCTGGCGGGCTACAGTCCATGGGGTCGCAAAGAGTCGGACACAACTGAAGCAACTTAGCACATATGCACATACATGAAAGAATGTTTTGTACATGTATAACAAAACAAGCACTTTAAACCCATCCACTCAAACACCCCCAGCAAGGGGCTCCACACGGCTCACCCAGTTCTCAGATGTCTCAGGGCCCACAGCTGTTGTGCTAGTAACCGGGTGCCCAAGCACCACGAGCCAAGCCCAGCAGAAGGAAGAGCCTAGAACACTGACATAACATTGATACTTCTGGAAGCATGCAGAGACCTAAACTACATATTCCTCTTTGCAGAAATTGAAACGAAAACTCAAACTCTCACTTTCGCTCTGCTGATGGTTTTGTTATTACAACACATTATTATAGCTATGTTGGGCTGTTTTAAAGTTTTAAGAAATCTCCCCTGAAAACAGACATATATTGAAATTTGTATCATAATGAACTATTTCCATACATGTTCTCTGTAGAATTTAAACTGAAAGCGAGAGTGGCCTGCAGCAGGCACTCCAGTTTTCCCTCTGGCCCCCCACGCCCAGTCAGGCCCACGGCAGACCCTTGTCTTCCTAACCGACCCATGTGTTCAGGGACCATCCACCCCACAAAACTGTGTGCTCTTGGGGCAGGGGTGGGTGACTCGATGCTGCGGAGTCAATTACAGTGGGAATAGCCCCCCGGCGCCCCACCAACCATGAGTTTAGGCTCAAGCCTGTGACCCAATGCTTTAGGCTCAAGCCTGTGACTCTACGAGCCCTGGGAAGAATTCTGGTGGAGATGCCGGGAAAGGGTCACGGTTCATAAAGGGACACAAAGTGCAAGTGCTTCTTTGGACGTTCTGTCTGGGCGCAATGCCCGAGCTGCTTTTGCCACTCAGAGGACAGACCTGCCACATGGAGGAGGACACTACAGGGGGCAGAGCAGGCAGGGGGAGCCTGTGGACGGTCACATCGCTGAGCCACCGTGCCAGCTGGCTTGCGGTCACATGCTTTGGGGCCAATTTTTAAAGCAGAAAAAAAACCCTTCTTCGTTTATGCTTACACTTGGGTTTTCTGTTACCTGTATCCAAAAACATCTTTGCAGATTCTGACAGTAGAAACAAATCCTAGTATAACTGAAAGGTTGTAAAAGCTATATTCACCCCACTTCATTTCCTAAGGTGTCTTATTTTCATTTCTTTATACCTATATAGTAAGATAGATGAAGAAAGTAAAATTCTAAAGGTCAAAAAGATGTTAAAACTCTGTTACTCTAGATTGATAGTCCCCATGTAAAAGTGATTCTAATAAAGATATACTCCATGTATCTAGAGCTAAAGTTTTTAAAAGTAGAGTTATTTTTAAACATTTCTGACACACCTCTCTCAAATGCAGGCTTCTAAAAGTTTATTATTAACAGATATCAAGTGCCAACACTATAAAACAAAATATATACACCAATGAAATATAATGTTTAAATCTACTGTGTTTTATATACATTCACTTTTTAGGAAGTATAGTTGATATACAATAAGTTACAGGTGTACAATATAGTGATTCACAATTTTTAATTATACTTTATAAAATATTGGTACATTCCCTGTGCTGTACAATATATCCTTCTGGTTTAATTTATACATAATAGTTTATACATTTTCATATATCTCTTCTTTTGTAGGAAGCAAGTTTCATCTGATTTTTTAAGGCAACGCATAACTGTTTCTACTTTTCTTTTTCTTTAAAATCAGAACATAGTTTCTTTACAATGTTATGTTAGCTTCTGCTGTACAGCAAAGTGTTATCAGCTATACGTATACATACAACCCCTTTCTCGCATTTCCTTTCCATTTAGGTCACTACAGAGTATTCAGTAGAGTTCCCTGACTATATAGTAGGTTCTCATTAGTTATCTATTTTATACATAATAATGCACTACACTTTTCTTGATCTGAATTGGCCTATATTACAGTCAGATTCACTCAGGAGGGAAAGAGTTAGAGATAAAAATAAATAAAACAGGAGCTAAATGGGAACAGCTCCAGCTCACTTCTAACAACTAAGGAGGCAGAAGAAAGGTGATGAGGGCAGAGAGAGGCATGTTACTTATGTCAAACAATCATTATTAATAAGCATAGTAACGGCTTACAAAAGGGATTTGTATATATTAACTCAAACCTCCGTCAGCCCTAGGAAGTAGGCAGGGGAGGGTCAGCGGGGTTAGGTCCCCATCAAGACTGGAACCGAGGCAGGCAGTCCGGCTCTCCCTCACTGCTTACCTGAGTGAGCCTAACATAAACAGAAAATGATGGAGGAAGTGCAAGGAAGTACACCTGGAAACACCATTTTTTTGAAGTACATAAGAGAGAGTTGGTAGAAAGCCTGGAAGCAAACAGTTACTAAACTCCAAAGAGAACCCAGAAGCTGGTATATTTAGGACACCAGAGCCAGCTTGCAGGGGGAATGACCTTCACTCCAAGACAGGTTAAAAGGGTGGCCTTTCTGTGAAATTAATTCAGCAGAGACTGAGACAGCCTTTCACAAGGGGTTCTCTTTACTTCCAGAAACTCGTCCCGCCGTCCCCTGCCCCATCATCAGCCAGGACACTGTCAGGCCTGAATCTCTTGTCCCTCATATGAGAAACCAAAGGCAGCCACTCTTCTCCCGCCAGCCTGGGTCTGCTGACAGCACAGAGCACCTGGACTCCCAACCTGAAATGGGTGGTGGATAATTTGCTGTGTGAGTCCCATGGGACACAACAGGGCCATTTAAGGATCAGGTAAGTCTTCACTTACTGATATGAAAAACGTCCAAGGCATGTCAGATCAGAAACAGAGACTACTCATTAAAACTGCATTTCTGTGCGCACGCACAACACATAGAGATCACATATTAGCAACAGCAAGCACAAAAACACACTTACCAAAATTTTAACACTGGTTATCCAAGGACTGAAGAATGTGAAGCGCTTTTTCACACTTAAATGATGTTTTGCTTATTCATGTAAGTCAAATGAGTATGTAAAATTTTACAACCAGAAAAAAACTACAAAACTATTACTCATTTCAGAAACAAACAAAAAAGCTGCCAGACTGTTTCAGAGATTTTTTTTCTAATGTCTGATTATTTATCGTAAAAAAGAAAAGCACAGCAGACATGTTATCAACCATAATTTCCTCCAAATGGGTCTGACTCTTCAAGCCTGAAGAACATTCAAGACCCAAGCAATACAGAAAAGTAGTATCTTTACCAGGACGAAAATGCCCTAAAAACCGAAAATAATTTAAACTTTCTCTGCCCAACATTGTGAATAGACCTCTTCTGTAATAACAGATAAATGTTTTGTACATAAATGCCTTGCGATGATTCAGGTCTAGAGGGCTTTTCTGCTGTCTTTAGGGAAAGCTGCTTTTCTAATCGTCATTCACCTCAAAGGGTTGAAAAATGATACAGTCGGGCAGGAAGAAATGATCTCTGTCCAGCCTTTTGGTAGCTTCTACTGCACAGAAACTAACAATGGTGTGATACCCCTGAATGCAAAAAGGTGATGAAATTTCCAATCACAGTCAGATTCACTTGGATGGGACAGCCTCAGCACACATTAAGTTTTGCTCAATCCATGGCTCATCACCAACTGTGGAGCAGATTCCCCTTCGATTTAGGAGCAACACCAGGTCGTAGAAACCACATCTCTCTTCAATTATCACTGAGCTGAAGACCAAGATTCCCTCAGGCCTTTCCACTAAGAAACACAACCTAGAGGGAGTTCCCTGGTGGCCTAGTGGTTAAGATGTGGGCTTCTGCTCCTGTGGGCCTGGGTTCAACCCCTCCTCACGGAACTAGGATCTTGCAAGCTATGCAGCATAGCCAAAACAAAACTCTTTTTAATAGCTCAAGTTCTTTAAAAAAGAAAAAGTAACACAACCTAGAGTGAAAACAGGGTCCTAATTTAGCAGGTCCATGACACCCAGTCCATCTGCTGCCTTTCACCACCATTCATGAGATAAATTAACACTGCATTGACCCATCAATGTTTTTCTGTGTTCAGTCATTTCCAGCCACTGGCTAGTCTCCATTTCTTGTCCACATCGGGGCACTTCCTAAGGTACCTACTCTCTGACTCTTACAAGAATTCAGGGTGATATAGCAAGTGCATTCCACGCTGTCAGCAGCTCGGGCTGCTGCGTGATCCAATCTCATGGCCCAGAGCAGTCAAGCATTCCTGCCTCACTGGCCACGGTGGTGCCGGCCCATCTCCTCATCGTGACCCACTGCTACAGCAAGGAAGGACCGGCCACAAGTGCTGGCCATGGCTCCCTCCAGGTAAAGAATCTGCCTGCAATGCGAGAGACACAGGTCGATCCCTGGGTCGGGAAGATCCCCTGGAGAAGAAAATAGGAACCCACTCCAGTCTTCTTGCCTGGGAAATTCCTTGGACAGAGGAGCCTGGTGGGCTACAATCCATGGGGTCACAAAGAGTTGAACAACTGAGCAACAATAACGTTCCCCTGGAGACCCAGGAGTGGGTCGGTTCACACACACGGAAGGAGAGAGGCTTCTTTCAGGAGAACTTGGTTCATGGTCTCGACTCATTTTTTGGCCATGCCACACAGTATGCCGGATCTTAGTTCCACAACCAGAGAGTGAACCTGTGCCCCCTGCAGCAGAAGCATGGAGTCTTTACCACCCATCTGCCAGGGCAGCCCGTTGAATTATTACTTTATTGCTGGGAACTTCTGGCTAGTGAAAACAATCTCTGTCTGGGGCAAGAAGGCTCTTAGAAATTTTTCTGAACATCCATATAGACGGTTGCTCCTCTCTCACAGACTCAGATCTGGGTACATGGAAATCGCATTTTTGGTTTTTCTGAATGCAAGCTCAGGCATGCCCAGGGCTGAGTATAATGCTTGGCACGTGGTTGGTGCTGGATAAAAAATAACACGGGATTCTGGAACCAGCTGCCTGGGTTCAACCCTGATGCTACCACTCACTAGCTGGGCAATGTTGGGCAATGTTCTTAATTTCTCTGGGTTTTATCAGAAGACGGAGATAATGATATTCCCCACCCCACAGGGGAGAGGATTAAAAGTACGTGTAAAGTATTTCTGGTGGTCTTTGGCACAGGGAAAGTGCCGATTAAATGCTACTTGTTATTATTACAAATATGGAAGCATGTCACCAAAAGAAATCAAAACGTACAAAAAGCTGTTAGTGTTCTTAGTGTTATTTAGCATCAGTATCACTTAGTGAGTGAGACCAGGCAGAACACAGAGGAGCAGAATATAAAACAAACCAAAGGCTACAAATGCCAATGGAAGACACAAAAGAGCTGTGGGAATTCTGAGGAAAGAGCATTTCAGGGAAGAGGGGAGAAGGCACTTTGTGTGAAGATGTGACGTGACTCTGTCAGCTCCGGGGAGAATTCTGTGGGATGGGATGGCCGACATCTTCCAGAAGGGACCAGGTATTCATTTGGGTTCTCTGGGAAATGGATATCAAAACAAGACTGTTCACGCAGGAGGTTTATTGAGGGAGATGCTGTGAAGGACAAAGAGGAGGACCTGAGAAGGGCGGACTGAGCCCTGCACAGAGGATGGGAGGAAGGGGGGCTGAGAGGCAGCAGAGGTCTAAGAGGCTGCTGGCCCAGGCATCTGAGTCTCCAAGGAATGAGCACATGAGCAGCCTACGTGCTCAGTAACTGGTTGGAGGAAGCCCAGGAGGAGGCCGGTTCTGGCTACCCAGTGGAGGTGGGTCCAAGCGCAGCACTGGAAGCATCAGTCAGTGGGGCCCTGCAGTGGAGCTGATCTGAGCACAGCCTCTCACGGCTCCCACGGCTGGCACAAGCCAAGGTCCTGGTACCTCCCGTGTCCTTGAAAGTATGGTTGAGCCTCAGCAAATACGTGCCATCACTGAAAATCAAACACAAGACAATATCCTTATCTTTTTCAAAAGGTTTTTTTTTTTTAACTAAACTGCAACTGCAAAAGCAAAATCAAAGTACATATTTACTGTTATAGATGACAATTACTTTTAAAATAGCGTTCTGCGTCTTTCAGATGTGGTCTCAGTTTCTGAAACAACATAAAAGATGTAAAGTGGTTATGAAACATCTCTTTTCTAAAAATCAAAGTTAAAGCCCTCAGAGCAAGATTCAGAACGAAGAAAGAAGGCTCTAAGGATCTAGAAAGAAAATTCCTTTATAAACCACTTGCATGAGGCCGCAATTTGATCAAATGAGAAAATATTTTGCAGAAGTGTGAAGAGCTACACGAATATGAGATATCAATACAGTCAAGTAATGTCTCAGGTGCTGTGAAGTCACCTGAAAGGTAGAAATGGAGAAAATCCTGAGTACCCTTAAACACAGGAGCCACCCCCNTCAAATGAGAAAATATTTTGCAGAAGTGTGAAGAGCTACACGAATATGAGATATCAATACAGTCAAGTAATGTCTCAGGTGCTGTGAAGTCACCTGAAAGGTAGAAATGGAGAAAATCCTGAGTACCCTTAAACACAGGAGCCACCCCCATCAGGGAAGGTGCTCCCACAGTGAGGGACATGAAGGAAAGAGGACCTCTGGGTCCACAGCCACAGCCACAGCCTCCTCACACCACTGCTTGGGAAGGGCAGGCAGCATCTGTACCACTTAAACTGTCTGCATTTTATTTATTTTTATATATATACACACATCATATTTATACATATTTACACATATACATTTTTATATATAGTCCATCCTAAAGGAAATCAGTCCTGAATATTCATTGGAAGGACTGATGTTGAAGCTGAAACTCTAAGACTTTGGCCACCTGATGCGAAGAACTGACCCATTTGAAAAGACCCCGATGCTGGGATAGACTGAAGGCGGGAGGAGAAAAGGACGACAGAGGATGAAATGGATGGATGGCATCACTGACTCAATGGACATGAGTGGGTAAACTCTGGGAGTTGGTGATGGATGGGGAGGCCTGGTATGGTGCAATCCATGGGGTCGCAAAGGATGGGACACAACTGAGCCGATTTACATACATATACATTTCCCCTTCTGGCCAAGCATTTAATTACATAAGTTAAACTGCATTTATGAGATCATCCCCAACCCCCACAATGAACAAAAACAAAGCCTCTCCGATTACAGTGTTTATTTTGTGAGGATACATGGCAGAGAAAAAGGAATAAGACACCTTCAGTTCCTGTCACTATACCAGCAAGAAAACTAGTCAGCAGTTGACTTGCCCTTGTACCTTCACAGAAAAAGCAGAGGCCATGGACAAGAGGTCCCTGCACCACTGTGTCACCCCGCAACCGGTTTCTGCTTCTTCCCAGCAGCCTCAGACAGAGAAGAGCCCCTGTGTCAAGCCTGTTCTGACCCACCCTCTGGATCCCACAGCAGATCACAACTTTCACCATTTTAGCCCCTGTCTCTCTACTATTTCTTAAATTTTGCTCTTTTATTATTTCCTTCTCCTACATGTACACAAACTCAAATTCTCCCAGGTCTTAAAAAATGTAAAAATCATATCTACACACACACACTGACCCATCCACCCTTGATCTGGAATTTCCCGGTCTCTTCCTGGCATATGAATGTGTGCTCTGCCCATGGCAAGGCCCAGAAATAGGACTCAAGCTGGTTAGAGCAAAAAACCTGGGTGTTCTGTGCTCCTACAGCTGAGAAGCTCCGGGTGGGGATGGTGCAGACAGGGCTGAGCTCCTTGGTTCACACAGGATCCATGGACTCTCTTCACTCTCCAGCTCTCCACTCTGCCTCCTTCTCACGGTGAATTCAGTTCACGGCAGGTGCTCTCCCCGTGGAGGGAAAGGCAGCATAGGCTACACCCTCTAGGACTGTAATCTCAAAGGAGAGAGCTCTCACCCTCCAGGCATCCATGTTTCAAACCTCAGGGAGACTGGGGCTCCTGAACCATTCACCAGGGGAAGACACTGGATTTGGCTCCTCCTCTGTTTAAAACTCCTGCCTGGNCTCTAGGACTGTAATCTCAAAGGAGAGAGCTCTCACCCTCCAGGCATCCATGTTTCAAACCTCAGGGAGACTGGGGCTCCTGAACCATTCACCAGGGGAAGACACTGGATTTGGCTCCTCCTCTGTTTAAAACTCCTGCCTGGATTCCCAACACCCACCCACAGCACAGGGTGGAAAGCTGTGCACTCAGCCACAGGGTGGCCACGCCATCACCTCTGCACCAGCTCCTCCTTTCTGCAGCCTCCTCACCCCCAACACGCCCACCTGGGAAACTTTTGCATTCCCAGTTCCAGACCCACCTCAGCCCTGCCTGCCCTCAGGAAGCACTGCTGGGCGCTCCAAGGGGCTTTCTGAAGTGCCTTCTCTTCACCTGTAGCCCCCCATACATTTCCATGCACCCCACCCAGGCACCAACACTCTCGTGGAAATGCAGCCATTTACTTTTCTGTCTCCCCTAGCAAACGGCAAATTCCATGCTTGTGCCTTATTAATCTCTGAAGACAGAGCCCTTCCAAGCACACACACACACACACACACACACACACTCTCTCTCTCTCTCTCTCTCTCAAAAAAAGTATGGGAAACCAAATTTTTTTAAAAATCCAAAAACAAGATAGTGGCTTACTACATTTATCCTTTCATTATGCTTAATTTTACAGTAGAGTAACATATTGCTTCTTTTAAAGATCAATTTAAACTTTGAATTGAATCGATTTGCTATTTCGAAAGTCAGTTTTTTAAAGACAATAAGCAGTTCTCTACAGTTTTATCTCTGGTACTTAGTTTGGAGACTAAAGATTAGTACGCTAAATAACTAGGAGAAGTTATGTATGTACATCAGCAAATAAAGCATTTACGAGCAAAATAAAAATTATAAAAATTTTCATTAAAATACTCTGGACCTACCAATTACCCTTCTTCTCAGAATAAAAGGGCAAAGGCAAAATAAAACTTATAAAAGGTTTTATCCAAAACACTCTGGACCTACCAATTACCCCTCTTCCCAGAATAAAAGGTCAAAGGCAGCCTTTTTCAGTTATCTCAAAGAAAACATCTGAGCTGTGAGACTTTCACCCTAGGTCAACTTTCTCACATCAGAGAATCTCCAGCCTAAGGAGCAGGGGTGGGGTATCTGTGTGACATATTATGTGTTCAAAGTTCATTTTATACTCCAGAAGTTACAGGTATATGAGCAACTGATGAAAAATGAAGAAAGGGAGCATTAGGGCAAAATCACTTGGCTTCCAGCAAGGTCACCAGAGAGAAGCCATCCCAAGAGTGCCTGAAGGGCCTGGAGTTATACGCCCCAGCTTTGTGCTGGCTGCATAGGGACCATGCGGCACTAATGTCCAAGGAAATATTTTACCACCTGTGATGGCTGCCAAGGATATGAAGAAGCCAGCGAACACGAAAACACAGGAGGAGTCTTTTTATCTTCTGTCATGTTCATATCAAATACGGCCTCAAGGTCTGCCTAGAACAATACAGTAAAAACAGACTAGGAAGAGGGCATCGAAACTCAAAGCAACATGTCTGGGAGACATGCGAAGACTGAGGGGCTTTGGTTTACGTGTTAACATTCATTCTGATGGGGAAATATATTCTCTGGTATGCAAATATGCTTTTGAGTCAGGATAACTAGCAAAAGCACGACATGAGCTGTACAGTCCTATAACTCCCAGCCCTGCTNAATTATTCTGTGAAAGAGTCTAATGCCAAACCAGGGTATGCTTGATTCAATAGCATTTTTAAAACAGATGTTAAAAGTCATTAAATGAATTGCTTATAAAAAGTTAAAATTCTAAAAAGAGTATCTGAATATGTTGAACTCTGTTTGTTTGAAATGTCGTTTCCAACATTTATGTTGAAAGTAATGTTCAGTTTATTACTTCTGGCCAGAATGTATCAAAGAGCTATTTAAAGTGATAAAATTTTCAATTTAATCCTGCAAATATTTATTGAGCAAATATAATGTGGAAACCTTGGCACTAGACTCAGTTTAGAAGACAAGATGAAAAAGACAAGGTCTCTGCCTTACATTCTGTCAAAAAAATGTAAGCAACTATACAAGCATGTAGTTGTTATCTATGGAATTAGCTATATACATCTTTCCTGAATTGCTATTATAGTTTTGAAAGTGTAAGCCACATTTTCCCAAGCTGTGATTATCCATTGCTTCTTCAAAAAGTATATCGTAGGAACTGATTCAATAAGCTCATTTTATTTTATTTTTTTAATTAAATGAAATGATCTGTGAGAGAGTTGTAATAAAAAAAGCCAACTCTTGAAGCCAGGGATTATCATTAGAGGTTTTATATTGTTAACATCATATTTTCATTTTCTCTAAATCACTAGTTTGAGGACTGAAAAGTCATTGTCTTATCATAATGGAGACAATGTAAAGAAGAATCACAACCTGAGAAGAGAATTTAAACTGGGGTGTAGGAAGATCCGATGGCCACTTCCTCCGTCAGACACAGCAAATAGAGCTACATATGGGACAAATCACTCTAAAAGAACCCAGAAAACTAGCTAAAAACCTGCTCTACAAAAAAAGGATAAAAGAACCACATCGAAATAGTAGAATAGAGACATACTCTTGGCACAAATCTCATCCCTGATGTTGCAGCCCACAAGAAGAAAGAATCTCAAAATTAAATATATAACACGAAAATAATTGGAGTTTCTCCCTGAGAAGCAATGGGTTTGTACCCCACACTAGGTACTGCAGCCATCAGGTCTTGTACCATACAAACAATATCCAAATTGTCTAGCATTGAAAAAATCAATGATGTTTGTGTTCAGGGAAAACATTAGCATGAAAAGAAAAATATTTTTCCCCTAAAGGACTATTGAAGACCCATTTGGCCCAGGACTCAGTACAATATGGAACAATTTATAAAGAGCCTACAGCATATATGAAGGAGATTTTGTGGCTAACATTAAAGCATTTGCCAGAGGGGTAGAAGTCTGCTGGGACTCTCCCCAGGACTGTAACCCTTCTAATTTTTACAGGTTTCCTCTACTTTGTTGGTGATAGTGGGCAGCATTTGTGAAATCTTACTCTAACCTGCTAGCAGTGGTGGTTTAGCAAACAGAGATTGAGTACCTCTACAAACCTGCAATATTAGCAGAGCTAGTCATCCCATTAGAGTTAATTATACACAGTCCACAAAGGGAAGTGCTAGGTTCAGATCAGGGGAAGAAAGGAAAAATGTAATGCTTTTAGAAAATATCAAATGTAAGTGATTATTAACTTAAATTAGACTGATGTAAATTGGTAACCAAAAACCTATAATAGATACACCCAAAAAAGGATAAATGAATAGAAATATGCAGCTAAAGTAGGCCATCAAACCATAAGGGAAGTGAATAAGAGAGGAAGGAAAAAGCAGGGAAAAACAAACAAATAAAAACATGGAAAACTACCAAAGCAATCAAAAGTAATTAGCAAATGGTGATAAGTCCATAACTATCAATAATTACTTTAAATGTAAATAGACTAAAATCTCCAATCAAAAGTCAGGGTGACTTGAGGACTGAAAAAAGACCCGTTTATATCCTGCCTGAAGTGAAGTGAAGTGAAATGAAAGTCGCTCAGTCATGTCCAACTCTATACAATCCCATGGACTATACAGTCCACGGAATTCTCCAGACCAGAACAGTGGAGAGGGTAGCCTATCCTTTCTCCATGGGATCTTCCCAACCCAGGAATCAAACTGGGGTCTTCTGCATTTTAGGAAGGTTTTTTTAAACAAATGAGCTATCAGGGAAGTTATGCTGCCTAGAAGAGACTGATTTCAGATCACACACAGGCTGAGAGTAAAAGAAAGGAAAAAATGTATTCTATGCCCACTCCCCCAAAAATGTTGGGTAGTGATACTTATATTAAACAAAGTAAACTTTAAAGCAAAAAATGTAACACAAAAACAAAGAAAAGCATTACATAATAACTAGGAGTCATTGCAACAAGAAGATATAACACTGGTGAATATTTGTGCACCCGATAGAGAAGCACCTTAAACACAAAGCAAATGCTAACTTTCATAAGGAAAACAAACAAACAAATAAACAAACAACTTTGCAGTAATACAATAATAGTAGGGACTCTTACACCCCCAAATATATCAACAAAAAGACTATCCAAATGGAAAATCAAAGAACATCAAACTTAAATAACATGCTAAATCAGATGGATTGCAGAATGCTTTATTCAAGAATTACAGAATACACATTTTTTTCTGAAGTGGACATGGATCATTCTCCAGGATATATCATATATTGAACAATAAAACAAGTCCAATAAACAATAAAATTGAACTTATATCAATATTTTTTGACTTCAGTGGTAAAAAAGTTGAAATCAGTTATAAGAAAAAAATGGAAAAATAAATAGACACATGAACAGACTAAACTACATGCTACTAAAAAACAATGGGTCAATAAATAAATCAAAAATAATTTTAAACAACAAAAATGGAAATATCAATACATAATCTATGAGATAGCACAAGAGAACTTCCAGAGGGAATTTCATAGAGATACAAGCCATTCTCAGGAAAGAAGAAAAATCTCAAATAAAAAACCTAAACTTAACCCACAACATCTCTCTGGATCATCCCCGTGCACCAGCCCNTGTCCAACTCTGTGCAACCCCATGGACAGCAGCCCACCAGGCTCCCCCATCCCTGGGATTCTCCAGGCAAGAACATGACAAAACAGATGTATAAGGTTAAATAAAAGGTATTACTAAAATTAATGTCACCTGTTTATTTCTGTGATATTTTTATTTTTTAATATTTATTTTATTCATTTATTTATTTATTTGACTGCACTGGGTCTTTGGTTACAGCATGTGGGATCTAGTTCCCTGACTGGGGATCGAACCCAGGTTCCCTGCACAGGCTGTATGGAGTCTTAGCCACTGGACCACACGGGAAGTTCCTCACCTGTTTCTTTTCTTACGTTTTTAGATGTGACTACCAGGACCACATGGGAAGTTCCTCACCTGTTTCTTTTCTTACCTTTTTAGATGTGACTACCAAAGCAGTTTAAATTACACCTATGACTCACATATATTGCTACTGGACAAAGTGAGTCTAATCTTTGGTCATTCTTTAGGTCCTGGTATGAGTAAAACCTCCTTCAAGATGCCCTATCTTTGGTCTTAGTAGTGTTTTGGAGGGGTTTTTTGCCACACTACTCAGCATATGGGACCTTAACTCCCCAAGAAGAAATGGAACCCAAGCCGCATTGGAAATGCGGTCTTTGCCACTAGACCACACAAGTCCCCCCATCTTCGTTATTAATGATCTTTTCTGCACCTTGAAATCCTATAATGGAGTCCACCATATAAGCCACTACATAATTACATAACACATTATATGCTTACTAGTAAATATTTTATATCGTTCTTGCCACATCAATGCCATGCCTACACCCTATTTAATAGTAGGCACTCGACTTGTTATTTGGCATGGAATCTCTGCAGCAGCAAGAGAGCAATACACAGCATTTTAGTTTTGTTTTGTTTGCTTGTTTTCTTTCCTGAGGATGGTTTCAACCAGGTAAGGAGACCTGGGAGTCGGGAATCGAAGAGCTCTTTGTTCTTCCTCCAACTTAGATAATACATTCACAACATTCAATGCCTGGTTTGGCCCCCAACAAGCCCCTCCTGGTCTCAGTTCTCCCCCATCCTTTAATATAAAGTTAATAATATCAGGCCAATCTACGACATACAGCCAAGTCCAAGTAGCTACGTTAAGTTCTAACTGGAGTCATTACCGTGATAGGAATAAATACTCTCTTCACAGCTAACTGTAACTTTCTCAGCCAGCTGTCTTAAATACAGACTACCTTTTATGAAGAGGGAAAGGATCAATCACAATTATTGAAACAAGAAAGGAAAAGGGACAGCCTATCAAAAGGCTCGTCCTAGCCTATTAATGACAGGAAAGAAGTGATGAGAGAGGAAATTGTAAAATGTCTACTCCGAGCTGAAGTAGCTCATACAGTACATTCACAATAACCTTTACGAGGCAGACATTACCACACCCACTTCACAGAATGAAGAAATTGAGCTTCACAGACGGGCTGAGGAACTGGTCCAAGGTCGTGCAGCCGTAGGCTACAGATCCCAGTGAGCGGTATCAACTTTGTATTTAAAAACTAATGTGGTCTTATCACTTGAAAATATGTGAAAAGCAAGAGAATTATCTAAATATACAGACAAAAATACAACAATAATTTTGACTCATTTCCTTCAAATGATTTTTTCTTTGCAAATATATCTATTTTGTTTCCTGCTGGTTTATTGAGACATAACTGACTTACAGCACTGTGTAAGTTTAAGGTGTACAACATAATGATTCGACTTACATATACCACAAAATGATTATCACAGAAAGTTCAGTGAACACCCATCATCTCAGAGAGAGAAAAAGTAATGAAATAGGAAAAATGTTCTTTCTTCTGATGAGAATTCTTAAGACTTACTCTTTTAACAACTTTCATATATAACATACAGGAGTGTTAATGACATTTACCACATTGTACGTTACATTCCTAGTACTTATTTTATTACTGGAAGTTTGTACTTTCTGACTGCATTCATTCAATTATCTCCCTCCACCACCACCCCCCTCACATCCTGCCTCTGGTAACCACAAGTCTGGTCTCTCTTTTTCTATTTTTTTTTAATTTTTAATTTTTATTGGAGTATAGTTGATTTACAATGTTGTGTTAGTTTCTGCTGTACAGCAAGCTGAATCAGCTATACATATACATATATCCACTCTTTTTAAAATTCTTTTTCCATATAGGACATTACAGTGTACTGAGTAGAGTTGCCTGGGCTATACAGTGTGTGCTCAGTTGTGTCTGACTCTGCAAACTCACGGACTGTACCTTGCCAGGATCTTCTGTCCGTGGGATTTTCCAGGCAAGAATATTGGAGTAGGTTGCCATTTCCTGCTCCAGGGGATCTTCCCAACCCAGGGATCAAACCTGCATCTCTTGTGTCTCTGGCACTGGCAGGCAGATTCTTTACCACTGAGCCACCCGGGTGTGTGTATGTCAATCCTGATTCAAATAGTTTCTTGATCTTGGCTAAGTCCTAGCTTTTAGATCAGAAGGTCTTTTTTTCTAAGTAGACTTTTCCATAAGGTAGCAAATCAATAAGGTATGTGATGTGGTGGGACCACCACATTGCTGTACTATTTGTCTTTAAAGCCTTTAAACTCACAATTGTAGGCAAGAGTTTACACTAAACAGTATGAATCAGAATGCCTCAGACATGTTTACAAAAATCTAGTCCCTACAAATAAAGACTACAGTAATAAACGAAGTAAACGGAGCCAACTCACAATAACAACAACAGTATACATAAGGAATATGAAAGAGCCCCTCCAGGCTACAAAACTGAGGTCAGATGTCTCAATGAAAGGACAAAACAAAGTTCCTCAAAATCAGACAAACACTTTCAACTGAAACCACAGGGCCTTGAAAATTAGTTACTTTCTCAGAACGGTAGCAAGGTACTATNGTATACATAAGGAATATGAAAGAGCCCCTCCAGGCTACAAAACTGAGGTCAGATGTCTCAATGAAAGGACAAAACAAAGTTCCTCAAAATCAGACAAACACTTTCAACTGAAACCACAGGGCCTTGAAAATTAGTTACTTTCTCAGAACGGTAGCAAGGTACTATGTGTCTCTAAGAAACCCAACATCTAGGTTTAATGGATTCTGCCTTTGCAAAATGTAGCTAACAACCCTGTAGGCTTGGACTGGACACAAGTTCAAGTTCTCTACCACAGAGTAAATCCCCAAGCATCAACTGCTTTAAAATACCTCTTTGCTCTGCTCTCCATTATCAAAAATGTCCCTGCAGTAGGTGTTAATCAGCCACTAAAGAGCCCCATACAATACAACCTGTGTGTGCCTGGTATTTCAGTACAGGAAGTAGAAAGCTCAGTTTACCAAGAAGACTGCATTTCACTTTCAAAAGTCTTGAAAGCTAATCCCTCTAACAGTACCTAATTTACATTTCATTCCAAACTGACCAAGCCGGCAGTGGCATCTCAAGGAATCTGAGAATGTGAAAAACTTCACTGGGCAAAACTAGGTGTGTGGATTTTTCTTCCTTAGAGGTACTTCACAGTATAAATAGAAATCATTTACAACTTTTAATCTCATGAACAAGAGCTTTATTTAAATTCTCACGCGTATAATGAATTCTCTTATGCCCTCTTTCCTCAAGTGACAGACACATGAAGACTTTGTGCCCTAAATCAGGCGATTTTGCTCCTTTCGAGAAGAAAAAAAGACATCTAGAAGAAACATAAAGTATCTTTTTCATAGCCCCCAAATACACTAAGACAAGTCTGTGTGTGGACAGTAAAGGTGTTTACATTCTAAACAAAAATTAAGACTAAAGGAGGTAGGAAGAGAAAGCAACAGCAGAACAAACTGGCTACAGATCACGGGTGGCAGGTGAAGGGAGGCCTGGGAACACTCGACACCCACGGGGGTGAGCTTCATCCCAGGTCAAGTGCAGGCCCACCTGGGGTCTGCAGTTCCTCCACCCAATGGGCTCACAAAAACGCAAGAAGCCACAAAACCGTCAGGGTCATCTTGACAATAAAGCATAAGCAGCCTCCTGGAACCCAGGAAAGTCACCCCTCCCTCCCAGCAAACANTGAACATAGACACAAAAAATTCTTAACAACATATTAATGAATTGAATCTAGCAGTATATAAAAAGGATACTACATCGTGACTGAGTGGTGCTTATTATAGAAATGCAAGGCTGTTTTAGCATTCAGAATCAATTAATGTAATTTACTATATCAATAGGCTTCAGAAGAAAAGGCATATGATGATCTCAATAAATGCATAAAAAGCATTTGATAAAAATTGAACATCCATTCATGGTATTAAAAAAAAAAGTGAACAAACTACGCGTAAGGATTGACTTCTTCAACCTGATAAATGGCATCTGTGAAAAACCTACAATTAACATCATGCAGCTGCTGCTGCTGCTAAGTGGCTTCAGTTGTGTCTGACTCTGTGCGACCTCATAGACAGCAGCCCATCAGGCTCTCCGATCCTGGGATTCTCCAGGCCAAGAATACTGGAATGGGTTGCCATTTCCTTCTCCAATGTATGAAAATGAAAAGTGAAAGTGAAGTCGCTCAGTCGTGCCCGACTCTTAGCGACCCCTGGGACTGCAGCCCACCAGGCTCCTCCGTCCATGGGATTTTCCAGGCAAGAGTACTGGAGTGGGTTCCCATTGCCTTCTCTGAGTTAACATCATACTTGATAGCAAATGAGTGAGAATGCTTTCCTACTAAGACCAGGTACAAGGCAAGGATGTTCACTTTCACTGTTCACCATATTCAACATCATTCTTGAAGTCCTNCCATTGCCTTCTCTGAGTTAACATCATACTTGATAGCAAATGAGTGAGAATGCTTTCCTACTAAGACCAGGTACAAGGCAAGGATGTTCACTTTCACTGTTCACCATATTCAACATCATTCTTGAAGTCCTAGCTATTGTAAAACAGTAAGAAAAAAGATATATGACATACAGGTTAAAAAGGAAGAAATAAAACTGCAAATTCTCAGATGATGTGAATAACTACTTCAGAAATTCCTGTGTTGAGAAAAGTATACAGTTTAAGGTTTAAATATAAGACCCAAATAAAAGATAACTCCCATGTTCAAGGATACAAAAACTCAATATTATAAAACTAACATTTCATCTCAAATTGGTTTACTGATTCAGCATAATTTTTAAACCCAATATTATTTATGTGTGGTATTTAAACTAACTGACTCTAATATGTATATAGATGGAAAAAAGGGCCAAGGATTGTTAATATGGCCCTGAATTACAAGGTGAGAACCATTTGCTATGCTAGTGATAAAAATTTTTATAAACAGCTTGTAGTAAACACTGAGGAGTTCACTAAAGAAAATAAAGTGGAAATGCTAGAAACAAACCCTCATATAAAGGAAACTTTGGTGTTATAATGGAAGTGATATTGAAGATCTTCCGAAAGGATTGTTATTGTTCAGTCGCTAAGTCATGTCCAACTCTTTGCGATGCCATGGACTGTAGTCTGCCAGGCTCCTCTGTCCATGGGATTCTCTAGACAAGAGTACTGGAGTGGGTTGTCATTCCCTTCTCCAGGGGGTCTTCCTGACCCAGGGATTGAACCTGGGTTTCCTGCATTGCAGCCAAAAGATTTTTTTTTTTTAATATTTTTTACCTTTTGTGCCACCAGGGAAGCCCCGTAAGTAATTATGTACACATCAAAAAGCCTAAGAAGTAACAGAGATATAATATGAATCTACAGGAATTCATGTTCATTGCTGAGTGGATTGTAAATTGATACAATGACTTTGAACATAATTTGCCATTATTCTGTAAAGCTGAACATTCATAGACCCTAGGACTCAACAGTTTTATGTCTTAAGCAGACTGCTATACATATGTATCAGGTGACCTGTACTAAGAGTAGTCGTGCTGCTTCATTGTTGATAATAGCTAACAATTGAAAGCAATTTGAGTGTCCACTCAGAGAAAAGATACATAAATTGTGATATGTTCGTACAAAGATGTGTTATATGGCAAAGACAGTGAATGAAGTATTCCACTTGGGATAACATGAATGAAACAGCGTCCTGGGGAAAATGACAGTTGTAGAAGATTGTACTGCCTGAGGAGAAAGCTGAGTGAGAGTTAAGAATGCAGACTCTGGAGATGGACTGTGAGGGCCTTGAGTTCTGGCTCCTCTCCTTACTAGAAATGTATTCTTATATGAGTCATATGATTTATTTTCTCATCTGTCAGATAGTGGTTATTGTGAGGATTAAATAGTATGTGTAATGTGCCTGTAAAACACTTTCAGTTCAGTTCAGTTCAGTCACTCAGTCATGTCTGACTCTTTGTGACCCTATGAATCACAGCATGCCAGGCCTCCCTGTCCATCACCATCTCCCAGAGTTTACTCAAACTCACGTCTATCGAGTCGGTTTTGCCATCAAACCATCTCATCCTCTGTCGTCCCCTTTTCCTCCTGCCCCCAATCCCTCCCAGCATCCGAGTCTTTTCCAGTGAGTCAACTCTTCGCATGAGGTGGCCAAAGTACTGGAGTTTCAGCTTTAGCATCATTCCTTCCAGAGAAATCCCAGGGCTGATCTCCTTTAGGATGGACTGGTTGGATCTCCTTGCAGTCCAAGTGACTCTCAAGAGTCTTCTCCAACACCACAGTTCAGAAGCTTTCTTCACAGTCCAACTCTCACATCAATACATGACCACTGGAAAAACCATAGCCTTGACTAGATGGACCTTTGTTGGCAAAGTAATGTCTCAGCTTTTTAATATGCTGTCTAGGTTGGTCGTAACTTTCCTTCCAAGGAGTAAGCGTCTAAATTTCATGGCTGCAGAAACATTACAGTAGGACAACTTTCAAAGCTTTTACGATGTAAACCATCTACGTTTTGACTTCTGAATTCACATCAGGTAGTGAGGTTTCACTTGTGGCTCAGTAGTATAAAAAAATCTGCCTGCAATGCAGGAGACCTGGGTTCTGTTCCGGGATCGGGAAGATACCCTAGAGGAGGGCATGGTGATCCAATCCAGTATTCTTGCTTGGAGAATCCCATGGTCAGAGAAACCGGGTGGGCTACAGTCCACGGGGTCCCAAAGAGTTGGACTGGCCTGTGTGACTAACACATAGTGAGGGAAGGAGTGGCAAACCCTTTGGCCATATCAAAATCAGAGCTCCAATTATGCACTAGAATGAACAGCTTTGGCAGTAGGGAAAGGAATGCTTAGACTCTGGGAGAGGAGGCCTTTGGTTCCTGGGACCCATCCTCACCTGGAATATGAGAGTGCTTTACCAGGAGGGCTCCTTAACTTCTCACCTCTTGCTTTGTAGGAAGTGCATGTTCTCTGCATTGTGCAAGGCTACCTACAAAACAGTAGCAGAACCAGAAATAGAACCTGAGGGACCTGACTCTCGGGCTGAGATGCTTTTTAAAGCCAGGTGCCTGTAACCTGGGGCAAGACTTTGAGATGCAAGATGGTCTGGAGATTTCTTTCAGCAGATCTGTAGGGATATTTATTGCCATCTGGATCCTTTGATGCTTCAAATTTTGACAACATTCAGCAGGCTTAAGCTGTTCGAACTTAAGCTGTGGTTTCCATCAAGTTGGGATAATACAACTGTCTTTTCCTCAATCAGCTAAACTAACCAGCGGGAAGAGCCAACAATGTACACAGCCTTGTATCCTCATTCCTGAACACAGTATATGATCCTGAAAGCACTCAATAAAAGCTTGTTAAGGAAAATGGGATAAAAAACTAAAATAGTCTTACATATTTAATCAAGGCGTGCCAAAAATACCTCCTAGTTGTTAGAACCTCTATTTTTCAAGTTGTCAAATAGCACTGATAGAACTGGGATATATTCATACAAAGGAATATTACTTAGGGATAAAAAGAAATAGACAAGCAATAAACCCAATAGCATGAATCTCAGACCCAGAGATGGAGGCCCCACACTCAGGATGATGACAGAATGGATCCCCAGGTGTCATCTCCATCAGGACCACAAACCTGCCATGACTGTCACAAGAGACAAATAACCTTCCCTCTTGAGTGAAGACATTCTGGGTGGCTTTGCTACAGAAATTTAGTCTGTACCTGGCTACACATAGTAAGTCACAATATTCACCACAGTATTCCTTTAAGAAGGTACCTTTCATTGTACAGATGGAAAAAATAGGATTCTCTTGCCTTAGGGAATTCAATTTTTCTGTCACAAAGCAACCTGTTATCAAAGTCAAACTGTTGTTGAGCACCTGCTGTGTGCAAGGCATGAGTGTAAACCTTAGGGATAAAAAGCTGTATAAGATGCAGTCTCCTGACCACGAAAGCTTCCAATTTAGTTGAGAGACAGAGCAACTAGAAAAGTGAGGAGACAAACAACAGTGTTCCATGCACACATGACATGGTCCAAACTTGGTGGTACCAGAAACAGACATTCATGCGTGTAGATTCATCTGATCCATCATATCTAGCCTTCACTTACGGATGAAAATATAGAACTCAGAGTCGTTTCAAAAAAGCCAAGAAATTAAAATTATTTTAGGCTTTTCACCCACCCACCAAGAATATTCCAAGTGAAATACAAATAAATAAAAACACTCTTCTTATTTTCTGTTGCACTGTAAAATAATTCCTGCTAGACTTGAGCAAATCACCTGCTTTGCAGTTAATGTTTATCCCTGGAGATTCAGAGTGCCAAGTATTTTGTAGACCCTTGAATGTTGTTGAAGAAGTAGCCTGCTGACACCAATAAATACAGATAATGAAATCAAGAGTTAGACACTTACAATGCAAATTAAGACTAGACTACCTTTAAATGCCATTTTGATTAGCAAAATAGAAACATGATTTGACAACATACTCTGGTAGCAGAGCTGTGAGTGCCTGAGTGCTAAGTCCCTTCAGTCACGTCCAAGTCTTTGTGACCCTATAGACTGTAGCCCACAAATTCCTCTGTCCATGAGACTCTCCAGGCAAAAATACTGGAGTGGGTTGCCATGTCCTCTTCCAAGGGATCTTCCTGACCCAGGGATAGAACCTGTGGCTCCTGCATTGCAGGTGGATTCTTTACCACTGAGCCACAGGGGAAGCCCGGCAGAGTTGTAGAAAAGTATAATTGATAGGAGTGTAAAATTATACAATTCCTATAGGGGAAAATTTGGCTAAATTTCAGAAATTTGTCCACTAACATCGAAATCCTACTTCTACTCTTCAAGAGTCTACTATGAAGTAGAGTCTATACCCGCACAAATATAAACCACTTGCGGAAGTTTACTCCTTTGGCATTATTTGCAATAATCAATATAGTAGATTGAACAGATATGTCCATGTCCTAATCCCCCAGAACCGGTGGTTTTGACTTTTTGGAAAAAGAATCCTTGAATATGGTAGTCAGGTTAAGGATCTCAAGGTAAAATCATCTTGGATTACCTGGGTGGTCCCCGAATCTGGTGAGTGTCCTTGTAAGACATGGGACACTTTGTTAAGTACACAAACGAAGAAGAAAGTGAAACAGAGGCAGATTGGTGTCATGAGACCACAAGCCAAGTGACCCCTGCAGTCACCAGAAGCCAGGGGCCAGGAAGGAGTCTCCCTTGGGGTCTTCCAAAGGGAGCCTTACCCTGACCTTGATTCCAGACTTCTGGATTCCAGAATTAGGTAAAAATTAATTTCTGTACATGCACACACACCTGAACCCAGTCCATCCACATACAGCAGTGCCGTGCAACCATAAGAAATAACGAAAAAATTTCCTATGTTCTCATTTTGCTTCTTTCATTCACTCAGTCATTCGTTAATATCTCAGCATAATTAGGGAATGTTGTTCAATAGGATGGTTTTGCTTTAATGAACATGTACCCATATTTTAAAATTCTAGGCTTCTTTTCTCAGAAGTCTTTCTAAAATATACCTCAGGCTTCCCCATCTTCCATTTTATTGAGTTATAATCAGCACACAATATTATATTAGTTTCAGGTGTACAACATAGTGAATCAATATTTTTATGCATTACAAAATGATCATCACAATAAGTCTAGTCACCATCTGTCATCAGACATAGTATTTCTAATATTACTGGCTGTATTCTCTATGCTGTACATTAATCTCCATCTTCTTAACAGACTATTCATTGTTTCTGAAACCATAATTTATTTCCCTCCACCTCTGTGGCCCCCTGCATTCCTCCTAAATTGGCATTGCTACTAACAACAAAGGAGAAACATCCCATAGACTTTCTGTATCTAATTTTGACCACATCTTGCCCCTAAACTGACTCATGGCTATCAGAGACAATTTGTGTTCATCTTCCTAACTTCCACGGTTGGAATCATTCCAGGTACTTAGACTTGCCAGCTCTGTGGTTTCCAGGTAACCAACTTGTTAACGTATTTTATTTCCAAATTTTTCTTTAATCAGAATTTTTCAGATTGGAAGAATTTTTTTTTAGATTGACTAAAATACCTGAAGCCTGAATGTTAATCCTGATTGTCATGACTGTTATGTTAATTTTAATATCAGGAAAAAGTCAACTTTTATCCACAAATATTCCTGTCAGATAAGTTCATTGTACCTTTCCTCTGGATTACCATTCAGTGGGTCAGAGGTGCTGTGGATCTGCATTTGGGTGTTATTGCTACAAAGAGCCTCCCCAGGTTGTCTGTTTTTTGTTGATCATGGGACTCTTTGCACTCTTATCTTCTTAAAAAAGATACAATGTATTAAATTCAAGTTTTTTTTTCTTGCATCAGCTTTCACCCTAAAATACTGACTTAACATCATTTAATACGTATCTTGGAGAAGGCAACGGCACCCCACTCCAGTACTCTTGCCTGGAAAATCCCATGGACGGAGGAGCCTGGTAGGCTGCAGTCCATGGGATTGCTAGGAGTCGGACTCGACTGAGCGGCTTCACTTTCACTTTTCACTTTCATACATTGGAGAAGGAAATGGCAACCCACTCCAGTGTTCTTGCCTGGAGAATCCCAGGGACAGGGGAGCCTGGTGGGCTGCCGTCTATGGGGTCGCACAGAGTCGGACACAACTGAAGCGACTTAGCAGCAGCAGCAGCAATATGTATCTTGTGCTCCTGAGAATCTACGCCTTAAATTCCCCAAAAAGAATGGTTGACAACCCTTCATGAGAATGAAATGCAATGCCCAGTGCTTAAGAAACAAGAAACCCAATCTCTGTTTTCCAGATGATATATTACTGTATACCCTAAAAACACATATTATTTTCTCCTCCAAAAATATTTCCTATTAGTTTCTTTTCTTTCCAAATCTCTGTCAAGAGAGGAGATTTAATACTTAACTTTAAACTTGACTATAAATCATTTTATATGAGAATATCAATTCAGAAAAGGCTCAAAAAAGTTTTTGAAAATGTTCTATTCATTTTGATATGTCTGATGGATGCCTGATAACGGAGTAATGCCCAAAGGGAAAGAAACCTAATCGTTTTTCTAAATGTATTCAAGCAGATATTGTCACAGCTGTGCATTTCAACCACGATGTCATCTTCTGGGGACATATTTTCTTTTTTTCTATCATCAAAACATTAATAACATTTTGGTATTAAATCATGGATATAAATCAACAGTAGAAAAAATAAGCACAGAAGTAAGCACATGAGAATGTATATAAGTAAAAAAAAAAAGTCTTTGCATGATAATGCTTTAAAAAATCAAGAATCATGGAAACTGTGTCAATAGAAAATAAAAATTGAATAAAAGATGGCCTATGAAGGCTAGAGAGAGGTTTACATAAGACAAGATGTCTGCAAAAGTTTGTTCGTCACCTTCACCTCTGCCCCCAATAAACAAAGTGTCATCATTAGATTTAATATTAGATCAAATACACACTTTAATTTTCAACTGGGTATTAAATTTTCTAAAAATGAAGGCAGAATATGAAATGTCAACAGAGTGTATTTACTCAAAATGGAGAACACCAGCATACTGCTTGTTTTCCTTGCAGATTCCTGCAATTTTCTAGGGGAAAAAAAATGAATCTCAAAATAATTATTGGAGAACATAACCTTTCTTGGGAAAAACAATACAACAGTTTAAATTCTTTTCCTGATCTACACATAGACCTATGTCTTAAGTCTAGAGTTTTTACTTGGTATTTCAGAGAGGATTCTTAGTTGCAAGCAACAGACATTGGCTGCTTAAGCAAAAGATAATTGATTCAAAGAATGTTGGCTGTCAAAATCAAAGGGAGACTGGAAAAACAGGCTTGGAAAATAACTAGGAAAATAGGTACTGATGCAGCTGAGACTTACAATGAGGGTGAAGCTTCAACCCCCTGAGAAGTCACAATCTGATGGAGGAGACAGACACCTACCTAACTAGACAGTAATAATTCACAGCAGTGATACATGCAACGCATTACACAAGATGGCAGGAAAGATTGTGGAATGACAATGAAAGGAGGATTCAGAGAAGGCTTCCTGGAGGAGATGATACCTGGAACTGGGAAAGGATGAACACATCCAAGGCAAGGCTAGGAGGTAAAGGCTATGCAAAGTGCTGTGTGAAGAATATCAGAAGCAGTGTGATTTTGTGTGGTTCTACCCAGCTTTGTGCTGTGAAATCAGTTCTGAATATTGGAAGGGCTGCTGCTGAAGCTGAAACTCCAATACTTTGACCACCTGATGATGCAAAGGACTGACTCATTGGAAAAGACCGTCATGCTGGGAGAGATTGAAGGTGGCAGGAGAAGGGGACTACAGAGGATGAGATGACTGGATGGCATCACGGACTCCATGGACATGAGTTTGAGCAAGATTTGGAAGTTGGTGATGGACAAGGAAGTCTGGCATNGTGAAATCAGTTCTGAATATTGGAAGGGCTGCTGCTGAAGCTGAAACTCCAATACTTTGACCACCTGATGCGGACTGACTCATTGGAAAAGACCGTCATGCTGGGAGAGATTGAAGGTGGCAGGAGAAGCGGACTACAGAGGATGAGATGACTGGATGGCATCACCGACTCCATGGACATGAGTTTGAGCAAGATTTGGAAGTTGGTGATGGACAAGGAAGTCTGGCGTTCTTCCCTGGGATCACAAAGAGTTGGACACGACTGAGCAACTGAAATTTGTGCTGTGATAGTATTCAAAATACCACTGGGGTTACAGAAATGAGTGTGTATTCTTGTAGCCTTGTAAAAACAGTGGGGCCTAATGAGAGTGGAGGGTGGTGATGCCAAAGTGAGAGGAGACGAGTGGACTTCTTACGGATCTGTGGGAGGCCGGATGAGAAGACAGCAAAGCCAAATGCCCTGACTTTCAGTCCTCCCCACTTACTAGCTTTGCAATCTTAAGTGGGTGACAATTCTCCAAGCTTCAGTTTTCCACATCTAGAAAATGGAGACAAACTTGTACTGGGCTCTTTTTTCTAAAGAGTGTGTGGATGTTAATTCACTCCAGTCATGTCCTATGCAGAAGGAGTAGCCTATAGCCCGCCAGGCTTCTCTGTCCATGGGGATTCTCCAGGCAAGATTCCTGGAGTGGGTTGTCATGCTCTCTTCCAGGGGATCTTCCCAATCCAGAGATTGAACCTGTGTCTCATTATGTCTCCTGCATTGGCAGGTGGGTTCTTTACTGCTACCATCACCTGGGAAACCCTATTCTAAAGAGTAAATCAGAGTGGAAAGAATGAGTACAATGCCTGGTACCAAAATGTTCAGAAAATGTTACTTTGTTTCTCCCACCTCTCCCACTCCTAGGAAATGCAAACAAGGAAATTTTGTTTGCTCAGACTGTCAATTTGTGTACACACTAGATTTCTAAATGTGTTTAATAGGAGAGTTTACACAGCTATATGGACTTCCCTGGTGGCTCAGATCATAAAGAATCTGCCTGCAATGGGAGGACCTGGATTTGACCCCTGGGTTGGGAAGATCCCCTGGAGGAGGGCATGGCAATCCACTCCAGTATTGTTGCCTGGAGAATTCCATGGACAGAGGAACCTGGTGGACTACAGTCCATGGGGTCGCAAAGAGTCTGACATGACTAATTAAGCAGAGCAGAACACACAGCTGTAGTTTTCCATGGTTTTACATAAGTGTACACCGAACACTGTCACAATAGGTCAAGCAACAACCTAAAATCTTTTATACCCACTTTTGTAACGTGCACCCTTTGGTAAGTAAGGATATTTTCACTGATGACCCCATCACACTAGGTAAAATAGCTGCATCATTTTGGACTTTAAATGATGCTGGATTAAGAATGCTGGTCAAAATCTCATGGACCTGAATTTGTGACCCAGCAGTTTGTTCCAGGTATATTTTACTTCTCTGGTGTGCCACAAGACCAAACCCAAGTGTGGTTTATGGGTCTTTGCAAAGTTAAAGTAATAGTTCAGGTTATTATAAGTGAGATTTATAACTTAAACTGTACCAGTCATAAAGATGACAAACTAACACCTCAGATACTGAAAAGTTTGACTTGAATAATTTATCCAAAAGATGCCAAGAGATACTTCTCTCCATCAGAGCTGAGATGAACTGTCCCAGTCAAGCCTATCCCAAACTACAGGGTTATAAGCAAATAAAATGCTGGTTGCATTCAGCCATTGAGTTTGGAGATTGTTGTTACAGAGCAAAAACCAGAGAGGGTATCTGTTGTGGCCTCAAGGATCTGAAACTACAAATCTCAAAGACTGGTCTTCTCTGCCAGACAAAGCCAGACACCATCTCCAATGGCTCATCTCCAGTATCCTCTTGTTTCACAAAGTCTTTGAGTCTATGACTCTCTGCTTGACTCATCTCTTATGACCTCAGATTAGTCTGGTGTCCACATGATAATTTAGATTTTTGTTCCCAGAAAGTGACTGACTTGACAGGGATTGCTTTCCCCTCAGCAAAAAAAAAAAAAAAAAAAAGGCAGTAATATAGGGGCAAGAAGGTAGGAAGAAAAGTCTTCCAGAGGGAGAGAGGGAGAGACAGACATAAGAAACAGCTTCAAGAATTTGAGCACTGGTACTTTCCTGGCAATCCAGTGGTTAAGACTCCTTGCTCCCAATGCAGGCGGCACAAGTTCAACCCCTGGTGAGGGAACTAAGATCTCGCATAATGCATAGCATGCCCTCCCCCAACCCCCACCCACCAAAAAAGAAAAAAGAATTTAGGTGCTGGCAGCAAGGAAAAACCCCGAAGTTTGTCTCCATAGAGGATATTAGGGTATTTGCAAAATAATTAGTAGAATATTCTTTGGAAAAGCATGAGGCATACCTGAAAGAGGCAAGGCAACAGAAATTGACTTGATCCTTCCAGAATTACAGGAAGTACTTAAAAATGTGCTAGGTTTTTAACCAGTTCCTTGAAGTAGATGGGCAGACAAGAACATAGATGAAGCTTCCAGAAGAGTTGGAAAGGGGGTATATCGATTATCTTTGCCACTAAAATGCTGTATAGAGACCAACCACAAACTTTAGCAGCATACACTGGTGTTTGTCCAGCTCCTTTCAGGCAGTGGAGAAGGAAATGGCAACCCACTCCAGTGTTCTTGCCTGGAGAATCCCAGAAACGGGGGAGCCTGGTGGGCTGCCGTCTGGGGTCACACAGAGTCGGACATGACTGAAGTGACTTAGCAGCAGCAGCAGCAGTCTGTGAGGCTCACCTGATCTGGGTTGAACTTGGCTCATCTTGGCTGAGGCTGCTTCCGTATCTGACAGTTCACTAGCTACTGGTTGATCCAGAGTGGCCTTGGTTGGGAGGACTGGGCTACTCTGGCTCTGGTCCATATTTCATCCACTTGGGACCAGTGGAGCAGCTTGGGAGTGTGCTTCTAATGATAATGACAAAGGGCAGGCATGAGCAAGCCCAATTGCACAGCAGTTATGAGCCTCTAATTGTGACATATTTTCTGTTATCCTACTGGCCAAAGCAACTTACATGGCTGAACTGAGCATCAGGGGAGGAGGGCCAAGGGAATGAATGGAGATAGAGAGGAATTAAGAATTATGACCATTCCCAGTTGAAGAAGCTGGGCTCAATCAACCGTTGTCCAAATTTCCCTTGAATCCCAGAGCATCCTAGGACCCCTGTGGCCTGAGGTTAAACTGAGAAGGAAGCAAGAGTGCAGCTAATGACCACTAAATTTGCTGTTAAACAATTCACACTTGTCTACATATTTCTAATATACATCTGGAGATACATTCCATAAAATGAAGAATGACTAGAAACACAGTAAACTTCAGGTTCTCAATGACCAGAAATGGGGTCCAGTGGTGAAGACTCTGCACTTCCAATGCAAGGGCCCAGATTCCATCCCTAGTCAGGGAACTAGGATCCCGTGTACTGTTGTGGCTTGGCCAAAAAAAATAGTACGATTTTTCAGTGTGATCAGTTCTTCTATTTACTGTGACCTATTTGGGGAATAAAGGTAGTTGTAATGTCCTAGAACCATATTCCACTTGCTTTAGGTTACTTTTTCACGAACACACACACATCATACAGGCAAACATCTTACTTCATTATGTTTCACAGATACTATGCTTTTTGTGAATTGAAGGTTTGTGGCAAACCTGGGTTGTCAGATAGCCAGCATCTTTTAGCAATAAAGTATTAAAAAAGAAAAGAACTATGATCATTCATCAATCTGTTAGGGAAGTGATCTTGTAAAAATCAACCTTGAAAATGGACAAAGGGAGATTTCAGAACGATCTACCAGGACCTTTTGTTTGTTAGGTGACATTCCTGGCCTTGGAGACTTGAAACAGAGGAAACTTCCCCCTTCATCCTGTGTCTGCTAGGAACACACAGTCTTTTATCCACGCTGAAGAGCTCATATTTCTGTCTGGCCATTCATGTGACTATCTTTTTATGTTCGGTTCTTCAAAACCCCCCATCAGACAGACTGCTGGACTTTGGAGCCAGAGAAGGAGGCTCTCGTGATAGAAAGGAGCTGGAGTCCATGGGGCCTTCCTCCGAGAAACCCCTCCCCGTATCGCCTGCTTGAGCTCCTCTCTGAAGTACCTAGATAATAGTATCTGATGCACACTTCTTGAGTTGAGTTACAACTGCTAATACCACCACCAAATGGAAGACTTCCTTGAACACCTTGCTCCAGCTTACTGGAGCCTAAGGATGGATAGTGTTAATCCCTGTGACCTCACCATCAACCAATCAGGAAATTGTGCATGAGCGAGATGCCCCCTCTCTCACCTGGCCTTTAAAAACACTTTGCGGAAACCCACTGGGGAGCTCGTGTGTTTGGAGCACTTGAAGTGCCAGGTTCTTTGTATGGTGCCTTAGAGTAAACACTGAACTTTCCTTCACCACATCCCAGTGTCAGTAGGTTACCTTTACTGCAAGTGGGCAAGTGGACCTGAGTTTGGTTCAGTAATACAAGAATTGCATTCACTGTGATTCTAGCGGACTTTCCCAGTGTCTCTTAAGGGCCCCAGGTGTAATCTCAGGAAGGAACTGCTAAAATGAGGACGCAACAGATTGTTATACTCTTGTGATGACACAGGAAAGGTGACTTGGATGATTGATTAGAAGGCAGTTTAGGTCATAAGACCTTGCCAGTGTTTACCAAGAACTCCCAGGGGAGAGACAGTGCTGACTTTAGTGGAAACTGCTGGAAGGCGGGAAGAATTGTTCAAAAACTGCCAGCCCACCAGGGCTCTGACTCTGCCTGACTTGATAAAATCTTTTACCGATTGGCTTGTTTGGCCTGGACTAGTCACCCAGAGCTTAAAAGCCACAAGCAGGTATTGTAACACTGAGCTTCTGAACCTGGATCACCAGACTTCAGGCACAGATTCATGGTGATGCTACAGAGACCTCCAGAGCTCGTGGGACCCTTGAGAGCACTCACTCTCCTCCCCCTGACAATTCTCCAACTACAGGACCTACATGAGGCCCTGCAAGTCTCCAATGATAGATCCCCGTCTTCTAGAAGCCCTGACCCTTGGAAGTATATTCAGAGTCTTGACACAAAGGGATTTGTTTTGAAGTGTGGCATTCAATACACTGTTTATATGGCTTATATGTCTCTTGCTTTGGAAAGTGAAGTCCTAGCAAACAGAAATTCATATTTAACTGGCTCTGGTATACCACAAGATAAGTTGAACTTGATTGGAAAACACTGGCAGATGTAAAACTTATCCTGCTGACATTCACCCAAGAAGCTGAGCAGAGATTTTTTTTTTTTTTCAGATATTTTCCAATTTTATTAACATGTAAGGCCTGAAACTCCAGTACTTTGGCCACCTCATGTGAAGAGTTGACTCATTGGAAAAGACTCTGATGCTGGGAGGGATTGGGGGCAGGAGAAGAACGGGACAACAGAGGATGAGATAGCTGGATGGCATCACCGACTCGATGGACATGAGTTTGAGTGAACTCCGGGAGTTGGTGACGGACAGGGAGGCCTGGTGTGCTGCAATTCATGGGGTTGCAAAGAGTCAGAAACGACTGAGCGACTGAACTGAACTGAATTAACACACCAAATGTAAGTTTAAGGTGTCAGCATATTGATTGACTTAAAGGGTAAAGTAACTATCACAATAAATTTGGTTAATATCCATCGTCTCATATAGATACAAAAGAATGAAAAAGAAAAACAGTTTTCCCTTTGTAGTGAGAACTCTTATACTCTCATAACTTTCAAATATACCTTACAGCAGTTTATTTACTATAGCCATCACGTTGTATATCATATCCCTATAGCAGCGTATACTATAGCCATTGTGTTATGTATTATATCCCTACAGCAGTGTTTACCATAGTGTTTATTATAGCCATCGTATTGTATATTACACCTCTGATATTTATTTATCTGACAGCTAGAAGTTTGTTCCTTTTGACCACCTTCATCCAGTTTTTCCTGCCCACCCCCACATTTGCCCCATCTCTGGTAACCACAAATCGAATCTCTTTTCCTGCAAGTTTGTTTTATGGGAGTTGTTTGCTTCTTTAGGTTCCACATATGAGAGAGATCATACAACATTTGTCTTTTTCTGTCTGACTTACTTCACTTGTCACAATGCCATTGAGGTCAACGTCCAAGAATGAACAGACATTCTTGGTATTCCACCCAGTGTCATCTGTCCTCATGTTGGCCTGGAGACCAAGTTTTCTGCCAAGAAATCTTGTGACTCTTGTCCAAAGGTTTTTTTCTCCTTGTGGGAGCATACTTGGTCCATGCACAGGGCACGGTGAAAACATCAGAATCACTGCTCTCAGAAGATGCCCTCACCAGTGCCAGACAGGGAGCTGATGGATAAGGAGCCCAGCTCCCTCATCTTGGGAGTGGGATAATTCAGAAATGCCGTGCTTACCTGCTCGATCATGAACCCTCCCCTCTCTGTCTCCCTTCTTCACCACCATGGCCCCAGTGTTTCCTGGGATCCTCTCTCAAATCAACTACTTGCTCTCAAATCTGTTTCAACCTTAGAGAGCACTCAGTCTTACAAGAGAATACAGTCAAAATTATAAGAAGAGGCTGGTAACAGAATAGTACATAAAATTTTCAGTGTTTCTTTGCTAGCATTGTGTTCAGCAAACAAGGAACTGATGTTGTAAATTAAATCAAAGTGAATTAAGTTGATGAAAGTCCAGCAAGACAAATCTCAGGGCTTCTAGGTGGATGACAGACAAGATAGAGAAAGGATGGCTCTAGCCATCTACGCGTGGAATCAGTCTAGGCCTTAGCCTGGGGCAAAGTTAGGTGAACTGTAAAACATCTCCAGCCTTTCTCACTCAACTCAGAAACTCCACGAAGCCTGATAGAAAGACAGCATCATTTTTTGTGGCTCCTCCTGCAACTTGTTCAGCTCGCACAATATTATATTTCTAAGATTTTTTTTATCAGTTCTGATATACATGCTATTATTTTGACTGCTTCATCATAGTCTGAGGGCATGAATCCTGTACAATGCATTGCTTCCTTCTCCTGTAGATGGATATTGAGGCTGTTCTAAAATTTCATGATTGCTGCCCGTGCTGTGACAAACATTTCTACCTATGTCCCAGTGCACGTGTGACTCTATGTGTGTGCATGTGTGTATAAGTGCGTGCAAGGTTGCTAGGTTATACACACGGGTGGAAAACACTGAATCTGCAGCAGCGGTTGCCTCTGGTGATGCGTTTAGCAAGAGTGGCCCTTGGAAGGAACGTGATTGTTTGATGGGCGTTGGTCTCATCATTCCTGACTGAAATACACAGCTCATAATTTAAAAATACACAGTTACTCTGGTTTTGAACTGACCCAGAGACAACTTTTTTCTGGCTTTAACTTGTTATCTTTCCTTGGTAAAACTTCCTCTCAAGCTCTGACGTCTCCAAGAAACAGAAACCAAGAAACAGAACCAAGTCTGTGCAAAGTTAGTAAAGCACTCATGTAGAAAAGGAATTTTTAAATCAGTGTTTAATAGAAAATGTTTCTCTGACTCTTAACTTCTTCCCCCAACTTTATAAAAATCTATTTTCAGAGTATTGACTTATGTAAACAAATCCTCACCTCTCAGAGAATTCCAGGATAGCTTTATCCATCAGGCTCTGAAGCCCGGCAGCTCAGTGATAAAAGCCGTGTAGGTCATTTCATGCTTTCAGCCTTTGTTATTTCAAGTCAATAAAAATAGTTGGCCAGGAAGGTGACTCAGGAGTTGCGTGCTCTGGCTTACTTGATTAAGATAATGACAGATTGATTTGGCTGTTTTCATTCCTTTTCACCGCTTTATTCTTGCTAGAAATGAGATAAAATGGTCATTCTTTCTTCCCCATCTCCAGTCAGTTGATTTTGATCAAAAAATTATTTTCACCACATTGATGTGATTGCCCACAAGATTTCTGAATTAGATAGCCCAGGTTTTCCCTCACTTCCTCACCAAAAATTCCATCCATGAAGGTATAGTTCAGAAATAGAACATGAGTACTATGACCATGTGAGTTTCCATCAGGAGGGAGGGAGGCTGTGATTCAGCTGTTTTGCAGACACTGATTACCTAATCAAGGCAGCAACGACTCTGCTGCTATTTAGAGGTGACACCCTGGATCGTGAAATCTTTCCCATTTTGAGGGTTCCTTTTAGTTTAGAGAGCGTGGAGTGTTTTAAAATAGTAACGAGACCCCAAAACCCTTCTGTATTAGCAGATCAGGCCATCAAGAGCTTACCTTAACTAGTCAATAGAAAGAATACTTCAAAGTATTAGTAACTAAAATTCATAAAGCTCCTGATACATGTGAGACCCTGTAACTTTTTTGTTTTTGATCAGTTTTTATTGGCATATAGTTGTTTTACAGTGTTGTGTTAATCTCTGCTATACAGCAAAGCAAATCAGCTATACATACACATATATCCCCTCTTTTTTGGATTTCCTTCCCATTTAGGTCACCATAGAGCACCATAGAGTAGAGTTCCCTAAGCTATACAGTAGGTTCTCTGTAACAGGTTTTTTTTCTTCACACACTATATTTATCCACACAGTATCTTTATGAGATGGAGATTACTACTATCCTCATTGTACAGATGCAGGGGCTGAGATTGTTGCTGTTTAGTCCCTCAGTCGTGTCTGACTCTTTGCGACCCCAAGGACTGTAGTCCACCAGACTCCTCTGTCCACAGGATTTCCCAGGCAAGAATACTGGAGTGGGTTGCCATTTCCTTCTCCAGGGCATCTTCCTGACCCAGGGGTCGAACCTGAGTCTCTTGCATTGGCAGGCAATTCTTTACCACTGAGCCACCATGGATGGAAGCCAAATACCCCTCAAAAAAGCTCCGTGAGGAGCTCTGGAGAGGATACTGTAAATGAGATGCTATAAGAGCACAAATTTTCAAATTTTCTTTCTTCTCTAGAAAAATCACCAGCTCTCTTGAACATGACCCAGGGTGATTCAGAGCAAAGGATGAGTCCTGGGCAAAATCCAGTGTGGGGCAACAACAAGAAACCGGCCTGGGGATGAGGAGCTTGGGACATGAGATTCCAGGGCCCTCATTCTCAGGGCTGTGCAGTGCTGGCCTGCACAGAACCCAGGTTGCATGATTTTTCCAAGTCTGAGCTTTGAGTTCAGGATAAGGGCAGTTTCCCTGGGTACTCAGCCTGGGGTCAGCAGGAGCAAAGAGAAGGGAGCTGGAGAGAAGCTGAATGCCCAGTGAGGGCGTCAGTACAAGGCTTACCAGCATCTTCTGTTCACCCCAGATGGGCCTGCATGGAAGATGCCTTGGAGGGAGGAGGGGAAGCGGAGGGGACCAGCAGCGGGCTGAACATCTCCAGTGTTGTCCTTCTGCTCATGGCCAGCTTCTAAGCAAGCAGCACCACACGTGGGCCTACACAGCCCCGCCCGTCTGGCCCGCCCAGACCTCCTTCCCCCACTCTCTCCTTCATGATCCCCCTCAGTCACTCTGGTTCTCTTTCCCTCGTCTGTTCCCACCTCTTGGTTTTACACTTGCTGTCTGCTTTGGATGGAAACTGACCTTGGCTCTGCTCATGGTGCCTGGCTGACCAAGCCTCACCCCAGCATCACCCCCAGGGGGCCTTTACTGTTCCGACTCCAGATGAAAGCAGGGCTCATCCCTCCCGCACACCCTTGACATCAACCAGTTTGATTTTCCCCAGGACACTTTTCTTAATCCGTAATCATCTTGTTCAAGTGTGTGCAGACAGCTCTGCATGGTGAAAGCTTCCTCTATCATGTGAGCTCCGTGCCAGCCAGGATTCTGCTATTACTGCCCCTAAGAGTGCCTGACAGACAGATACAAATACCATATGGTATCACTTATATGTGGAATCTAAAATAACCATACAGACAAATTTATTTAAAAAACAGAAAGAGACTCGCAGACATAGAAATCAAAGTTATGGTTTCCAAAGGGGAAGGAGGTCAGGGAAGAATAAATTAGGAGTTTGGGACCAACAGATACATTTGTTGCTGTTCAGTCACTCAGTTGTCTGACTCTTTGTGACCCCGTGGACTGTAGTCCACCAGGCTCCTCTGTCCGTGGAATTCTCCAGGCAAGAATACTGGACTGGTTGCCATTCCCCTCTCCAGGGGATCTTCCTGACCCAGGGATAAAACCCAAGTCTCTCACATTACAGGCAGATTCTATATTCAATACCCTGTGATAAACCATAATGGAGAATAATATGAAAATGAGTATTCTTTTTCATATTCTTCTGTATGTATAGAAGAATATATATGTTCTTCTGTATATATATTCTTATATACATGTGTGTGTTATATATATGGATATAAAACTGAGTTACTTTGCTGTACACCAGAAACTAACACACTAATAAGCTATAGTTTAATTTTTTTTTTTTTTTAAAGGAGTGCCTGGCATACAACAAGCACTTGATAAATGTATGTTGAGTGGATGAACTCTGTCTGCCTGTTTCAGGCAGAGAAGGCCATTATCTTGACAATTTCTGTATTTCTCCCATCCACCCTCTCTGATATACATCAAGTTGAGAAACCAGATCTCGGCAAGTGAGTTTTCATGTCTGTAATATTCTGGGGGCCATACTGGGCTCCTGAGTTTTGTATCACATGAATATGAAAAAACAACTGATCTCTGAAACAATGCATATGTCCAAAGGGAAAAAAAAATCAGACAAATTACCTGTTGATACTGCAGAACGTGGCCCAGCAATAAAGAGGAAAGAATCAATGATTCAGGCAACCAGTCGTGTCCAACTCTTTGGGACCCCATGGACTGTATAGTCTGTGAAATTCTCCGGGCCAGAATATTGGAGTGGATAGCCTTTACCTTTTCCAGGGGATCTTCCCAAACCAGGAATCAAACCCAGGTCTCTCGCATTACAGGCAGATTCTTTACCAGCTGAGCCACCAGGGAAGCCCAAGAATACTGGAGTGGGTAGCCTATCCCTTCTCCAGCGGGTCTTCCTGACCCAGGAATCGAACTGGGGTCTCCTGCATTGCAGGCAGATTCTTTACCTCCTGAGCTATAAGGGAAGCCCCATTCAGGCAACAGTATTCGTGAACCCCTAAAACATGATGAGTGACAGAAGCAGACACAGAAGAACACATCTGGCATTATTCCACTCATATAAAATTCTAGAACAGGCAAAGTTATTGTCTAGTTATAGAAATCAGAACATGGGTTCTTCATGTAGAGACTGACTAGAAAGACAATGAGAGAACTTTGAGGTGAGACGGGAAAAAACATTCATTTTGTTTGGGACAGTTATTACACAGGTGGGTACATTTGTCAAGAATTATTGAAGTGGACATTTCAAAACTGTATTTTGTCATATGTAAAAAAAAGAAAATGTTACTGAAAAAATCCCTCTCTCGACTATCCCAAGGTGAAACAGGGAGATAAAAGCTGTGTGATTAATTGCAAGGAGAAATTAAAACTGCCAGAATATGGAGTAAAACGGTGAAACGATATAAGAGAAGACGTCTCTGATATAACTCTGAGGAAGCCTAACTCAAGTTGAGAGAAGAAAGAAAAGGGTATTTGTTGTTTCATGCAAGTGAGACGTCAGACATGGAGTTGGCTTCAGGGTTCAAAGTTCACGAGGAACTGGTGTCCCTGCAGCTCTGTCTATCGTCCCCTTTGTCTGGCTCCTTTGCACCCCACTCCCCGATACCAGGACGGCAGCCACAGAATGGGGGCTGGATTAGCCCTCCTTGGGCCCCCTGCCTACCACTTTGGCTGGAAGATGGAGGAAAAACCAAGTTACCTAGGAGAGAATGAGGGAGGAAAGCTCCCCAGAGAAATGGGGCTCTGTAACATGACATACGGTGAATGGCCTCGGAAAGGGAGTCAAACTCCCAACAGAGGCCACTATCGCATTAGTACAAATGATGGGGAGAGTCCAGCAATCCATGAATAACCTAAACGTCACCCCTCACTCAGCAATATGCCAAGAAGATAAATGTACCAGCTTCAGCTAATGACCTCCAACTTGGTGCGTTGGGACTTGCATGTGTGAGGAATGTTTTTCATTTTATTTTCTTGCTGAAACCAAATCTAAAACCTGCAGGTAGCAAACATAAGATCACTGTGCCTGGTGCTTCCTGGTTCACACAAATCTATCGTCACTTCATTCCACAAATGGCAAACACCTCTGTATTAGACAATTGTAGGGTAACAAGGGACTTCCTCCAGTCCCTAAACTGCTGGCAGAATCATAACTGAGCATGACCTTTGTATGGAAAGAAAGCTGAAGAAGCAGCATTTGAATGCCTGCCTGAGTGTTTTCCCTCACTCAGAAAACCCAAAGCATTGCTTGGATTGGCTCTGCTTTCCTGAGATGAAAACAAGCCTTTCCATCTCCCCATCATAGTTTTTTAGAAATGTTTAACCCTTCCGAAACAATTCTCTGGTCATTCATTTCCCAACATTTGAATTTACAGTTCCAAGGAAGTAGAGAACATTTGCAGATTTTTTTTTTCTTTTCTGGTTCACAGCGATAGGATATAATACAATGTACCAAGTGAAGCCCAACTATTAAAACTTCACCTTTTATGAGACATCTAACAGTAATTTTGTCTTTTTACGCTAGAAATCCAGCAAAAACTCACCAGATTGTGCCTTCTGCTCCCCCAAATACACAACACTTAAGTCGTAGCTTGCTAGATCAACTTGGCGTCCCAGAGCCACTCTGGGGAGGTGGTCCTATAGCCACGGGAGTGACACAGACAGGCTGTGGGTCACCTCTGTGAATGGTGGGCTCAGAAAAACATCCTCATGGGTAACCTTGCTGCAGTCGTTTGTATCTTTTTCACTCCNGCTTGCTAGATCAACTTGGCATCCCAGAACCACTCTGGGGAGGTGGTCCTATAGCCACGGGAGTGACACAGACAGGCTGTGGGTCACCTCTGTGAATGGTGGGCTCAGAAAAACATCCTCATGGGTAACCTTGCTGCAGTCGTTTGTATCTTTTTCACTCCTTGGTGTGGACTGTGTATATCTTGCAGTATGATTGCCCTGTGAGATAAAATTGATATGGTAGAACCCAAATGGCAGGTACAATCTGTAGTGTTTGAAGTATAATCTGAACTGGCTAATTGAAACAATTTTAAAATGGATGCAGACAATTGAGTGTTCACTAAACTTGGATGGGATGTGGAGGGGACTGTGCCCTCAACAGAACTCCTTCAAGACCTCATTTCTCAGCAGTGTGTGGACCTGAGAGGTAAGACAAAACATTCTACGAAGGAAGATTCAGACTCTCANGAGCTCCTGTCCCATCCCTGTACCATCTGCCTTCCTATGTGCCATCTTAACCTTGACTTGTGATGGTGAAGGGCAAACCCAAAGTGGTCCAAAAATATAGGCATGTACCACATCCACACTGGTACTGGACATTTCCTGACTCATTCCTTCTTCATTCCCGTGTTCATCAGCCCCAATGAGGAGTCATTCCTGTTTAAACAATCTTTCTTTCACTCTGGTCTCTCCCTGTTCATTGCTTTCTTCACACTGCTGTCAATCATTCCAACCCCTCCCCCACCCCACAGCAGCCTCCCATTGTCCATCTCATTAGTCACTTCCTGGTCATCTTTAGTTTATTTANAAACAATCTTTCTTTCACTCTGGTCTCTCCCTGTTCATTGCTTTCTTCACACTGCTGTCAATCATTCCAACCCCTCCCCCACCCCACAGCAGCCTCCCATTGTCCATCTCATTAGTCACTTCCTGGTCATCTTTAGTTTATTTATTTATTTATTTATTTATTTATTTTTACTTTATTTTACTTTACAATACTCTATTGGCTTTGCCATACTTCGACATGAATCCACCACAGGTGTACCCGAGCTCCCAATCCTGAATCCCCCTCCCACCTCCCACCCCACAACGTCTCTCTGGATCATCCCCATGCACCAGCCCCAAGCATCCTGCATCCTGCATCGAACATAGACCGGCGCCTCGTTTCTCATCTTTAGTTTAATTTCTCATGTCCAAGAAGTCACTGCCCTATACATTGTTTCCTTCAAATTGTCTCATATTCATCTTTTTTTTTTTTAATCATTTCCATTGCAGCCTCCTAGTTCTATAACTCATCATCCAAGAACCCGGTAACCATCGGCCTTCTTGATTTCAGTTTCTCCACCCTCCCTTACATTCCACCACTGCACTAATTTTACTTCAGCATCATTTCCCCAGACCACACCTTTGCTCAAGAATGAAAGTGGCTTACCGCTCTTTATCATGTCATATTTAAACTTCTCTGCCTGACTGTCATCATCTGGCCCTACACCCCAGTTTTCCCACCCACCCCACAATTTTTCCTATTCCAAACTAAATTTCCTCTACCCTGTCTGTTCTATAAACATTCTATGTTTAGTCCTAAGCATAGAGATTTGCTCAGACTTTCCATTCTCTGTTCAATCAAAACCTGTTTAACTTCAATCAAAACCTGTTTAACATCTATGGGATCTTTCATGGCCTTTCATCCACATCTCATGTTCTATCAATACTAAAACCAGAATGTTGGGAGCAAAAGATCAGATTTGACCAGGGCAAGCTGAGACTAAGAGTCTACAGAACTCCCACTAGGTGACAATCAGGCATTAGGGCCCTAAGCAGAGGTCTGAGAGAGAACCCATCACACTGAGGCTAGTTCTGTGGGTGCTGGAGGTGGTGTCAAGCCTGGGATGAGAGTCTATGACAGAAGTATGAAAGAAGACTAAATTCCCAGAAAGGGCAGGCATCTGCATTTGGAATGCACTCAGAAGTCACAGACTCCGTTCACTCTAGGGAAGAAAGGTATAAAGAAGAGGAAGGCAGGAGGCTGGTGGTGGAATTGGTGGCCGTGGATGATTCTGGCAGGCTGATCAGTGAAAAGTCCTGGCCTTCACCGTGAACATCTTGCGTGCTTGCTTGGGCTCTATATACGTAGTCTCCAAGGAAATTCTTTCCTTCACCTTTATGTAGAAGTCTTTCTGCCATTGATTTCTCCTCTCCTTGCTTCTGGGTTGGCCTCGTGACTGCTTTGGTCAATAGACTATATGGCATGTGATGTAATGGAACTTCTGTCCTGAACTTTAAGAAGCCTGGCAGCTTCCACTCCTTCTTGGAACACAGTTGCCGTGCTAGAAGGAGCCCAAGGGATGTGGAGGAGAACCGGACACTCAGTGTTTGGCTCCAGCTCAGCTCCCAGCCAACAGCCAGAGTCAACCAGCCACGTGAGTTCTCCACTGGGATGTCCGGTTCAGAAAAGCCCCCACATTGTTGACTAGAGACATCACATAGAACAGAAAAACATCCAATGGGGCCCAAGTCAAACCACAAAATTGGAAAGATACTAAAAATGATGGCTGTTTCTAAGCATCTAATTTTGGGAGTGTTTTTCTGCAATATAAAGCCGAAACAGACTCAATAAATGTCTTGGTTTCTAATGGGTACTTTCCTTAGCCATCATTCATGACACCTAATATGCTGAGAATCCAGAAGGCAAGGTGCCTGGCATGCCTGGGGGAACGAATTCATCAATGACTTGGATTTGTCTTGATCATTCTCTTTTCTTCCAGGTATAGCACAGACAACCTCATCTATCTTTTGTTTAGATTCCATGTTAGCATTTTATTTTATTTGTATTATTTCTCCAATTTTAAAAACATTTATTTATTTGTTTTTGGCTGTGCTGGGTCTTCGTTGCTGTGCACCAACGTTAGTAATTGTGACACACAGGATTATTTGCCCCTCAGCATGTAGAGTCTTCCCAGACCAGGAGTCAAACCCTTGTCCCCCACATTGGCAGGTGGATTCTTTACCACTGGACCACCAAGGAAGTCCTCTCCAATTATTTGTACTGACTAATCTCATGTACTCCAAAACCAAACGCATATTAAAATCCTTTCTTTCCTTCCCTGTTACTTATTGCAAAGTAAACACACAATACACATTGCTGAATTGAAAATTCATTTCCAAATATTCCTTTATTTCTATAGGATTGTCTTTTAAGTCTAGCTCAAGAGACCAAGAAATAATATCCACCTTAATTCACATCTTATGTGTAATGGGTTAATCATATAAAGCTTCCTTGGAAAACAGAAAGCCACAGATAAATACTCAAAATAATAAAAATTTGCCAAGATAAATTTGAAAGAAAACAGAGTCAAAAATGGGTAATTGCCAGCGACATTTGGGTCCAAACCTGGATAAGAAAGGAATCAGAAACATTTTATAATGCCTGCCCGTTCATTTTAAAAACTCCAAACATTGAACGTATTTCCCAGCACTGTGTTTAAATCCTTGGCTCACATGCCTCATGGTAGGGTTCATCTGAAATGGGGCCGAACACAACACAAATGAGGTGAGCGAGATTCCACAAGTCAAGTCTCCCGGAACACAGGTCTTCTGGAATCAAAGTAAAATTAGAAGGTTATTCTATTGTCAATATGGGTGTGTTCGGATTTTTGGTTTATGGGAATGTATATGGCGACTAGGCAGCTTAAGGACTGAGACATAAAGAGCAATCATCGACTTAATCTAAACACACGGCGACTGCTTATGAGATAAGCGATAAGCAGGTTCTGCAACAAGAAAACTCAGCATGCTTTTGAACTTATGAATTATAGTTAAGAATGGCTAAACCTGTTTGGTCAAATACGTGACAAATCTTGAAGCCCGATACTTTGTTGGGAATCTTCTCTACTCACCATCAGGATGAAGATATTGCTTCTGATAATCCTAAACTGTTAGAAAATAAAAACCAACGTCTATCTCAGCACTTAGGGAAATCTTAGATTAAAGAAAAAGCCAGATCATATGTAATATTAAGGGCACTTCAAATAGGTCCTTTTGCAACCTGGAAAAAATGACTGGAGTACACAGACACCCCTATTCCTGAGGCTCTGCAGCCAGAGAATTACACTGATGGAGTTAGGGTCACATACAGCATAAGAGAGATTGGTTTGAACCCTGGTGTGGGAAGATTTCACATGCTATAGATTTCACATACAAGCAGAAGGTGGCTTGTGAAGGTCGTATGTCTGCCTTGAATCAAGATAATGACAACACGCTTCTGGAAACCATAGTTCCGATCTTGGCAGGGTGACGGTAGATAAAGCCACCTTCTCTGCTCAGCCTGTTTCTAAACTCATCAACATGAAAATTGATAATATTGATATCTGTCTTGCTTACCTCACAGGATGTTATAAAGCTCAACTGAGATAATATATGACAAAACATGCTAGAAACAAAGTATGAAACACTATAAAAATATAAGATGTCAAATACGATATCAACATGGGAGGCATAAACAAGAAAGGAAACATTGACCCAGCTTGCAGATCAGATGATAGGATGAATGAACACAGGACTGATACCATGGTGAGCCACATGAGTCATGGATATTGTCATGTGGTGGCAAGGGAAACATGATATGTAAACTACGGCTCCTCATAGTTGGAAAGGCTTTATCGGACAATTGGAATGTGGAAGCCTCAAAGGAAGGAAGGAAGGAAGAATGAGCGGGTGAAAGAAGGGAAGGGGAAGCACATATATTTGCTGGGATGTAGGCGACATTTCAAGCTCTGTATACCTTGGTCAGGTCTAGATGATGGGAAGAATTGAAGGACAGCCCGAGGAGAAGAAGGCAGGAGATACGCCAGTCACGAACAAATAAATGTTTTCATACTTTCTATTAGTTTTGTTTTGTTTTTTGTTTCTTTTTCATACTTTGTCTCATTTAAGCCACACAAACCACCTTACAAAGTAGGCATTATCATCCCCACTTTACAGAGGACAGAACTGAGGCTCAAAAAGCTTTATCGAACTCGAGGCTACTCATTCATAGATGGAGTTTAGATAAAAACTCAGGTATTTCTAAGGCTAAAACTTAATGTGTTATTGTTGTTTTCCCCTGCGCCTTGTGTCAATATTTACAAAGTAATGGGAGGTCCCAAAAGTCCCAGTGTGGGTAAGACTGGAGAAGGGTGTTGGGGGTAAAGTGAGAAAAATGTGGTCCAAGCAATGGGCAGAGAAAATTCTTCCCTCCCTACAAACTTTGTGTTTTGAATGACCTAAGTTTCTTCGAACTATTTACATAGTTTTGTTTTCTTTTTTTTTCCCTCTCTCTCTCTCCCTACAGGCAAAAAGAAAGAGAAGATAATTACCTTGGGGCTGACCTGCCCTTTTTAAACACACAAGGACAACCTGTCAGCCATCTCATGATCCGCACCCAAACCACCCGCTCTGGAAATAAACACATTACCCGCGCCGGAGTTGCTGCAAGACCAGAATTACAGGACAATCAACTATAGGAAATGCTATTGCAAATACAATGGTGGGCAGAATACACATGAGAGCCTTGTCAAATTCTTCTTACAAAACTTCCTCTTGCAAACATCCTCTTATAACTGTGGTGTGATAACCACTCGCCAAAGTATCTTACCAGGGACAAGATGGAGAGCCCCTGTTTTCATTATAATTAATTGGTTGTAAGACAGACTTGAAACAATCAGGATCGTGATGCAATTCCAGCACAGGCTTTCTCTGATGAAATCTTCCCTGGGCTGCAGGAAATACCTCAGTGGGGAAGGATGCATGCACCAGTCACACAAGATAGACCAAAATGACGAGTTTGTAGTTTCTACACCCCATGCCAACTCTTTCTGCTGCATTCCCATTCTAAAGGGAATTAACAACTGATTTCCATGAAAAATAAGCACAGATCTTTTTTTATTGCAAATGTTTTGTTTTATATTGAAGGGAGATCAGCCCTGGGATTTCTTTGGAAGGACTGATGCTAAAGCTGAAACTCCAGTACTTTGGCCACCTCATGNTTAACAACTGATTTCCATGAAAAATAAGCACAGATCTTTTTTTATTGCAAATGTTTTGTTTTATATTGAAGGGAGATCAGCCCTGGGATTTCTTTGGAAGGACTGATGCTAAAGCTGAAACTCCAGTACTTTGGCCACCTCATGCGAAGAGTTGACTCATTGGAAAAGACTCTGATGCTGGGAGGGATTGGGGCAGGAGGAGAAGGGGACGACAGAGGATGAGATGGCTGGATGGCATCACTGACTCGATGGACGTGAGTCTGAGTGAACTCTGGGAGTTGGTGATGGACAGGGAGGCCTGGCGTGCTGCGATTCATGGGATTGCAGAGTCGGACACGACTGAGCAACTGAACTGAACTGAACTGATAGCCGTTTAACAATGCTGTGATCGTTTCAGGTGGACAGCAAAGGGACTCAGCCATATGTATACATGTATCCATTCTCCCCCAAAGTCTCCTCCCATCCAGGCTGGCCCATGACATTGAGCAGAGTTTCCTAAAGCACAGATCTTTTCAAAAGCACATAACATGATTTCACTCAGGACTTAAAGCCAAGCTTCCAGGATACCAGGGACCTCTCCCAGAAACTGTTCTAGATCTGGTGTTTGGAGCCCTTGGTGACCATCAACACTGGTTGCTCTTTTTTTTCTCTCCTTTCTTTGTGACCAGCAGTCGGGGTTTGAAAAATGTTCTCACTATCACAGGAGCCGGACAGCCTTGGTAAGCCAGCTTGGCCACTCCCTGGCTACTTCACATGTGAATTAATTTCACCCCTCTAAGCAGAAGCTCTTAATCCTCAGAATGAGGGTAATTAAAATGTCTGGGTTCAAGCAGTCCTTGAACTCCACTACGACCTGAAGTCCACGGATCCTATCACGTCTTTGCTGCCCCTCAACCCCACGCAGCTCTCCTTTCCTCCTTGCTGCTGCTGCTGCTAAGTCGCTTCAGTCGTGTCCGACTCTGTGCGACCCCATAGACGACAGCCCACAGGCTCCGCCGTCCCTGGGATTCTCCAGGCAAGAACACTGGAATGGGTTGCCATTTCCTTCTCCAATGCGTGAAAGTGAAGTTGCTCAGTCATGTCTGACTCTTAGCGACCCCATGGACTGCAGCCTACCAGCCTCCTCCGTCCATGGGATTTTCCAGGCAAGAGTACTGGAGTGGGCTGCCATCGCTTTCTCCACCTTTCCTCCTTACACAGCTTGAATCCCGCAGCCAGTCTATATCATCTCTCCCTTGCAGAGACCCTTGGCTTCCTTGTTCCTTTCTCACTGGTTTTCTCTAAGTCCGATGCCCCTTCTCTTTGTCTGTGCCCAGGCCACTGAATGTGGCTGGACAAGATCACAGCCACACTAACTGTCCTCCCTTTCAGTTCATGATGAGGGGTCTCATCGTGCTGCTCCATGAGCCCAGGCTCTGTCTCAGCCCACTGACTCTCCCACTGAGAAAGTGGAAGCAAGCAGACAAGTACCTGCTCAGCTTTCCCTTGGAGACGTTTCCATCCTTGCCTTCTGCGGCTAGGAATAAACTGGCATGGTCGAGTTAACGCCACCGTCTGCAGCTATGTCACAGAGTCATTGGCCCCTAGACTTCTTATCTCCTGTGGAACAGTCTCCAGCCATGTTCTCCTTTTGCTTTTACAGTGTTCATTTCCCCCCTTTTGCTGGATGATTCCCATTGTACCAGTGTATCTCCCTTACAAAGCTAGTCTCCTCACCCCACGTTTTTCTCCAGCCACTGACCTGTTTTTCAAATCTACTTTGAGGCAAAACTCCTTTGAATGTTGCCATCACCAGNTGGACTGCAGCCTACCAGCCTCCTCCGTCCATGGGATTTTCCAGGCAAGAGTACTGGAGTGGGCTGCCATCGCTTTCTCCACCTTTCCTCCTTACACAGCTTGAATCCCGCAGCCAGTCTATATCATCTCTCCCTTGCAGAGACCCTTGGCTTCCTTGTTCCTTTCTCACTGGTTTTCTCTAAGTCCGATGCCCCTTCTCTTTGTCTGTGCCCAGGCCACTGAATGTGGCTGGACAAGATCACAGCCACACTAACTGTCCTCCCTTTCAGTTCATGATGAGGGGTCTCATCGTGCTGCTCCATGAGCCCAGGCTCTGTCTCAGCCCACTGACTCTCCCACTGAGAAAGTGGAAGCAAGCAGACAAGTACCTGCTCAGCTTTCCCTTGGAGACGTTTCCATCCTTGCCTTCTGCGGCTAGGAATAAACTGGCATGGTCGAGTTAACGCCACCGTCTGCAGCTATGTCACAGAGTCATTGGCCCCTAGACTTCTTATCTCCTGTGGAACAGTCTCCAGCCATGTTCTCCTTTTGCTTTTACAGTGTTCATTTCCCCCCTTTTGCTGGATGATTCCCATTGTACCAGTGTATCTCCCTTACAAAGCTAGTCTCCTCACCCCACGTTTTTCTCCAGCCACTGACCTGTTTTTCAAATCTACTTTGAGGCAAAACTCCTTTGAATGTTGCCATCACCAGCTGTTTACAATTTCATTCCAATTCTTTCTTAAACCCACTCCTTTCCAGCTCTGCCCTCACCCCCGTCTCTCACCCCATGTTCCCGGTGCCTTTTACACAATCAACCCAGTGGTTACCTCTCAGGCATCACTTTTTTTTTTTTTTTGGTTTATTTTTATTTATTTGGCTGCACCAGGTCTTAGTTGCGACATGTGGGATCTTTAGTTGTGGCAGGAAAACTCTCAGTTGCAGCCTGTGGGATCTAGTTCCCTGATGGGGATCAAACCCAAGCCCTTTGCGTAGGGAGCATGGAGTCTTAGCCATTGGACCACCAGGGAAGCCCCCTCAGCCATCGTCTTATTTTGCCTCCAGCAGCCTTCGACACAAGGGAGAACTTATTTCTCTCAGAAACTCCGTCTTCACTTGATATTCCTGTAGCTAGGACAGCGTAACAAATTTATCTCCAAATTTAATAACTTAAAACAATGAACACAATTATTTTGCTCAAAAATCTGCAAACTGGACAGGGCTTGGTGGGGACAACTCATTTCTGCTTCACTCTGTATCAGAGTGGACACTTGAAAGCCAAGGACATTTGGTGATACTTGAAGGCCAAGGGCTGGAATCAGCTGAAGTTTGTTCCCTCACATGCCTGATGCCTGGGCTGCAAAGACTCAGACACAAGGGGCTGGTGCCCTTGGGATTCTGGGCCATCTCTTTGTTTCTATTCCTCTATCTGATCTCCCCAGCGTGGTGGCGTCTGCCTCAGAGTAGCCAGATGACTTACATCCTTGGGCCTCACAAGTGTTGAGAGAGAGAGAAAGTGACTGGAAGTCAGTTTTGCAGGTCCCACCTCTTGACTGAGCAGTGTTAGCAGCACGTGGTCAAGGGAGAGAGTGGCTTGATAAAAGCCAACAGAGCTGGCTAATGAATTGGAAGTGGGTATGAGAGAAGGGACATCAAAGATTGGGTTGAGCATGGTCGCCTGGCAGGATGGAGCTGCCACTGAGTGGGGGAAGAGAGTGGTTGAGTGCCACTGAGTGGTCTTAATGGCTGACACCATCTTTGGAAATGATAATCTGCCGCACTTGGCTTCTGGAATCCTACATTCTCCTGGACTTCCTCACGTCTCAGCAGCAGCTCTTCCTCACCCTGTTTCACGTATTCCTCTTCAATCCTCAAACGTCAGGTCCCCAGGACTCTGTCCTTGGACTTCTTCTATTTTTAATTTTCTTCTCTTTCTTGGTGATCTCAAAGCGTTTCATGGCTTTCCATGTCATCCATATTCTTTTTGTTGTTATTATTCATGAGTACTAGAAAAAAAATTTTTATTGGAGTACAGTTGATTTACAATGTTGCACTAGCTTCAGCAATCCCACTCCTGGGCATATAACTGGAGACAACCACAAACCAAAAAGATACATGTGTACATGCACCCCGATGTTCATTGCAGCACTATTTACAATAGCCGGGGCATGGAAGCAACGTGGATGTCCATTGACAGATAAATGGATAAAGAAAGTATGGTACATATATACAATGGACTATCACTCAGCCATAAAAAGGAGAGAAGTAATCCTTTTCACTTGCAACAACATGGATGGGCCTAGAGATTGTCACACTAATTGAAGCTTGTCACCTATGTTCTAATGACCCAAATGTGTACATCCAGATTGGACATTACCTGTGAACCGCCTACTTGATAACTCTTCTTGGATGGCTCATTGGCCTCTCAAATATAATGTATCAAAGACAGAACTCCAGTCTGCTCCACCCAATGCTCCCCCAGTAGCTTCCCCCCATCTATAGAAGCTCCATCCTGCCAGACGACCACGCTCAACCCAATTTTTGACATCCCTTCTTCTGTAATACCAGCCTCTAACTCATTAGCAGACTCTGTTGGCTTTGCTTCCAAAAACACATTCAAGATCTGACCATTTTCTAATCTTACTTCTACTCTCCTCTTTCAAGTCACCCATTCTCACTGTTGCAAATACTTTCTTTGTCTTGATGTTAGAACTCTCTCTTTTTTACTGATGTGCATTCTGCCAAAATTTCCAGTCGATAGCAACTTGGAAAGCGTGATGGTATGGTATATGTTTCAAAACTGTTCCAGTTGCCTTGTTTTTCCTCACCTTACCAGGCCCTAAGCTGCCTCTGATGCCTTGTGGCAAAGTGAATAATAGCATTCCTCATCTGGTATCTTTAGGCCGGTGTGGCTAGAGGCTAGATCAGGGTGGGAGATCAAAGTTGTATCCTCTGTGAGCAAAACTTGGACATTCTGTTGCAAGGGTTTTTCAGATTTCGTGCTGAACATGAACCATTTAAGAATCTGGTAGAAGCCACAAACACCCTTCCACAAAAGGCATATACAGCAAAGAAAAAGAACTTGAGATCCACAGTGGGGGTCTGACAGCTGTTCCCAAATTCCTGTGTCCAAGGGTCTTGGGTAAAGACCTATTTCCATAAAGACCAAGAACCAGGGGCCACTTATTGGATCAATCATTTTCATGCTTTGACATCACTGTGGTCCTACTTTTCATGGCCAGTGTTGGGGAATAGAGGACAAGAACTATCCCTTGAATTATTCAGAACTCACTCTTCAGAAAAATAGTTTGTAACAGTGATTAATAACCCAGCTAACTAGCTGTTTTAATCCTTGAGTTGTGAGAAAAATGTATTAAATTAAAAAGAGTGGCTCTGTTTTTGTGCCCTATTTTTAGGCAGGCAACATCTGCTGCCATCTCAGAGACTTAACAATTACTTGATTGGTTGATTATTTTAAAACATGTTGACAAAAATAGACACTGAGTTATTTACACTAACACATCCACTTATTCCCCCTCTATTATTAATATTCCAGGGAGATTTTAAAAGTATCTAGAAAAGGAAGAATTCTATTTGATGTTAGAAATCACAAACAAGATTGCTCAATAAGGTCTCCTGGGCTTCCTAAAGTACAGATTGGTAGTCAGTATTCCAGTAAGGAATATTGGGAACTCACCATCAGTCCTTAGGAGAGAATGTTTGACTCTCATATTTGTGATCCTTCCAAAGAGTTGAAGTATTTCTCACTATTTGCAATCATGAACATGGAGTGGAAAATGGGTAGCCAATCTTGTTCATTTCTTTACTGCATATGTCTTAATATTTCTTTTCATTTATTTATTTGGCTGTGTTGGGTCTTAGCTGTGCCACCTGGGGTCTTCACTACCATATGGGAAATCTTCCTTGCAGCATGCGTGATCTAGTTCCTTGACCGAGGATCAAACCCTGACCTCCTGCATTGGTAGCACAGAGTCTCCCCAAGGGGAGTCGCTAAGGAAGTGGGGACATAGTCAGGGGAGCAGAAGAGGGAGGAAGGACATCAAGCACGGATACAAGTTCTGGCAGGTAAGTCCATCCACATATTTTACATGTGTGAATCATGAGGATTTGTCTTACATTTCAACTATGTATGCTGCTTTGTAATAACAATGTTTCATAATAATACTGGACTTGTAAGACCTTGATTGGAAGGATTTCTGCTTTTGCCCCCAATCTATCAGAGGTAGTTTAGGAAGGTAGCTGCTGGTTCCAACTTTGCACTCAAGCCGGTTTAGAATCAACCCTGCCATTGCATAGAGTTTGGTGGTAACATTGAGTTGACATCCCAAAGGTGCTGAATGTATAAAAGGGAATGCATGCACATCTGCTCAATCATGTCTAGCTCTTTGTGATTCCATGGGCTGTAGCTCACCAGGCTTCTCTATCATGGAATTCTTCAAGAAAGAATCCTGGAATGCGTTTCCATTTCCTACTCCAGGGGATCTTCCTGACCCAGGGATCAATCCCACGTCTCCTGGGTCTCCTACACTGGTAGACAGATTTTTTTTTTACCACTGTGCCATCTGGGAAGCTCAAAAAAGTGAGTGGGAACTGAATTCTTACAAGAGTAAAAAGAGAGCAGAGAAAAAAAACAGTCATGGTGAGCAGTCTTCACCTCCAGAACCCCTTCTAGTCTCAGTAATGATGCAGCATTTGTGAAACCCAAGTTGCTGATGATAGTTGAGGGTCTGGGTCATGTCTTAGTTCAGGTACCCCAGAAGCAAACCTAAGATGAAGATTGTGAGAGTGACTGATTAAGGAAGTACCCCCCAAGGGGAGTCACTAAGGAAGTGGGGACATAGTCAGGGGAGCAGAAGAGGAAGGAAGGATATCAAGAAGGGATGCAAGTTCTGGCAGAGTCTTGTAGAAGCAGACTTCAACTTGACCCCATGAGGAATGCTGGACGGAAAGTTAGATCTGAGAATTTGATCTAACCTGAGACAAGGGCGCTGGGTTTTCAAAGTCCTGTACCTAACAGTCGCTGGAGAGGAGTAACTTCCCAGCTCTCCTGGCTGTCTGCACATTTGGGGAACATGGTAGCTAGAGAATATGCTTCAGATTGTTGGAAGAGAAAATACACCGAAGTCTGAGAGGTCAGTGAGGACTGGTAAAGGTTGTATGTAAACAGTGAGAAGCTTGCCAAGAAATATGGACGGTGCCAGCAGTGTCCGTTTACAATAAGTCATTTCAGCCCCTGGGAGCCCAATTTTGTGGCTTAGTAACAGGGGACTTATCCAATTCTTGTGGTGGAATTCATCCAAGAATGTCCACAAGTAAGAATTTTTATGATCTCTGTGGACAGAATAAACTGTTTAGTTCTAGACTCCACGTTATGATTTTTATCGGTCACTTCCTTGTTTTTTGTATGTCTGAGCTTTATCGAGTGCCAGGTCTCTAGGGCAGAAGTTTAAAAAAATAACCTGGAAACAATCCTTGTGCATGCAATTGAAAATAAACATAAAACTGTCCAGCACACTCTGTGTACAGGATTAACAAGTGTTCTTGGCTCACTAGTAATTTGGAGGCTTGACATTTCTTTTCTTTCAGACAGATCGCTGCGAAAGAAATGACAATAATTACAGCTTCAAGATCAATAATTTGTCAGCACTATTTTCCATCCAACAACTAGCAGAACACAACAAGAGAGATTCATTTTTAGCCACACAACTGATGTTTTACAGAAAACTGTAAAAATCTGAAAACATATTAAAGGAAAAATGTTCATCACCCTGCCCCTCACAAGATATTATCTGAGCAAATATATAAAAGCAAGTATTATAGGAAAATCCATTGTAATTATATATGAACATTATGAACAATAAGGTAACTAAAATATATTATATCATAGAACATCCTATGTGACCCAGTACATTGGTATCAGATGACTTGGGCATGACATTGCTGAGAAATTAATCAGGCTTAGTAAAGATGATGTGTCTTCATTCTGGGAGATTCATGTAAAACAAATTGATTTATTAATTACTATATCAATTGTTTTGTAAATATAGATCAAAGGTGGATTGTCTTTATTCGTTTTCATAGTTTCTTAAAATAGTACCAGAATAACCCTAGATTATAGATAGATGATTTGCAAAATACTCATCTTAAGCTGCCACTGTGTTCCATGTGGTTTTTTGCTCAGTTCTTTAAAAATTATTTTAATTATCTTTTAGTTATATATAACAAAGGACGAACATAGCAAGGATACAGCTTGATACGTTTGTTTTACATATGTCAGTGCCAGTGAAACCACCAAAATACAGACTATTTCGAGCACTCAGAAGACAATCTCATGTCCCAGAAGGAAGCATGACTCTGACAGTGTGGACCAGTTTGGTCTGCTTGTGATCTTCACACATGTGGAACCCTATAGTATATTGCCTTCTACGTTTGATTTCTTTGGCCCAACAATATGTCCGTGAAATCCATATTGTTGTATTCCTTACTTTTTAAACTATACAATTTCCTCTTAACTCAAAAAATCTCTATCATTAAGGCTCATCTTCTGTAGCAGACAAAGCTGGAGAGTCGAAACTAATCTAAAATGCCATACCTTCATTGACTCAAAAAATCCCACCCTCTCACATTATCAGAGGAAACATAATGATTTGCAATACCATGTAAATTTTGAGTAATTTGACTCACAATGTCAATAGAGTTCTTTATTCATTGAGTATTAAATTCAGTGGCATGTCTACTTCTAAACTAGAAGACAGATGAACTTTACCTGGCTGATAAAATTTTCATCGAATAAGTTCACTGACTTCTTGAGGCTGTAAATGCCAATTTAAATTTAGTCTCGTTTAATAAACAACATCCACGGCTTGATGTCTGAATAGCTACTTTTTACATTAACAACTCAGATGCAGATGATAAAAGGATGTGCTCATTCGCTTCAGTCGTGTCTCACTCTTTGCAACCCTATGGACTGTAGCCCCCGTGGCTCCTCTGTTCATGGAATTCTCCAGGCAAGAATACTGGAGTGGGTAGACATGTCCTCCTCCAGGGCATCTTCCCAACTCAGGGATCGAACTTGAGTCTTCTATATCTCTTGCATTGCAGGTGGATTCTTCACCACTGAGCCACTGGGGAAACCTGATAAACTGACAGGCATCTGGAAATTCCCTGGTGGTCCAGGGGTCTCAGTGCTGAGGGTCCAGGTTCAATCCCTGGTCAGGGAACTAAGATCCTACAGCTGTGAGGCACAACAGAAAAGGAAGAAATGAGAAAAAAAAAAAAAAAGACAAGCATCTACTTTAGATGGTGGCAGAGGTATTCTTTGTTGTGAAGCAGAGAAAGACTTGAAGTTTTCATGAGATGCTTGATTAAGGAAAGTGAACTCAAGATCTGAGACAAAGACCTGTTGGGGCAGATAAAGGGAAGAAGAACCATGAGCAAGGTCACCCAAGGTCAGTCAACAATTGCAGATGACTTGGCAGGGGCCGCTGACCTCTGGCTTTAGTCCTCTGTCTGTTGGGCAACACTTTCTGGCATTGAATTTTTCTGAATGGCATGATTTTTAATGAAAACACTCCCACAGATGGCAGAAACCAAGCCTATAACTGAAGTTCAAAGAACAGCCTCCACAAATACAATGTCAAGGTAAACTATTAGTCAGTTAATACACTGTGATCATACAGACCTGGGGATAAAGAGATAATAAAGGGTAGAATCCCAATTCAAGTTAGTTCATTAACATGAAGGCTAAACCATGCTTGAGTTGTCTTTAGGAGAGATAAGGGAAGTGAAGTGAAAGTCCCTCAATCATGTCTGATTCTTTGCCACCCCATGGACTATATAGTCCATGGAATTCTCCAGGACAGAATACTGAGGGGGTAGCTTCTCCCTTCTCCAGGGGATCTTCCCAAACCAGGGATTGAGTCCAGGTCTCCTGCATTGCAGGCAGATTCTTTACCAGCTGAGCCACAAAGGAAGCCCAAGAATACTGGAGTGGGTAGCCCATTCCTTTTCCAGCAGATCTTCCCAACTTAGGAATCAAACCAGAGTCGCCAGCATTGCAGGTGGATTCTTTACCAACTGAGCTATCAGGGAAGCCCTAAGGAGAGATATCCAGAAGTGAATTGCTGGAGCATAATGTGTTTGATTTTTTAGATTTTAAGAGATATCGGTACCTTTTGCAGGGATGCTTTTGATAACTTCTGTTCTCCCTCCTTTCATGTGTGGTTAGCCTATGGCGTGGGGCCTGTTTGACTGCAAGATCAAACTAGTCAATCCTAAAGGAAATCAATCCTGAATATTCATTGGAAGGACTGATGCTGAAGCTGAAGCACCAGTACTTTGGTCACCTGATGTGAAGAGCTGACTCTTTGGAAGAGACCCTGATGCTGGGGAAGATAGAAAGAAAAAGGAGAAGGAGACAACAGAGGATGAGATGGTTGGATGGCATCACTGACTTGATGGACATGAGTCTGAGCAAGCTCCGGGAGATGGTAAAGGACAGGGAAGCTTGTCGTACTGCAGTGCTTGGGGTTACGAGGAGTCAGATATGACTGAGCTACTGAACAGCAACAACTCTATTTTACCCTGTGCTGGTAACTTTAGTACCACCCTGTGCTTTATGCCACGTCATCCTCCCCAGTGGGCCTGCCCTGCATCTAAGCTCCTCTCTGCTGGAGAAGGATGGAGCATCTGAAACCCAGAGAGTTGATCATTTGTTTCTCACTGGGGTACTTCTTTAATGAAGCAGGTACATGTTTATAGGTGGCAATATAAGATTTACGCAGGAGCTGATTTTTTTTTTTTAACAACATCACATGGCATATTGGATCTTATTTCCCTGAACAGGGATCGAACCCATGCTCCCTGCATTGGCAACACAGAGTCTTAACCACCGGATCACTAGAGAAGTCTCCCAGGAACAGATTTTAATTGAGATCTTATTCCATCTGGAAAACTTAGGCCATAGTTTGTAAACCCAGAAGCCAGTGGGAGCTGTATAAGACCATAGGAAAGGGTGGAGACCTCGAGAACTTGGCTAGTCCATCCTGATGAAGATGGCAATAGCCATTCAGTGTGACTCACCAATTTTTGAAAACCAAAATCAGGGGACAGAAAGGAACTTCACAGACTGTTCGGGTAAACCTTTCTTTTACAGTTGAGAATAGTGAGGCTTTGAAAGACTGTGTATTTTCTCAGTGACCCAGCGGCGAGTTTCAGGAGTCCAGAGCTTCAGGTTCTGAAATCTTTCTACTATACTGCTGCACCTGCGGGTGCTGGTTAATCTCTATGCTTCACTACCATCCCTTGCAGGGCCGTTTCACCCTCCTGTTCCCCTGCTCTGAGCCTTGAGGTACCTCTTCCAGGCTCCCTTGTTCTTTGGACGTCAGTTGACCAATGGTCGGCGTGAGCCAGGGAGTGAGAGCAGGGGGAAAAGGAATGAAGGTCTTCCCCAAGTCCCCTCCACTCCAGGCAGTGTTTCCTGGCTCTGTCTGTGCCCCTTCTCAATTATGGCTTCTTCCAGGAGATCCTCCTCCCTGGAGCAGTTCTCATCAGGCTCCTGAGATCCTTCCCTTTGCACCTTTAGGTGTGGGGTGCTAATGGCGCCCATTGCTGTGGGCTCCTGGTTGCATTTTGCTCTCCTGTGAATCCTGCCTGTACCACTGTGGAAGTCTCTTCACTGACCCATCTAAGTTAAATGGTTTCCAGCCAGGAAAGTGATGTCCACTTGTGTTTGCATGCCTGGATGACAGGTTAAGTGAGGGTGAAATGTTAGTTTTGCATTTTTATTTTTTCCTCGACTTCATTTTGTATGGCACAAGCAAATGCTCCTTGGGAATATCAAAAGTCTATTCCCCAGGGTATATCTAGATGGTCAATGATGTGCACAGTTTAATTAGCCATTCAGTTCAGTTCAGTTCAGTCGCTCAGTCGTGTCTGACTAGGGAAATGCAAATTATAGCCACCCTCAGAGTGGCTAAAATGAAGAACACAGATAATGGCAAGTGTGGGTGAGGAATGGAGTAACTCAAACATTCTCGTACTGTTGATGAAAGTGTGAACTGACACACCACCACCCTGGGAGACAGTGTCAAATAAAGCTGCCATGTCCATGCTCTGTGATCCAGCAATGTCGCTTTGCTGTACTCGTTAGAAATGAGCTCCTGCATCCACCACAAAACATATGTCAGGATGTTCATTCACAGCAGAGCTCTTTGTAATGGCTGTAACTGGACAACCAAATGCCCAGCAGTGGTGGAATGAACTGTGGTTTACCTACATCATGGAAATGCAAGAAAAATGAATGAACTACAGCTGCATGCAACCATGGAAATATCACACATATGACGTGGACTGAAAGGAGCCATGCTCGAGATGTTCAAAAATAGAAAAATTCACCTGTGCTGTTAGAAGTCAGGGTATGGCTACCCTGGCTGGACAGTCAGGGCTGGGGGCTGGGAGGGTACAGATTCTTGATCTGGGTCCTGGTTACAGGGGAGTGTTCAGTTTGAAGGATATACTCTTGATATGCATATCTCTTTTACATACTTCAATAAAACCCTCTTTCCCCTTCAAATCTATACTCTGGCAACCACCTAGATCAACCTAACATGCAAGTTCTAACTGGAGATGTTGCTTGGCTCCTGCAGAAATGTCACCTTAAATAGTTTTAAGCAACATGCCATGTCAAAAACTGATATTTTAAAAATCACTGCTGTGTTTTGATGGGGTTTGGGACAGGCCCCCCACAATAGGGCACCTTGGCATGCTGAATATTTTGAGATGTAGGAGTTTGAGAAAATGGCAAAATGAAGAAGGTCACTCTGACCTTCTCCCCCGAGCCCTTCTTCCCTGGAACAGGCCATAAAACCCTCCTGTGAGAGGTATCCCCCATATCCAGAGGAAAGCAGCATCTTTTTCTCCAAAATAAAGGACACTGAAAAGAATCCTTAGCAAACAGGACTTGCTAATTTCCCTCAGTTTTCTACCATTCCTCACACACTTTAACCCGTCATATTCCTCCATGCATGTCCATTCTTCATCCAACCCAGGACAAAGGTTCATAAATCTGGGACTTCCCTGGTGGTCAAGTGATTAAGACTCCACGCTTCCAATGCAGGGTGCATGGGTCCACTGGTCAGGGAAATAAGATCTCACATGCTGCATGGCCTTAAAGTAAAAGACTAAATAAATTGGGCCAAGATATATTTAAAAACACACAGAAAATATAGAGCTCTGTTTCTTTGAGGCTTCATTTCCTTATAAAGTTTTCCATGTCATGTGAAGTGAAAGTGAAAGTGAAGTCAAAGTGAAAGTGAAGTCGCTCAGTCATGTCTGACTCTTTGTGACCCCATGGACCATAGCCTAACCAGGTTCCTCTGTACATGGGCTTTTCCAGGCAAGAATACTGGAGTGGATTGCCATTTCCTTCTCTAGGAGATCTTCCCAGCCCAGGGATTGAACCCAGGTCTCCCGCATTGTAGGCAGACGCTTTACCATCGGAGCCACCAGAGAAGATCCATGTCATGTAAAACCTATGTTAAATAAGCATGTCTACTTTTCTCCTGTTTATCTTTGTTAATCGAGTTCTCAGACCCAGCTGGAGACCCTAAGAGGGCTGACATGTACAAACTCTATGACCTAGCACCTTCTCTGTGCTGGCAAACTACCCAAAAACAGAGGTACCAGATTGTTTCTCTCACAAATACCTGGGTATTTCAAATCCTGTAGTAGACGCTGCTGCAAATAAGTGACTATACTGAAACCTGTATGCTATTGGGAGCAAATCCAGGTATATGGTGTGTGTAGTATGTGTAAATTCTGGATGTTGACCATGAGAATCAATGGAGTGCTGTGCTTCCTATATACACAGTCATGTATAACAGAGGAGGAAATGGCAACGCACTCCAGTATTCTTGCCTGGAAAATGCCATAGACCGAGAAGTCTGGTGGGCTACAGTCTGTGGGGTCCCAAAGAGTCAGACATGACTGAGTATACACATATGTTACTGAATACAAAGTGGACCCAGAGAGCTATTTTTAGAAGAAGTGTTAAGAGTTTTGGTGTAAATATCTGGACTCTCTTCGGCAGATCTGAGTCACTGCTTGAACAGGAGGAAGTCTGAGAGAAGTTGTGTTGGAGCTGAGAGCAAAGGCAGGAAAGCCAACGTGCTGGGGTAGCCACTGAGATACGTAATCTTGTCCAAGACACCTCTTAGAAACATTTACTCCAAATCACAGTCATCTACAAGCCAGCCACGTCCAACAGCAGAATCAGGAAAGAAAGAGAGGGAAGACAAGCTGGCTTGGTTCAGAGCAGAGCAGGAACCATGCAGCTTCTGGTGGAAGGCCAGAAGATGATCGCAACTGCACACATGTGCCAACTGACACTGAGGTCTTCTTCTTACAGCTGAGATTGGAAGTAGAGCCATGCAACGGCTACATCAAAGAGTGGGGTCACAGCCAAGGAGTTGGGATGCAGAGGTTTATTAGCAGAGCCCTGCCAACTCCCACTTTAATTAGCACATGGACCAGCGATGGAGCCTCATTACATTTCCCCCCAAATCTTGATGTGGCTTTCTCACATTCCCATTTGCAAAAGGACAAAGGCAAAGTAAGAAAAGCAAGGCAGGAGAGGAGGACATGAGGAAATACAGTGGCAAGGGTCACTAATTGCATTTTCATCTACTAAAAAAGTTTTTTTAAGTTTACCAGTTAAATACACTTAATAATGTAAGGGTTATGAGAAATACCACCACTGGAGCACAAATGACATAAAGGAGAGGAGGGAGGAAAGGAAGGTGAGGGAGTGGGTGCAGGGAAAAAAAGGAAATAGCCATAAAAATCCACGATTGTTACATGGGAGCATCTTACTACACGTTAATCTACAAAGTAGAGATTTCATAAACTGAATGCTTTTAAAATACATTTGGGACAGTGTGGCAACTTGTTTTGTAGATCAAAAGTCCTTGGTTTGTATAAATACTCAATGATTATCAATGTAGTACAACCAGTGGGATTTTGGACAGCAAGTTTCAAAAACTTCCCATAGAAGGAAGAATTAAGCTCCTGAGTGATTCTATAAATTGCTTTACACAGACAAAATATACATTGATAGAAGTAAATGGCAGCCTTCCTATAGGCATTAACATGTGGACTTAATATCTTAAAACTTTTATTCTGAACTTTTTAGCCTGAACAGACTTCTTTGTAAATCCCATGTTTGCCCCCCTTTCTAGTTAAAGCTCCAAGTTGAATTTCCTCCTTTGACATTTGTTAACAGGGCTTGTTCATTCATTAACACTGCAGCAAAGTGTCTGAGGTTGTTGGAAGGATTTTAAAGTCACAAGGCAAGAAAGGTGACCTGGGAAATTCCTGCTGGACTAAATTTCTGAAAAGAAAGAAGGAAGGAGGAGAGACAGTATCAGGTCTCCTTGTTCGTTTAATTTGCTGATGACTAGCGATTACTGCCAGGAAATTGTTATATTGTTCCCGAACCCTGAAAGGGATATAGAGTGATTAAAAGGTTGGCCTCCCACGTGGGCACAGGAGCCTTTGGGATAAGATTGACTCTTAAGTTTCCAGATACAGGAAGAGGAGAGACCCGGCCCAGCTGGCTGTCCACAGTCTGACATTCAAACTGTAGTTGGCTCTTTAAAACTGTCAGTTCATGGAAACCAGACTTTCTTTGGGAGCAAAGGAAAAATCAGGGAGCAAGGAGTTCAAAACAGTTTCAAAAAAATATTGCATGCTTAGGGATTACAGCCTCTGAGGTTTTAGTCATGTGACCTTGTGGGACTTCGCTCATATGCATGGTCTTCCTGTCCCTCATCTTTTTTATCAGTTTCCTTAAAATGTATATTGGCAATGTTGACGCGAATTCAGTTTTGTATTTTGTTTAACTTTTCCCCCAAAGGTTTCTTATATTGTCGCAAAGTTGTCAGAGTCATTATTTTAAACAGCAGTGAAAACCTCCACTGAGTGGATACCAGCGTGCTACATTTGGGGCATATATTTCTATATACCTCGGTCTCCAGCAGAGAACTTGGCTCAAGACAGCCAAACTCTTGGCATTAAAGTCCAAAGAAAGGTTTTCATTGGAACCAGCTGGAATTACATCCCCTTGCCCCATACTCCCCAAGGAATGGAGAGCGCTAGGTGGGGTTGGTGGAAAAGAATTATAGAGAATCTAAGGTTTACATCCCACCCTGAAGGGCTTAGGTGATAATAAAACAGCAGATGGTGCCCAGCCTCAGGGCAGGTCTTCAAATGCTAATTAATGAGGACAATTTATATGCAACTACTTTATATCAGCCCACTTTATTCATTTATTTTATAGACTTTCACATTTAGAGCAGTTATAAGGACACAGTGAAAATGAGCAGAAGGTATACAAACGCGAAGGATGAGATGGTTGGATGGCATCATCAACATATCGGACATGAGTCTGAGCGAACTCTGGGAAATCGTGACAGACAGGGAAGCCTGGCATGCTAGAGTCCATGGGGTTGCAAAGACTCAGACATGGCTAAGCCATTGTGCATGCACACCTTTTCATACGCTTATTTGCCATTTGTACCTTTTCTTTGGCAAGTGGTCTGTTAAGGTCTTTGAGTCATTTTTAAACCAGGTTCATTTTTAAACCTGCCTTTTAAAGTTAGTGTCTTACTCTCTCCTCTCTCTGGCCCTGTGTGTGGACTAGAATTGCCAAATGTAAAGAAGTCTTTTGTGGGAAATGTTTCTGGCATAAAGGAGCCCTTGAATCTTTCCAAATTGCCTCTGCTAGCTGTCAGCAAGTTCCTTTCGTGAGTACCACCCTTAAACTGAGCACTGAGCACGGTCAAACACCGACACCAAGGATGGAGGCTTTAAGTGGAGATTTCCCACTTTCACCTCGCCCTCCACTCTCCCGGCACCTACTAGCTTGTTCTCTCTTCAGCTGCCCAAGCAAATCATGCTATACCACTCCCCTGTCCCTCAGAGGCCTGTCCCGGCCACCCCAGCTTCTAACTGCTCCTCTAACCCATCAGGCAGGCTCCCAGCTCAGGGCTTCACATCTGAGGTTCCCTCTGCCTGGAGGCTCTTCCCCAGAGGTGCCAGTGGCTCCCTCCCTCCTCCCTGAGCTCAGGTATTGCCCACCCACTCTGTTTAAGGCTGCAGCTCCCAACTTTCCCCCCACCTCACACTCTTTGCCTTGCTTTGTCCTTTTCCATTGCATTTATCACCATCTGACATCCTCTATATTTTGCTTAATTGTTCATTGGTTCAATGGTTCTTGGTGCAAGAAGTTCCCCTGGGAAGGGGTCTTTGTGAGTGTGGTTCACCGCTGTTCTCCCAGCATAGAGAAGAGTCCAGCTCTTACTGGATTCTCAACAAGTATTTGTTAAGGGAATATTTTAAACAAGTGTTTGGGTCATCATTTTGAGACCCCCCATTGGGCCAGGTGTCACTTAGAGACGCAGTAAACACATTACCCTTGAAATCCACACCATCAAACTTCTTTTAAGTGAGAACACCTTACAAGATACTCTGATTATTTTACTAAAGGAACTTTGTTGGCTGTGACCCAAAAGGACTTTTCTAAAGCTCTCATTCTCTGTTCTAATTGCTTAAGACATCTGTGACTGCCTGCTGTGAGTCACCTCAAGCAATGAGAAATTTTCCTGTAAGACTTTTATATATAAAGTCCATGTCTTTGTTTTTCCTTTTCTCTAGAATTGGAAGCAGACTAATTTCCCAGAAGTCAGGAGATGTCTGCAGAGCTGTCCTTCCCATCTCTGCTCTCCTAAGTGGTTGGGGGCGGGGGTATAGAATCCCTGGGGGAGGATTCTCCAGGTCCTCTCCATCTGGGATGTTGAAACAAAGTGTTGGAGTCAAATTCAAGTCAAGCAGAGATAGTATCACTGTGTTCCTTTGAAATGTCAATGACAGAGGTTTATAAGAGAAGTTTCCAGAAACTGGGCAGAAAGCTGTGGCCCACACTGGCTGCCTGGCCCTCTGTCATCTCACCCTTCCTGCTGTGCCCATGGGTGTCTCACCCACTGCGTTGCCACCGAGCACCTCCTGTAACCAGGTGGACGATCCAGAGAATCGAGATCCCTCGGGAGCAGCCCTTAAACCATGGCTTCCATAGACTGATGTATACATGTGACAACTCCTCCCCTTGCGGGGCCCCTTGGGGGGTGTCTTCCGCACTGGGGCTTATCACAGATGCTGGTTTGATCACAATGTTGATGTGCAGCCTCTGCCCAGGGTCCCTTCCCTGATGTCTCACTCTTCCATTTTACTCCTCCATTTTACTTATTTCCTTTTTAAGATTTAAAATTTTTTTGATAGGGACCATTCGTAAACTCTGTGTTGAATTTGTTACAATATCATTTCTGTTTTATGGTTTGGTTTTGTGACCACAAGGCGTGTGGGCTCTTAGCTCTACCTAATCAGAGACGGAACCCACACCCTCTGCTTTGGAAGGCAAAGTCACAACCACTGGAACGTCAGGGAAGTCCTTGTGCGTCCTTTCTTTCAATCTGCTTCTTTCTTTCTCTGTCTCCATTTTCTTTCTTCTCTCCTGCTCTTTAAATCCCCACACTCTTCTCCCCTCCACTTCCCTCTCCTGTCTCTTTCATCTTCTGAGATGACAGCTCACCAAGGTCATCTCAATCCCCATGTTACTGCTGGGGGTTATTTTTACTGGAGGGCATCCCAGGCCATCCAGAGGCCTTGAAAGTATCCAGACATTATTAACAGGGTCAGACAAGTAAAAGGTGATCTCCTTGCCTGCAGAAGACTCATCTCACTAAGAACCAGGCACAGTGGCCTCCGGAAACAGCACAACTGCCTTTCAGGCACATGGACGGTCTTGGGAAGGCAGAGCACACGGGGCTCAGTTAGAAAGCCCATGAACCCAGGACCAGACCCCTCCACTGACAGAGTGACCACCCTCTGCACGTTGTCTTTAATCCAGGTGATCCTTGCCCTGGGGGCTTCAGTTTGCAGGTAGTGCCCAAGAAACAAGGATTGGCCAACCAGAAAGTTTGACACTAAAACAGGAGGCTGTGAGCGAAGTACTCCATGAACTCTGTATTATCGATCAAGAATGAAGTCATTTCAGCCTAAAGCAAACCTATCACTGCTACCAGCGGCTTCCGTTCATTGCCTGCAGGGCTCTGCTGTTACCGCCACTTTGGTCGTTTGTGTTTTCTGAGACTCAGAGTTGGGAACGATGGAAATCAATGGAAAGAAATTCTTGGAAGGTGATGGTATTTGTCAAAGTGAGGATTTGATCTTTCATATGTTGAGTTCATGGGCTTCCCAGGTGGTGCTAGGAATCTGCCCACCAATGCAGGAGATGCAAGAGACAAAGGTTTGATCCCTGGGTTGGGAAGATCCCCTGGAGGAGGGCCTGGCAACCCACTGCAATATTTTTGTCTAGAGAATCCTATGGACAGAGGAGCCTGGGGGGCTACAGTCCATGGGGTCACAAAGAGTCAGACACAACTGGAGCAACTTAGCATGTACGCAGGCACACATGCATGTTGATTTTATAAACTGCCTAGAGACAACAGTTTATAGATGATGGATGGTTTCTAAAGCAATAGCCAATACCCCCCATCCTACCATATCCCCCATCTGAGAGCATGCCACCCAGCGGCTTCCAGCTATGAGCCCTCAGGACCTCCTAGGACTCAAGAGCCCCTCGGTCCTTGGGAGTAACACCCCACCCATGGTGGGTGGGAATTGCTTAATAAAGATGAATATCAGATATCACTTATATGTGGAATCTAGAGAAAAAGATACCAATGAACTTAGCTTACAAAGCAGAAATAGACTCATAGATTTAAAAAAATTAAATTTACGGTTACCAAAGGGGAAAGGTGGGAGGCATAAATTAGGAGTTTGGGATTAACATATACACAGGACTATATATAAAATAGATAATCAACAAGGACCTAGGGTACAGCCCAAGGAGCTCTACTCAGTATTCTGTAATAACTATATGGGAAAAAAATCTGAAAAAAGAGTGGATATATGTGTATGCATAACTAATTCACTTTGCTGGACACCTGAAACTAACACAACACTGTGAATCAACTATAAATGAATATAAAATAAAAATTTTAATGTCAATGTATGGAAAAAAACTACAATATTGTAAAGTAATTAGTCTCCAATTAAAATTAATTAATTTTTAAAAAAGAAACCATAAAAGTTATAAGCATAAAAAATTGTTTAAAAAGGTCCTAGCAACCTTGCAGTTCCCTCTGCGGTGGGCTCCCTGAAATGCCCCAAAGTTACCTGGCAGGAGCACCCCTGGGAAGCCTCTGGTAAACTGTTGACCACACGGCCTTGCTGTCTGGTTCCCCTCCTTGTCTTCCGTCCCCTCTCCCCACCAGCGTTTCCTTTAGTCACCTCGAAAATAAACATCAGCACCCTCATCATTATCTTAGAGTCTCTTCTGGGGGAGCAGAGACTAACTTAGACACAAAACCCAGAAATCTCTGTTAACACCGAAATCACATGAACAAGTGAAAGTTTAATGATGAAACAAATTAAAGAATGTTTCGTTTCTGCTTATCTTTAGGCACATCAGGCCTCTGCCTCCATGTGGAGTTCTCCTGGGTCTCTTCACACGGTACCCACTCTGGGCATGTCTATCCACATGTCCAGATTTCTCCTCTTTTTGCTGCAAGGACACCAGTCAGAGTAGGGTCTGCCCTAATGACCTCATCCTAACTTGATTACCTCTGTAAAGACCCTATTGGCAAATAAGGAGACATTTTCAGGTACAGAGGGTCAGGATCCTAACATAACTTTTGAGTTGCTCAGCTCATAATATAGTTTGAGAAACATTTGGAAACAGGAAACTGTCTGTCAAAACTTTCATAAAAACTGGATTGGAATAATTGCTTTCATTTCCTTTTCTTTTTAATGCCTGGTTAAGCTATAAAACACATTCTTTCAACAAATTTTCAACTTAAAAATATTTTTCATGAATGAGAAATAAACGATTTATTGAAAAACTCCTGTTTGTGAATGCAGGCTGTATTTGTTCACTGATGGTAAGCACGGCACAATAGAATATACTGGAAATGATGCTGAAAAAAATGTACAAATTTGTGTTTTCTAAAGCAAATAGTAGTGTTAGTCACTCAGTTGTGTCTGACTCTGCGACCCCATGTACTATAGCCCACCAGGCTCCTCTGTCCATGGGATTCTCCAGGCACGAATATCAGAGTGGGTTGCCATTCTCTTTTCCAGTGGCATAGTTTGAATAGTCAGCTAAGGTGGTACTTTTGATATCTAAGAAGTTTGATTAACCACAGATGAAGAGGAATTATCTCTCAGAATTTTACTTAGCAGAAAATTCAGTTTATGTGAATTCAAACTGAGTCACAGTGACAGTAATTTATTTTGTTCTTAAGCTACAAAACAGCTTCCAACAGAATAATGTCTTTGTGCCAAAGCTAAAGTGCTGTGATTAAATAGAAGGTGAAAGAATGGGAATTTTCCAGAATTTATAAAGAGAAAGAAAGTGTCGTTGGGATGGTTAATCAACACAACTGACTTTGCATGCATACCTGATGCAATGTTGAAATAGAGATAAATTTTTTAATTGACATAATTCACATACCATAAAATGCACCCTTTTTGAAATGTATGATTCAGTGCTTTGTAGTGTATTCACAAAGTTGTGCAACTATCACCAGTACCTAATTCCGGAACATTCCCATCACCCCATAAAGAAACCCTGTATGAATCAGTCCTTGCTCCTCCACTGTATGTCTCCAAAACCTGGAAAATACAATCTACTTACATTTCAGTGGTCTTCCCTCATAGCTCAGTGTTAAAGAATCCACCTGCAATGTAGGAGACATTGATTTGAGACATTGATAGGAGACAGTGACCCACTTTGACTCCTGGGTCAGGAAGATTCCCTGGAGAAGGGATAAGCTACACAGTCCAGTATTCTTGGGTTTCCTTTGTGGCTCAGCTGGTAAAGAATCTGCCTGCAATGCGGGAGACCTGGGTTCANATCACAATGTTGATGTGCAGCCTCTGCCCAGGGTCCCTTCCCTGATGTCTCACTCTTCCATTTTACTCCTCCATTTTACTTATTTCCTTTTTAAGATTTAAAATTTTTTTGATAGGGACCATTCGTAAACTCTGTGTTGAATTTGTTACAATATCATTTCTGTTTTATGGTTTGGTTTTGTGACCACAAGGCGTGTGGGCTCTTAGCTCTACCTAATCAGAGACGGAACCCACACCCTCTGCTTTGGAAGGCAAAGTCACAACCACTGGAACGTCAGGGAAGTCCTTGTGCGTCCTTTCTTTCAATCTGCTTCTTTCTTTCTCTGTCTCCATTTTCTTTCTTCTCTCCTGCTCTTTAAATCCCCACACTCTTCTCCCCTCCACTTCCCTCTCCTGTCTCTTTCATCTTCTGAGATGACAGCTCACCAAGGTCATCTCAATCCCCATGTTACTGCTGGGGGTTATTTTTACTGGAGGGCATCCCAGGCCATCCAGAGGCCTTGAAAGTATCCAGACATTATTAACAGGGTCAGACAAGTAAAAGGTGATCTCCTTGCCTGCAGAAGACTCATCTCACTAAGAACCAGGCACAGCGGCCTCCGGAAACAGCACAACTGCCTTTCAGGCACATGGACGGTCTTGGGAAGGCAGAGCACACGGGGCTCAGTTAGAAAGCCCATGAACCCAGGACCAGACCCCTCCACTGACAGAGTGACCACCCTCTGCACGTTGTCTTTAATCCAGGTGATCCTTGCCCTGGGGGCTTCAGTTTGCAGGTAGTGCCCAAGAAACAAGGATTGGCCAACCAGAAAGTTTGACACTAAAACAGGAGGCTGTGAGCGAAGTACTCCATGAACTCTGTATTATCGATCAAGAATGAAGTCATTTCAGCCTAAAGCAAACCTATCACTGCTACCAGCGGCTTCCGTTCATTGCCTGCAGGGCTCTGCTGTTACCGCCACTTTGGTCGTTTGTGTTTTCTGAGACTCAGAGTTGGGAACGATGGAAATCAATGGAAAGAAATTCTTGGAAGGTGATGGTATTTGTCAAAGTGAGGATTTGATCTTTCATATGTTGAGTTCATGGGCTTCCCAGGTGGTGCTAGGAATCTGCCCACCAATGCAGGAGATGCAAGAGACAAAGGTTTGATCCCTGGGTTGGGAAGATCCCCTGGAGGAGGGCCTGGCAACCCACTGCAATATTTTTGTCTAGAGAATCCTATGGACAGAGGAGCCTGGGGGGCTACAGTCCATGGGGTCACAAAGAGTCAGACACAACTGGAGCAACTTAGCATGTACGCAGGCACACATGCATGTTGATTTTATAAACTGCCTAGAGACAACAGTTTATAGATGATGGATGGTTTCTAAAGCAATAGCCAATACCCCCCATCCTACCATATCCCCCATCTGAGAGCATGCCACCCAGCGGCTTCCAGCTATGAGCCCTCAGGACCTCCTAGGACTCAAGAGCCCCTCGGTCCTTGGGAGTAACACCCCACCCATGGTGGGTGGGAATTGCTTAATAAAGATGAATATCAGATATCACTTATATGTGGAATCTAGAGAAAAAGATACCAATGAACTTAGCTTACAAAGCAGAAATAGACTCATAGATTTAAAAAAATTAAATTTACGGTTACCAAAGGGGAAAGGTGGGAGGCATAAATTAGGAGTTTGGGATTAACATATACACAGGACTATATATAAAATAGATAATCAACAAGGACCTAGGGTACAGCCCAGAGAGCTCTACTCAGTATTCTGTAATAACTATATGGGAAAAAAATCTGAAAAAAGAGTGGATATATGTGTATGCATAACTAATTCACTTTGCTGGACACCTGAAACTAACACAACACTGTGAATCAACTATAAATGAATATAAAATAAAAATTTTAATGTCAATGTATGGAAAAAAACTACAATATTGTAAAGTAATTAGTCTCCAATTAAAATTAATTAATTTTTAAAAAAGAAACCATAAAAGTTATAAGCATAAAAAATTGTTTAAAAAGGTCCTAGCAACCTTGCAGTTCCCTCTGCGGTGGGCTCCCTGAAATGCCCCAAAGTTACCTGGCAGGAGCACCCCTGGGAAGCCTCTGGTAAACTGTTGACCACACGGCCTTGCTGTCTGGTTCCCCTCCTTGTCTTCCGTCCCCTCTCCCCACCAGCGTTTCCTTTAGTCACCTCAAAAATAAACATCAGCACCCTCATCATTATCTTAGAGTCTCTTCTGGGGGAGCAGAGACTAACTTAGACACAAAACCCAGAAATCTCTGTTAACACCGAAATCACATGAACAAGTGAAAGTTTAATGATGAAACAAATTAAAGAATGTTTCGTTTCTGCTTATCTTTAGGCACATCAGGCCTCTGCTTCCATGTGGAGTTCTCCTGGGTCTCTTCACACGGTACCCACTCCGGGCATGTCTATCCACATGTCCAGATTTCTCCTCTTTTTGCTGCAAGGACACCAGTCAGATAAGGGTCTGCCCTAATGACCTCATCCTAACTTGATTACCTCTGTAAAGACCCTATTGGCAAATAAGGAGACATTTTCAGGTACAGAGGGTCAGGATTCTAACATAACTTTTGAGTTGCTCAGCTCATAATATAGTTTGAGAAACATTTGGAAACAGGAAACTGTCTGTCAAAACTTTCATAAAAACTGGATTGGAATAATTGCTTTCATTTCCTTTTCTTTTTAATGCCTGGTTAAGCTATAAAACACATTCTTTCAACAAATTTTCAACTTAAAAATATTTTTCATGAATGAGAAATAAACGATTTATTGAAAAACTCCTGTTTGTGAATGCAGGCTGTATTTGTTCACTGATGGTAAGCACGGCACAATAGAATATACTGGAAATGATGCTGAAAAAAATGTACAAATTTGTGTTTTCTAAAGCAAATAGTAGTGTTAATCACTCAGTTGTGTCTGACTCTGCGACCCCATGGACTATAGCCCACCAGGCTCCTCTGTCCATGGGATTCTCCAGGCACGAATATCAGAGTTGCCATTCTCTTTTCCAGTGGCATAGTTTGAATAGTCAGCTAAGGTGGTACTTTTGATATCTAAGAAGTTTGATTAACCACAGATGAAGAGGAATTATCTCTCAGAATTTTACTTAGCAGAAAATTCAGTTTATGTGAATTCAAACTGAGTCACAGTGACAGTAATTTATTTTGTTCTTAAGCTACAAAACAGCTTCCAACAGAATAATGTCTTTGTGCCAAAGCTAAAGTGCTGTGATTAAATAGAAGGTGAAAGAATGGGAATTTTCCAGAATTTATAAAGAGAAAGAAAGTGTCGTTGGGATGGTTAATCAACACAACTGACTTTGCATGCATACCTGATGCAATGTTGAAATAGAGATAAATTTTTTAATTGACATAATTCACATACCATAAAATGCACCCTTTTTGAAATGTATGATTCAGTGCTTTGTAGTGTATTCACAAAGTTGTGCAACTATCACCAGTACCTAATTCCGGAACATTCCCATCACCCCATAAAGAAACCCTGTATGAATCAGTCCTTGCTCCTCCACTGTATGTCTCCAAAACCTGGAAAATACAATCTACTTACATTTCAGTGGTCTTCCCTCATAGCTCAGTGTTAAAGAATCCACCTGCAATGTAGGAGACATTGATTTGAGACATTGATAGGAGACAGTGACCCACTTTGACTCCTGGGTCAGGAAGATTCCCTGGAGAAGGGATAAGCTACACAGTCCAGTATTCTTGGGTTTCCTTTGTGGCTCAGCTGGTAAAGAATCTGCCTGCAATGCGGGAGACCTGGGTTCAATCTCTGATTTGGGAAGATCCCCTGAAGAAGGGAAAAGGGTACCTACTCCAGTATTCTGGCCTAGAGAATCCCATGGATTATATAGTCCATGAGGTCATAAAGAGTTGGACATGATTGAGTGACTTTCACTTCACCTCACTTCACTTCTTTATATTTCAGTGGATTTGCTTAGTCTGGTCATTTCATATAAATGGAATTGTATAATATGTGTTCTTTGTGTCTGGTTTCTTTTACTTAGCATAGTGTTTTTAAGGTTCATTCAAGCTGCAGCACGTATCAGTACTTGGCTGAATAATATTCCATTGTATCTATGTGCCACATTTTGTTTATCCATTCATCCACTGATAGACACTTGGATTGTCTCCACTTTTTGGCTATTATGAATAACGCTGCTCTCAACATTTATGTACAAGTTTTTGTGTGGACCTATTGTTTAAGTTTTCTTGGGGTTGTTCCTGGGAGTAGAATTACTGGTAACTCTATTTAACTTTTAAATGAACTGTCAAACTGCTTTCCAAAGTGAGCTCACCATTGTACAGTCCCATCAGCTATATATGAGGGTTCCAATTTTTTCATACTCTTGTGAACACTTTCTATTGTTGGTCTTTTGAGCATAGCCATCCTAGTGGGTATGAAGTGGTATCTCATTGTGGTTTTGATTTGCATATCTCTATTATTAAAGGTGTTGAGCATCTTTTCATGTATTTATTGGCCATTTGTATATTTTCTTTGGAGAAATATCTATTCAAACTCCTTGCTCATTTTAAAAATTGGGCTATTTGTTTTTTTTATTGTTGAGTTGTGGAGGTTTTTGTGTATATTCTGGAGGCAAGGCAATAGTGAAAAAGATGATTTTTAAAAAGCAATGTTGACAAGGACCCACAGGGACTGTTCCGTAGACACTGATGGTTAAAGTGAACATTACTACAGCCATTTAAGAAAATTATTTGGTAGCATCTACTAAAACTGATCATCTGAGCCAACAGTGCAGCTTCTAGATATATACTCAGCAGAATTCCAAATATGTATCCATCTAAAGAAATATACTAAAATATTCATAGTAGCACTACTCATATTAGCCCAAAATTTGGAACAATCCAAATGCCCAGAAAAAAATAGATGGATAAATAAATCACGCTGTAGTCATAGAGACAAGTAATATACAAAAATGGGAGTCAACATTTATGACAGTGAGTAAAAATGCAGGTAAATTTTGTAAATACAATTTTGAGCCAAATAGCTAAACACAAAGGAATTCGTCTCATAAGAGGTAATTAATATGAAGTTAAGAAGAGGTAAAGCTATTTGATGCTGCTAGAAGCCTGGTAGAGTTTATCTTTGGGGAAGGGGGAGGAGGAGACAGGGAGGCGGCATGAGGGGGCTTCCATTTGATGGTGATTTTCTCTGTCTCAATCCAATGCCGACCCAGGCATTTGCCATTTGTGATAATTCCTGGAGCTGTTCCTCTATTATTGGTGCACTTTGTGGGCTGGATCTCAATACAAGGTTTGTAAGAAGGAGCAGCTGCTGGAAATCTCTTTCTCTGCTTTTTAATCACTTTTTTTTCTCCCAACTTCGACTGTGTCTTTGAACTCTCCTCTTCTGATTTAGCAGCAATATATTGGTTTCATCTACCCTTGCTGACCTCATCATTTAAAACAAAGCCACTGTGAATGAAGCCAGGCCCTGGGCATGGTCTGGGCTCACCCCTTCTGGATGTTAACAGGATTCATTCCACGTTATGCTGAAATCAACACCATCCCATAAATACGTACTGAGGGGGCAGGTATCAAAGCTGCATGCCAAGGTAGAAACAGAATTCTGAGGAAACTTGGTTCCAGAACAAAATGGGTGTGTGAACAAATGTAAGACTCAGACAAGAGGTTCTTTTCTTGCACTTCCTGAATCAGAAGTTAGGGGAACACCATGAAAACTGAATTCCTGTCATCAGCAAGTCAGTCACTCATTTCTCAGTGCACCCAGCCCTTCCCGGCCGACTTCACGGTTTGCCAGTCCAAGAAGGTGGGGACTCACACTTTCAGGTCACACAAGGAAGTGTCCGCAGAGCCATCACTAAAGCGTGGCCTAAGCCTTCAGGCTTCATTGCACCCTCCAAGGTGTCAAATATCTGGAAACTGACTTCATAAAATGGCTTTTAAAAGCAACCACCCTTTTTTTGGGGGGAGGTTATTATTTAGTTTTGATTTAATACAATAAACAGCATCCATATTGTAAAGGATTTAATGAGTTTTTGAAAGATAAGTGTGCTCACGACATCATGACCACCGTCAAAACATTTTCTTCCTCCTCAAGCCTCGCTGCTGTCCATTCCTCCCATGCCCCTGCCCCTGCGCCCATCTCATTGCCACAGCAGACTAGTTTGCATTTTCTAGAGTAAGCTGGCTTTTGAACAAATGAGCACAGCCATAGGTCAAATCTAAGCATGCTTCATACACATACATACAGGCACACACACACACACACACACACACACACACACACACACGTGTATATACAGATGCATACACACTCCTTTCTAAGGGCACTCTCTTCCCACAGCCTCACATCAAGGCAGACAGCCTTAGGTCTCTTCCAAGCGTACCGGTGACCTCCTAGCCACAGAGTTTTGGAAGTGGGCAGCAAACATGACCCAGCAGGCTGAGAGCAGGGCTGGTCGAAGTCCTGTGTCCAAGAGGAGGAGCCACGAGGACACAGCAGCGCTCCGGGAGCAGAAGCTTTGGGTCAGTGCAGGCCACTGCCTCGGATACTCAGGGGTAAGATGGCAGCCACAGCCAACCCCTGTGGATGAGTCCACGAGCGCTGCAATGACAGCGGACTACAGCATGGAGCCTTCAGCAGCAGAATGTGTTTCCTCACCATTCTGGAGACTGGAAGACCAACAAGGTGTCAGTGGGCCGGTTTCTTCCAAGGCTCTTTCCTTGGCTTGCAAGTGGCTGTGTCCTCTGTGCGTGTCACGTCCTATTCCCTGTTCTAATCAAGACATCAGTCTTGTTGGATCAAGGCCCACCCTAATGACCTCATGGTCACTTAGTTCACCTCTTTAAAGTCCTTTCTCTGAACAAGGTCATGTTCTGAGGTACTCAGGAAAAGGACTGCCACATATGAATCTGGGGAGGGACCCAATTTCATCCGTAATACTCGCATGAAGGGGAGGAATTGGCAGACTCCTCCTATGGGCTGGGGCTCAAGAGCCCTATCTATGGAGCTGAATCCCTGGGATCAGGAACCTCTCTAGGCTTCTGATACGAGCCTGAATTTCAGTCCCTGTGAGTCCCCCACTCTGCACAATTGTCTGTGAATTCCAGAAAGATCCCCGTGGCCTGACTTCTCACCTCTCTTTGGAGTCAACCCCTATTCCTTGAGATTAACCCATCTAAGTAGTTTCTCCTTGAAGCTAGAAGTATAAAGTGTGTTGAACAGTAAAACCTGCTGTCTGCTCCCAAGGAGGTGAATGCAGGCAAAGGGCTTCAGAAGTGAACTCTTGGCCTGATGGGGGAGGGAGGGGAGGGGGGTAGCTGAAATCTTCCTTCTCAAGAACTTTACTTTTTAAAATACTGGCATTTCAGGTAACAGTAACATCAGGGCAATTCCACTGATTGGGAGGAAGTATTTAACCCTTTTAAGTCTGTGCTTATTATAAACTTCTCTCAAGCATATGAACCAAAGGTACCCAATTCTGTGTTTAATAACAAGAACTCTGGGGGACAGGCAGACAGAGCGGATTGCAGGCCTTGTTCCTTTGGGGTCATGGGTTTTGGAGCAGCTCATAGGAGAATGTGCTTGGCTCTATACTTTTAAATATATAATCTCCTGCCAAGTTTTCTCAGCAAAGTAGCATGTTGCCTGAAGGAACGAAATCAAGGGATGTTCTTAAAGGAAAAGGATTCATCAGCCTAAGAATCAGCAACAAAATAAGGAAAATATTCCCATCTATCTTCCTGGGAAGTGAAAGGTCATCTGTCCGGAAGCATTTTTATTGAAGTGAACACAAAGTGAAGAATTGGGAAAGTGCTCTTGCCAAAGAGTGACATTTTTAAGAGGCAAGAAAGAAGGTTAAGGGTCAACTTACCCACCACGAGCTCCTGCAGAGGGTATACCCTGCTGGCCAGAAAGCCAGAGCCCAATCATGGGCAGGTTTTGTTAGCTTGTGCTGCACTATGTTAAAAATACATGTATTGGGATAAAGTGCCAAAATTTTAAAGTTGGGAGATTTCATGCAAACATCTACATTTCTGGCTTTTCTTTGNTACTCAGGAAAAGGACTGCCACATATGAATCTGGGGAGGGACCCAATTTCATCCGTAATACTCGCATGAAGGGGAGGAATTGGCAGACTCCTCCTATGGGCTGGGGCTCAAGAGCCCTATCTATGGAGCTGAATTCCTGGGATCAGGAACCTCTCTAGGCTTCTGATACGAGCCTGAATTTCAGTCCCTGTGAGTCCCCCACTCTGCACAATTGTCTGTGAATTCCAGAAAGATCCCCGTGGCCTGACTTCTCACCTCTCTTTGGAGTCAACCCCTATTCCTTGAGATTAACCCATCTAAGTAGTTTCTCCTTGAAGCTAGAAGTATAAAGTGTGTTGAACAGTAAAACCTGCTGTCTGCTCCCAAGGAGGTGAATGCAGGCAAAGGGCTTCAGAAGTGAACTCTTGGCCTGATGGGGGAGGGAGGGGAGGGGGGTAGCTGAAATCTTCCTTCTCAAGAACTTTACTTTTTAAAATACTGGCATTTCAGGTAACAGTAACATCAGGGCAATTCCACTGATTGGGAGGAAGTATTTAACCCTTTTAAGTCTGTGCTTATTATAAACTTCTCTCAAGCATATGAACCAAAGGTACCCAATTCTGTGTTTAATAACAAGAACTCTGGGGGACAGGCAGACAGAGCGGATTGCAGGCCTTGTTCCTTTGGGGTCATGGGTTTTGGAGCAGCTCATAGGAGAATGTGCTTGGCTCTATACTTTTAAATATATAATCTCCTGCCAAGTTTTCTCAGCAAAGTAGCATGTTGCCTGAAGGAACGAAATCAAGGGATGTTCTTAAAGGAAAAGGATTCATCAGCCTAAGAATCAGCAACAAAATAAGGAAAATATTCCCATCTATCTTCCTGGGAAGTGAAAGGTCATCTGTCCAGAAGCATTTTTATTGAAGTGAACACAAAGTGAAGAATTGGGAAAGTGCTCTTGCCAAAGAGTGACATTTTTAAGAGGCAAGAAAGAAGGTTAAGGGTCAACTTACCCACCACGAGCTCCTGCAGAGGGTATACCCTGCTGGCCAGAAAGCCAGAGCCCAATCATGGGCAGGTTTTGTTAGCTTGTGCTGCACTATGTTAAAAATACATGTATTGGGATAAAGTGCCAAAATTTTAAAGTTGGGAGATTTCATGCAAACATCTACATTTCTGGCTTTTCTTTGGCAACTGGAAGTCTTAGCAACATTGGGTCTCCTCAGATGGCTATGGAAATATCATCATGGAGACTGATGGAGACTCTGTCCTTGACCAGATCCTGGCTGGGCTCCTCTGAGCCTCTTCTCCACTAGGCCTGAACCTAGACCTTGAAAGGCTTGAACAAACACCAACAGTCCCTACCAGCTCAAGGCCACATCCCTAGGATGATCCAAGACCCCCTTCANGTCCTTGACCAGATCCTGGCTGGGCTCCTCTGAGCCTCTTCTCCACTAGGCCTGAACCTAGACCTTGAAAGGCTTGAACAAACACCAACAGTCCCTACCAGCTCAAGGCCACATCCCTAGGATGATCCAAGACCCCCTTCAATTGCCTGCCTGAGAAAGCTCAGGCTGCCAGGAGAATTCCCTGCCTGTTTCAGCCCATGACTGAGGCTACCCCAACTCCCAGCCTCTGTAGGAGGTCAGGAGCCTCACTTCCATAAGTGCCAGTGAGCAGACCCAGATGGATCTCACAGGGAACAACATTCCCTTCTCTGCTTTGTAACTTTTCACTCCTCTGGGTCTACCAGGACACTGATCATCCCCTCTCCCAATTCCCTCATTCTCCCTTTAAAACTCCTAGTCACCTCTGCTCAATTCAAAGCTGGATGCAGTTCACACTGGACTCTTCCCTAAAACAGTAGTTATTACTGATTAGAAATTGTCCTTATCACTTTAACCAGCGGCCGGCTGTGTTTATCTTTGATAAGGTGTAGTACACTGTCCCCACTTTATCTCAGCCCCTACCCAATTTCACCCCCTCCCATGCATCTAAGCCGAATATACATACATTGTCAATGATCAGCTGACTTGCTTTGGTATTTCACAAGCAGGGAAGAGGGAAATAAAATCATTTTTATACCCATGTTTCTCCCAGAGAGGGAAAATGATAGATAACAGAAAGCCTTATGGTTTAAGAAAAGTGGAAGAATGCATGATTCTTTTAGAAGAATGTTTTAGAATTAAAAGGCCATGCCTAATTAGTATGAAATACATGGGTCTGGCCACTTACCGCCAGATATTACCTGCCTGCTTCTGGAGACACCTGAGTTTGAAGTCAGACACCAGAATCTGAAGTCTAGTTACTACACTAACCACGCCAAGCCTCTGTTGAAGACCTCTGTGACTAGCCTCTGGACAAGGGCAATGTGACTATAGGCCTCAAAGCTCCCTGTGGTACCTCCTCTACCCTTCAGCCTCCACCTAACACTTTCCTCGGCCTCCAGACTGGGCTCCATGTGAGACCATCTGCCGCTTTCTCATTCCCCCCGAAGCTGAACTCACATGCTTGTCAGGAAGAAGCATTTAGAGAAACCAGGTGGTAGGCAAGGAGGCCACCTTGCAAGAAAGGATGGTTCATCGTTCTCTGTGTTGCTTCATCCATAGGGTCAGCAGTTAGGTCTGGACTGATGTCCTGAGGCTTCGTGTCAAACAAGATGAAGTTTCATAATGGCCAGGATCAGAGACACTGTAAACCTCCTCACTTCTGGGGTTTCCCCATAATGAGTGCCATTGCTTTTCCCTCCAGCCTGGCTCTGAGGCGAAAGCATGTTGGGACTTCTCTGGTGGTCCAGTGGCACCAAGCCAGGGGCCCAGGTTTAGTCCTCGATCAGGGAACTGGATCTTGTATGCCACAGCTAAGAGTTTGCATGCCATAACTAAAGATCCCTCATGCTGATATAAAGATCAAAGATCCTGCATGCCTCAACTAAGACGTGGCATAGCCAAATAAACAAAAATAAATATTAAAAAAGAGCGGATGTTCCTCTGAGAAGGGCTGACATGAAACAAGTTCTCTGTTCATCATCCTCAGTTCTTTGACAGAGAAATTGTGTTCTGGTTAAGAGGGTAGGTTCTGGAAGCAATCCACTCATGTAAAGATGCTGGCTCTGTCATTGACCTGCTGGGTGGCCTCAGGCAAAGTGTTCCTCTTCAAGTCTCAGCTTCAGCCTCTGTTGACTGGGGGATGATAATGGTAATGATATAACGATAGTGAATATGAAAGTATTAGCTGCTCAGTTGTGTCCGACTCTTTGTGACCCCATGGGCTGCAGCCCACCAGGATCCATGGAATTCTGTCCATGGAATTCTCCAGGCAAGAATACCTAACTGTGTAGCCATTCCCTTCTCCAGGGGATCTTCCTGACCCGGGGATCAAACCCATGTCTCTTGCATTGCAGGCAGATTCTTTACCATCTGAGCCAACAGGGAAGCCCATTATGATAGTAGTAGCCCTCAAATCTGTTGGAAAAAGTGCATGAGTTGCTGGAAAGAAGATGGAAAGCACCTAGAGCGATGTCTGGGATAGATTCAGCATTTAATAAACGTGATATGAGATTCTTACGAAATGCTTTGTGTCTTCCATAAGGAAGGAGAGAGACAGCTCTGTCTGGGCAGAGCAGAGGGAAGCAACTCTTGGTGGGATCAACACAGAGTGGCCATGGAATGTGGTTGGACCAGGAGCTGGCTGAGCAAGGTTTCTCCAAGAAGCAGGCGACACCTTGGGCTGGGCCCATCTCTACCATGGGATTGTTCCTTCCACTGTGAGATGTTTGGGAGCTGGCCTCTGCCCATCAGATGCCAACAGCACCTCCTCTTCCCTAGCTGTGACAACCTGAAAGGTCTCCCAACATTGCCAAATGTCTGCTGGGGGACAAAATCCCCATCAGCTGAGAAACCCTAGCCCAGAGGGAAAAAGCTGATGCAGAGGAAAGAAAACCACAGGGCGGTGGCAATAACTTGACTTTTCCTGGAGAACAATTGAGTTCAGCAAAGACACCTTTTGCCCTTCCATTTTTCTAGTGGTTAAACATACTTATTTGGATACAAGTATGGTGTGTGTTATGGAAAATGGATCTAAAAGGAGAAGGAACTGACATTACCTCCACAAAAGGGCAACATTGAAATAGAAACGCTTCCATGGCATGTGATGGAGATTTCTGAAGACTCGTAAAAATAGCTGTCACCTGTGGGAGTTGTATGAACTGGTGAACCCAGGGTGGCTGCTAAGTAAGGCCCTGGTGGGATTACGTCTCCAGTGGCATGCTCTGTGCCCAGTGTGTGTGTGTGTGTGTGTGTGTGTGTGTGTTAGTCGTTCAGTTGTGTCTGACTCTTTGAGCCCCCATGGACTGTGGCCTGTTAAACTCCTCTGTCCATGGGATTTCCCAAGCATGAATACTAGAGTATGTAGCTATTCTCTTCCTGAGCCAACTCAGGGATTGAACCCGGGTCTCCTGCATTGCAGGCAGATTCTTTACTGTCTGAGCCACCAGGGAAGCCCTCTGTGCCTACTACCCCACCCCAAATACATACTTTGTGTCCCATCCTGGGCCGTGTTCTTGATTTTCTTCCAGAAGTATTCCCACCAGCACCTCTGGGGAATCAACATTTTGGAGAATTTGCGATTGCTAGAAATTGCCCCAAAGACCTGGGAAACAAGCACCTTTTCTCCATCTTTGTGTCAAGGTGGCTGATGAACTTTCTCTTTAGAATGTTCATTCACCCTTGGAGAAGGTCTCCTCCACTTTGATGACCCGGGGATTTCATGAAAGTATAGGTTCTGATTCAGCAAAACTGGAAGGGAGTCAGCGTTTCTCACAGTTCCCTGGTGATGCTGGCTCTGCTGGTCCACGAACCACCCTGAGAGTCCAGGTGTCAGAAAACAATCCTGGAAAGGGGAGTCTTTCTCAACACATAAAATCAAAGATTTCCAGCCGCGATTTGGAAGCAGCCAAGAGTCATTTTTACCACTGGAATAATAAGTCCTCAGGAAGTGTTTTTGTCCACACAGACAGGCCTCTCCTCCAGGGTGTTGAGACGGAGGACGAGATGAGTCTTGTTTGGCCCACTGGCATTTCTCTCTTGTGCCCTCCTGCATCTCTGTTGTGTGTACAGAGCACGAGCTTCTTTCAGGAGGGATGGCAGAGGCTGAAAGGGGGATGCTGGAGCCTGGTGGAGGGGACCAAGAGGCCTTCCCCGGCCGGCATGCAGCCCTGGGTGGAGCCCGAGTGGTCTTGGCACGTGGGTGAGGGCGGGTGGGCGGCCACTCTGTGTGTGGTGCCCGGGGCCTTTGGAAATCCCCCCTGAATGGCCAGGAGGAGCTTGGGAGACGAGTGGCAGGAGACGCGGCTGTCAACCGCACCGGTTTCCCAAAGGATTTTGCAAGTGCTCACAAAAGTAGAAAGACTAGCCTGAACCCTGGGGGGTCCTTTCTGAACAGGGAGATTACCGCGGGGCCTGGCTGCAGCCTGAGGGTGAGGAACAACAGGGCCATTGTGGGGCAGGGCATTCATATTGAAGATAAAATATGAGCTGGGTGGTCCGGATAATGAAGGCATTTATGACTCTGGCTAAGCATATGTATGTTACACTGAGCCACAGATTACCCTGGAGGAGGCTGGGCCCATGCAGGGTCTGGAGGGGTGAGGCCGGCCGGGTGCAGATCAGGGATAAAGGCCCCAATGATCAAAGCCACCCAGGGGGACTAAAGAGCTGTTTATCTGTGACCTGGAGACACAATGGATTGAGAAATGCCATTTTGCTGAAGACCGAGACTGGTTTCCAAGAGCGCCCTTAAAAACTCTGAACTTCGGAGAAAAATGCTCTCGGTCCACCACTCAGAGAGAAAACATAGACCAGAGACACAAAGGGTGGTTGCCAAGGGCTTGGGAAGCTGGGTGACCCGGTGACCTGAGTGCAGGTTCACAGCTGGGATGTGGGGGAGACAGACCGCTGGCTTGGCTGTGACTTGATAAATGACCTTGGACCAGTCACACAGGTTTCACATTCCTTGTCTGCCAAAGACAGAGTGAAGTGGGGAGTGACCGGCCCCCTGCAGAATGTGGCAGACACCACGCCCTCTTCCATTTTACCTATGAATTTTTCAGAACAGGGAGCACCACACGTGCCAGGTGTCATATGCCTTTGTCCGCCTTAAGATTTCTTCTCCCTATTTTTTAACATATACAATTTAATGAGCTCTGACATAGACATACACCCTCAAAAACATCAGACTTATGACAGTGGACAGAGACACCATTCCCAAAAGTTCCTTTAAGACTTTATAGTCCTTCCCTCCCCTCAATCCTCCCAGCACAAGGTAAGATCTGCCTTCTGTGACTTTATTTGTTTTTTTAAAATATGTTATTTATTTATTTGACTGTGCCGGGTCTTAGCTGTGGCTGGAGGGATCTAGTTCCCTGACCAGGGATGGAACCCAGGCCCCCTGCATTGGTATCAGGAAGTCTTAGCCACTGGACCACCAAGCAAGTCCCCTGTCTTCTGTGACTTCAGATTAATTTTGTATCCCCCTAGGATTTTATATATGTGGAAACAGAATACACACTATATGCAGTATGGCCTCTTTCACTCACCACAATGATTGTCAGATTCATTCCTGTTGTGTGCATCAGTAGTTTGCTCCTTTTGATTGCGGAGTAGTGTTCCACTGTATGGATGCACTGCACTTTGTCCATTCCCTTGTCGATGAGCATTTGGGCTTTGCCCAACTTGCAGTTCTTCCTCATAAAGATGCTATGATCATTCATGGTCATGTCTTTACCAGGACAACTGCTTTCGTTTCTCCAGGAATAGAACACCTAGTTCATGTCAGAAATATACATAACTTTTTAAAGAAACTGCCAAGTCATTTTCCAAAGCGGGTGCACCATTTTATTATCCGTCAGCAGAGGGGTTNTGGTCATAACTTTTCTTCCAAGGAGCAAGTGTCTTTTAAATTCATGGCTGCATATTACTCAGCCATCAAAAGGAATGCATTCGACCACCAAGGAAAGAGAGAAGATTCCACAGGCCTCCAGAGAGAAAAAGACAGGTCAGAAAAATAAAATTAGAAAACAGTGGTTAATTTCTTAAAAATTCCTACTTTTTGTAAATGTTTGCTAAATCGTTTAGATATCAATACATTTAGATATTATGCAGTCATTTAGACATTAATGCATTTAGGTTAAGAAATGCATTCAAAGAATAAGACTTCTTGAGATAATAGTAATAATGGCTATCTGGAGATGTCAGAACCATCCAGTTTATTAAGTGAAGATCCAAGTAATCCTCCTAGTGGTGGCCTTTTGGGTTGTGCTCCACAACCACCCTCTCCTTGACCCCCTATTTCTCCTCAATGGAGAAAAAAGGGCTGAGTTGGTAAAAGCGGAGTCTCCCTCTGAAATCTGCAGAGAAATATGTGCCCTCAGGGATCACCAAGCATCCTGACATCTTACCCACAAGACAATGACCATCACTTGTAAACAACTCTCACTTTTCTGATTAGGAAAACGTCCCAAGGTCTGTTTCCTGCTCTGTCAGCAGAAGTGCTTGAGAGCCGGGTGGTGGCTGTATTCTGAAGAGGAAGTTGGGAATGGGGGGTGAGTGGGTGGAGAGAATCCTTAAGAAGGCCAGACTGAGGGGCTATTGTTTCGTTAATTTTTATTTTATACTGCGGTATAGTTGATTTACAATGTTGTGTTAGTTTCAAGCGCACGGCAAATTGATTCCGTTGTACACATATCCATTCTTTTCCCAAATACGTTATTACGGAATACGGAGTGGAGTTCCTTGTGCCCTACAGTAGGTCCTTGTGGATTATCTCTTTTATATATAGTAGTGCACATATGGGAGAAGGCAATGGCACCCCACTCCAGTACTCTTGCCTGGAAAATCCCATGGGCGGAGGAGCCTGGGAGGCTGCAGTCCATGGGATCGCGAAGAGTCGGACTCGACCGAGCGACTTCACTTTCACTTTTCACAGTACTGCATTGGAGAAGGAAATGGCAACCCACTCCGGTGTTCTTGCCTGGAGAATCCCGGGGACGGGGGAGCCTGGCGGGCTGCCGTCTGTGGGGTCGCACAGAGTCGGACACGACTGAAGTGACTGAGCAGCAGCAGCAGCAGTAGTGCACATATGTCAGTCCCAAACTCCTGAACTGGCTGTTAAATGTGACTGTGGTCAGTGTTCCTCAGGCTTGGCCAGCTCCTCTCTAGTGCCCTCTGCTGGAGAATAAGTAGAACTGGTTATTGAAGCTGTGTCCTAAGTGAAGTGAAGAACTGAAGTCACTTAGTCGTGTTCGACTCTTTGCGACCCCGTGGACTGTAGCCTACCAGGCTCCTCAGCCCATAGGATTCTCCAGTCAAGAATACTGGAGTGGGTTGCCATTTCCTTCTCCAGCGGATCTTCCAGACACCACGGATCGAACACCGGGTCTCCCACACTGGAGGCAGACGCTTTAAGCTCTGAGCCACCAGGGAAGTAGTTTTAGGTTTGGGGTCTTTTCTGGTAGTGAATATTTTCATACTGTTCATGGGGTGCCCCTTGGGAGAGACGCTATGACCAACCTAGGCAGCACAGTAAAAAGCAGAGACATTATTTTGCCAACAAAGGTCCGTCTAGTCAAAGCCATGGTTTTTCCAGTAGTCATATAAGGACATGAGAGTGGGATCATAAAGAGAGCTGAGCATCGAAGAATTGATGCTTTTGAACTGTGGTGCTGGAGAAGACTCTTGAGAGTCCCTTGGACTGCAAGGAGATCCAACCAGTCCATCCTAAAAGAAATCAGTCCTGAATATCCATTGGAAGGACTGATGCTGAAGGTGAAACTCCAATACTTTGGCCACCTGATGTGAAGAACTGACTTCTTAGAAAACACCCTGATGTTGGGAAAGATGGAAGGCACGAGGAGTAGGAGATTACAGAAGATGAGATGGCTGGATGGCATCACCGACTCCGTGGACATGAGTTTGAGCAAGCTCCAGGCGATGGTGAAGGACAGGGAAGCCTGGCATGCTGCAGTCCATGGGGCTGCAAAGAATCAGACCCAACTGAGCAACTGAAATGAACTGGTAGTGAATCTATAGGGATCTCTCCAAAGCCCAGCACATCCTCCCAAGAAGCAGGCTGTGAGCTGTCAGGAGACATCCTGTGGGGGAGCGGGGGGGAGGGAAACTCTGCCTCCAGTGTAGTGTGAGGAAAGGCACAAGATAAGAATCACCCAGACTGACAAGAGAGCAGAGGGAAGCCAGGTGCTGGGCTCTGCCTGCCTGGAGGGTGTTGAGTTGTCACAGATGATAAATTAGTCACCAATTACAGCTCTTGCCACTGCTTGGGGTATCTGCCTCTCCAGTCCAATCTCTCTGAAGGCGTGGCAAAGACATTTATTCTTGCAGTTGAAGGGGTTAAGAATGTTCCATCAAATGCAGAATTTATTTTTATATTTCGCTTCTCAAGTGATAAAGAAGTGTTATTTCTCCAGCATCTTCACTCATTATTACACATATGGTAACTTTTGCCCAAAATATGGAAATATTTTGTTTTAATATTTCCAGATTAAAACAGAACCCTGCGACAGTGTTTCCTTTCCTTTCTCACTCACAAGACAGTAATTTTCCCGAGGTAGGGAGGGAGACCCATGCCTCCTGGGAACTGAGATTTAATTATTTGATGGAAGAAAGGATAGNAACTTTTGCCCAAAATATGGAAATATTTTGTTTTAATATTTCCAGATTAAAACAGAACCCTGCGACAGTGTTTCCTTTCCTTTCTCACTCACAAGACAGTAATTTTCCCGAGGTAGGGAGGGAGACCCATGCCTCCTGGGAACTCAGATTTAATTATTTGATGGAAGAAAGGATAGACAAACCAATGATACAATCTCCCCCACCCTCCACCCCGCACTGTATCTGTGGAAAGTATTTTAAGTTTTTATCTACAGAAATGTGAAAAAGTAATCATTGGGGCCTCCCAGGTGGCACTAATGGTAGAAGAATCTGCCTGCCAATGCAGAAGACACCAAAGATGCAGGTTTGATCCCTGGGTCGGGATGATCCCCTGGAGAAGGAAACGCCAACCCAACTCCGGTATTCTGGCCATGAAAATTCCATGCGCAGGGAAGTCTGGTGAGCTATAATCCATCAGGTTACAAAGAGTTGGATATGACTGAGCACCCACTCACAAGCTTGATGGATTTTCTCAGATTAAACCCACCTTTGTAAACAGCACCCAGATCTACAAGCAGAACATTTCCAGATGCCTTTCTTGTACCATCAGGAGTCACTACCTGCCCCGAAAGCTGACCGTTGACAGCATGGTTCACCGGCCTTTTATGCTGAAAGTGGAATCTTTCATTGTGTTCTGTGTGTGTTTTGATTGTTTTAGAATTATTATGTATTTACATTTCTGCCTCCTCCTTTTGTCAGTGAGCCTTCCTTCCATGGGATGGTCCCCTTGCGTCTGGCCTCACTCACTCTGTATCACACGTATGTGATCCACCCACATGGTGGCATGCAGTTGTGGACCATTCATTCTCATTGCAACATGATGTCTCATGGTATCAACGTACCGCGATTCCGTCCTCCAGCATGGGCCCTAATCAAGGATTTGAGTATAAGTAACATATTTGGGAGATGAAGGAGATTCTGAGGAATGAACAAGCAAATGAGCCCAGGAAAGGCAGGGAGCCAGTGATGGGTGTGTTATCAGCAGTTTATCACCACAGGCCACTGGCAATAAAACCCACTGGTACTTACGGGAGCCAGTGGAGAGAGTTCCCGGGAGGGATGAGGGACCCAGGTCTCTTTAGTCATTGGCTGCTGGTCGTTCCCAGGCTCTCCTGGCCCGCAGAGAGACAGGTGATTGTGTGCCAGAGAAAGCTTTGAGACAAAGAAGAGCAGGTGAGCGGTGAGGGAACTTGGGCAGGGCGCTGCCAGACTCTGCGGCAGACATGGTGGAGCTTGGCTCCAAATGGACATTTTAAGACTCAGCAGAGAGCATCCTGGACTACGCATGGTGAGGACACTGGTCGTCCTTGTTCATCCCACTGCCGTTCCTTCTTTTCCACTTCTCCTTAGGGGGCTATGCTTTCCTGTTACAGGCAGTCTTGGAGGGCCTGACAAACCAGACAAGGGTGGGTTCATGACCTACCTGAGGTCAAACCTATGTGAGGTCAGTCAGTTCCCATTCTGTGAGGCAGAAAGGGGATGGGACAGGTTCATGCTGATGATGGGGCCTTGACTGACCATCCACTAGTTTTCAGTGCCTACATTACCGGACACTGGCTGGGGTTTTCCCTACAGCTTACAGTCTGCCCCACATTCTTATAGCAAATTCCTCCTCCTGAATGTATCAGTCCAGGCCCTCCAAGCAGCAGGTGCCAAGATAAGGGGAGGTCTGTGTAGTGTGGTCTTGCTCATGGGTATTTCCCACTAGTAAAAGCAGTTTACACATCCTCCTGTAAAGAATAAGTGTGGATGACTGTTGTTAGGGAAGATTGAGNTTTTTTTTTTTTTTTTGGCCACAAGGCACATGGGATATTAACTCCCCAGTCAAGGATCTAACCTGTACCCCCTGCATTAATTGGCACGCACAGTCTTAACTATTGGACCGCCAGGGAAGTGTCTAGACTGATTTTAAAATATGCTCTTCATTGGCTTAGTTAGCATGTCAGAATCCTTTTTATTTCCTTGGAAACTCCCTGTGTGACATCCACTTGGTGGGGTGAGGCCTGTGAGCTCTGATGTAAGTGAACATAGGGACAGAACACAAATTTGCAAAAGGAGATCGAGAAGCACCTTTTGTGACCCATTTTTTGGTGGTGGTGTCACTTGGTTCAAGTAATATGGCAATGTTTTTTATCTATAGATGAGCCGGTTGTTACAATGGATTGTCTTATTGTTGTTTATCTAAGAATTTTATCTGCTGACTTGGATGGATGTTGGAATAGGGGTCAAGGTGTCTGGGAGATGGAGCCTGGTGGACCACATGTGGAAGGGTAGTGATAGACCCAGATCCCCAGTGACAGAAAGCCCATCTGACTGATAAAATACAATGCTAGGCAACCAGGGGTCACCCAGGCAACTAGTGGGGTTGGGGGACATCCACCTAGGGGTGACTGAGAGCGAGACTGATATGCACATGAGGCAGGCCAGGCCGGCAGGCTTTACTCAGACCCCGATGCAGGGTGTGGTGAGGGGTTAGGCACTGGGGCCTCCGCCAGCTGCAGAGACTAGGCACCATGGCAGAGCAAGAATGAGAAGCGTCCCTGGGACTCAACAGTTATCATGAAGGAAGCAGACATGGGGGAAGGGTGCAAGGGTGCGAACTGGGGCCTGAACTTGGGCTACAGAGGGCGCAAGACTCTTGAAGGCAAACAAGCCAGAGTAGCTCAAGGATTGCAGAACTGTGGAGTTGTTTCAGAGTTTTCTTGGGCCTCTTAAGTTTCCATCCTAGGAGGGCCTAGTGCGTGGTTCTAAATATGAAAAAGGCAGACCCTAGACGAGAGGAACCAGACGGGGCATTTTTGTGTTGGGGTCCCAGGTTGGATGTTATTGGATTTGAAAGGATGAAGTGGTTCTTACTCCACAATGTGTGGGTAAAAGTGTAAAGGAGGTGTGTGTGCAGGGCTGCAGGTGTGTGTGAGCAGCTTTCATGTCCCTCTTTGGAGCAATAACCCCATGTGTGACACCCAGCCGTGGCCTGTGCTTATCAGCAAGAGATTGGAAGCCACTTTCATTTTCTCAGAAGACGCAGTCCGTCTTTAATTTCCACCTGTCAGATGGCAAACTGATAGGTGAGCTTTGACAAAAATAACTTTCTTCGTCCTGAACATGATGCTCCAGAGAGGGAAACCGGAAGAGGTTTTGTGTTTGTTTTCATCCTTCTGGGGATTCTGAGTTTTCAAGGCCCTGGGAGAGTGAATGTCCCCATCCTTCAGGAAGCAAGGCTGTGCAGTGGAAGGAAACAGGGCCACGACCGTCAAGGGGTCAGGCTCAAGAATCAAGCCAGAGCTTCGAGTGACTGCAGACTCAGGAGTATGGTTTCTGCATCCTGGAGAGATGAACCCACAGGGGGTACCAGAGGCACGTACCCCCTCCAGTTCTTACGTCTTCTGCCTGGTCCCCCGACCCCAGCAGTAGGAAAACAGCCTCTAGCAGCCAGGGAGGTTTAGCACAAATCGCTGGGCTGGACAGGATGGCAGCAGGTCTATTCCAATGAATGGAGCCCTTGACATCTCTGTCTTCCCTTCTTTTGTCTGCCTCTTTAGCACTCTGTTTCATAAACATCTGGAGGGCTGCACAGCATCCAAGCCATAGTAGAGAGCTTCAAGGAAGAAGGAGTCTTATATGTCCCCACAAAGAGGCACAATGGTGCCAGAGCTGCACCTTGAGAGGACCTGGAGTATCTCTGTGCAGAGTGGATCTGCTGGAGAGTCATCCTCGGTCTATGGATCACTTTCCTCCTCCTCCTCTTTCATCATCTGTGTAGCAATGAAATAACATGTGTGAAGAAGCAAGATTCCTCCCAGATCCGTCTGAGTATATTTGTTTTACATCAGTGTTCATAAACAAATCAGTTAAAATATCTGATGGAAATGAAACTATTTCCATGTAATTTTTCAAATCTGATTTTTCTTTCCCAGTGTATTAAGTAGCCCACCAACTACCGAGCTGTTTATTTCCCTATTTGGAATAATTTCTGTTGTGATAATATATGTGTGTACTTTCTAGAGTTAGGGTCTCTGGCAAAAAGAACTAAAACAAAGAGAAAAAAAAAACCCCTTATCTGGTCAGTGTTCTGTCCTCAAGACAAAATAGAGTTCACTTATTTCCTTTGGTTATTTACTAGGTCACTACTCCACATGTGGTCCACAGACCAGCAGTACCAGCATCCCCAACTTTGTTGGAAGTGCAGATGAGGGGCACTTCTCGAGTCTGAATCTGCATTCAAGCAAGAGTTCCAGGGGATTCCGGTTTGAGAAACACTGGCTTTGTCTGGATAGGTGGGTTTCTTTAACACAGACTAACTTTGCTTAGTACCCATAGCTGCACAGATTTGTAAGTCTCAACCTCCCTCATATTCTTCCTCCCCCTTCCTCTCTATTCTTTTAAATTTAATTCAACCGTTTTGCTCAGCTCCATATCTTGTATTAAATTATCAGGGAAAAAAATAAGTGCTTTCTTACTTTGACCACCATCAACAGGCAAGTATTTATTGGGCACCTGCTGTGTTCCAGGCATTCTTCTAGATGCAGTGGCTAAAACAGAGTCCTGCTTTCATGGAGTTTAAGTGCCAGAAGATGAAGACGTCCAACAAGCCAGAACCAAGGTTTCATAAGGGCTCTGGTGGGCTGCTGTCTATGGGGTTGCACAGAGTCGGACACGACTGAAGTGACTTAGTAGTAGCAGATAGCAGATCAGAAATAGGACAAAACAGACTGTAGAAATCAGACAAAGCAAACTATAGGGGAAAGTCGAAGTTGATGTCTATGGAGGCCTTTCAAAGCTGCCCACAGAACCTGCTGTGGGATGGATAGAGAGGGTTGGACCAAAGGGCAAGGAGTGAACTAAGAAATCCCTGAGTTTTCGTCTTGCCCAAGAGTTTTTAAATTAGTGGAAATCCTAGTTGAAATTTCTGTTGCAGGAAAACCAAGGAGGAGGTAAAGGATGGATAGAACACAAAAATTCTTTTCCTTGCATTTAAGTTGAATGTCCATCAACCTTCAGATCAGGAGAGTCTGGGAGGTTGACTTCTACATCAGAACCCCCCCTCCAAGTGGGTTCTTGACATAGGTGTGTATCCGAAACACTGTAGGACATAACGGTAGAATAGTCACGTTTCTAAAGAAAGAGTAGCTGTTGATTCAAGCACTATGTTTAAAATCGGGTTCTGTTGAACCCTAGCTAGTTGTCTCCAACTGATGAAAGGATTTATGAAAATCAGTGTTAATGGCAACAAAAATGGGAACTGAGAGTCAAGGCAACAGCTCTCATATATACAGAGGGTTTTTTTTTTTTCCAGAAAAGTATGTCAGGGAAAAAGATTTCTTGCTGCAAAACTATCTGCTCTGAATTCTAGTTTCTGATTGTTTGTTAGCATCATTTTTTTTTAACTCAAAGGAAGAAAAGTCAAGTATTTGCTGATGTAAAAGCAGATAATATCCACAAAAAGGATTTGAATAAGAACTTTCTGAAATAGGAGGAATAATTATTACATGAAGGTAGTCAGTGTTCTTCCCACCTGCGCTTCCTGTTGGCTCCGAGCAAGGCAAACCACATCTCTTCTTCAAGAGCTTAAAAAACTACTTGTTCTCATCCTTGGCCTTTGTCACTTAGTTTCCTGGATGGGCAAAAAAATAAGAAAAGAAACGTCTTTTCAATTTTCTGGTCAGATCATTGTTGTTCAGTGCAGGAGGGCATTTGTGAATTAAACTGTTTGCCCGCCTTTGTGCAGAAGGCATTGCTGTTTGGAAGTGTCTCCTTTAGGGGTGAAAGAACAACTCTCAAACCAGAGAGCATCACCGACTGACTATTCTTCCTTTCATCAAACGATCATTGAGACAGTGAGTGACTCCCAAGTAAGACGTATGGGGGAGGCACGGGAATGTATGAAAACGTGGCCTCTAACCTGGAAAAGCTTCCATGATGGCTCAGTGGGTAAAGGAACTGCCTGCAGGGGTGGATACACAGGAGATGTGGGTTTGATCCCTGGGTCAGGAAAATCCCCTGGAGGAGGAAATGGCAGTCCACTCCAGGAGTCTTGCCTGGAGAATCCCATGGACAGAACAGCCCGGTGGGCTACAGTCCAAAGGGTCACAAAGAGTCGGACATGATTGAACAACTCAGCACACACACACAAGCTTGAAGGTGGCGCCTCTCTAAGGCAGGTACACAAACACCATCAGAAAGCACTGCGGAGGAGTTGGGGGGAAACCAGAGAGAAAAAGTCACGCTGAGACATGGTTACTTGGAGGAATGGTGACCTTCTCTGAGTTGGAAGAACTTCCCGGGCAGGAGTACACAGAGGTGCTCAAGCACAGTGCCTGCAGTTAAACTGTGCTGTCCACCATCAGAGGGGACGGGGCTGCAGAGGAAGGGGGTACAGATGAGAAGCATGAGACTCGTTTAGTGGGTGGGGATTAGAAAGTCGGACAGAGGAGTCTGGTGGGCTGTGGCCCATGGGATTCCAAAGAGTCGCACACGACCAAGAGGCTAACACTTTCTTCACTTCTCAAGCACATATGTGTTTATGTACCTGCCTCAGCTACTGGAGGGCCCTTCAAATTGCACCTCTTTTGTCTCTCTTTCTGCTTTCCTTAGTTTAGTTGGATTGCTGCAAGAGACCAGACCTTCATGATCATCTCGAGTTTTCTCCAGGGGCAGGTAGCTGGACCTTTGGCGCCCAGACCCCACACGGGCTAATTTAGAAGATGTCTGGAGTTGGAGGCAGAGTAAGAGAGGTGGCTACTCTCTCTAGGAGGGGATGATGAGGGCCCAATGGGCCCTGTTCCCAGGGATTCACCCAGGGATGTTTTAGGAGCAGAGACCAGGTATGGTCCAGTGTCTGCACTGGTGGTGTTAGGAGCAAACCAGTTGGAGAAATCCAGATCACCTTCCTTCTGTTGCCTCTGACTGTGTCACCACCAGCTAGCTTACCCAGGCACAGCAGTGCTTGGAAGTTCCTTTGTATCCATGTTCCTGCTAACACTTGCTGTCCTGTGTGTTAGTCGCTCAGTTATGTTCCTAGTATTTGCAGCCCCATGGACTGTAGCCCACTAGGCTCCTCTATCCATGGGATTTCCCAGGTAAGAAACTGGAGTGGGTAGCCCTTCCCTTCTCTAGGGGATCTTCCCAACCCAGGGATTGAACCCGAGTCTCCTGCATTGNTCACGCTGAGACATGGTTACTTGGAGGAATGGTGACCTTCTCTGAGTTGGAAGAACTTCCCGGGCAGGAGTACACAGAGGTGCTCAAGCACAGTGCCTGCAGTTAAACTGTGCTGTCCACCATCAGAGGGGACGGGGCTGCAGAGGAAGGGGGTACAGATGAGAAGCATGAGACTCGTTTAGTGGGTGGGGATTAGAAAGTCGGACAGAGGAGTCTGGTGGGCTGTGGCCCATGGGATTCCAAAGAGTCGCACACGACCAAGAGGCTAACACTTTCTTCACTTCTCAAGCACATATGTGTTTATGTACCTGCCTCAGCTACTGGAGGGCCCTTCAAATTGCACCTCTTTTGTCTCTCTTTCTGCTTTCCTTAGTTTAGTTGGATTGCTGCAAGAGACCAGACCTTCATGATCATCTCGAGTTTTCTCCAGGGGCAGGTAGCTGGACCTTTGGCGCCCAGACCCCACACGGGCTAATTTAGAAGATGTCTGGAGTTGGAGGCAGAGTAAGAGAGGTGGCTACTCTCTCTAGGAGGGGATGATGAGGGCCCAATGGGCCCTGTTCCCAGGGATTCACCCAGGGATGTTTTAGGAGCAGAGACCAGGTATGGTCCAGTGTCTGCACTGGTGGTGTTAGGAGCAAACCAGTTGGAGAAATCCAGATCACCTTCCTTCTGTTGCCTCTGACTGTGTCACCACCAGCTAGCTTACCCAGGCACAGCAGTGCTTGGAAGTTCCTTTGTATCCATGTTCCTGCTAACACTTGCTGTCCTGTGTGTTAGTCGCTCAGTTATGTTCCTAGTATTTGCAGCCCCATGGACTGTAGCCCACTAGGCTCCTCTATCCATGGGATTTCCCAGGTAAGAAACGAGTGGGTAGCCCTTCCCTTCTCTAGGGGATCTTCCCAACCCAGGGATTGAACCCGAGTCTCCTGCATTGCAGGCAGACTCTTTACCATCTGGGAAAGAGTCACAGAGAATCTCAGTAACCCCAGGGAATCTGAATGAGATTCATGGGATTTGACGGTGGACACTCGACTTTCACAAGGTTCCTAAGGGGCACGAGTGTCTTATTGCTGCCATGATACATGTGAAGTGAATTCAGAGACCTCCCCATCCTCCAAGGTTGACGTGACTGCAAAGTAACACAAGATCTCAGGAAAACACATTTAAAAGACCCAGTCATGTGCCACAAACATAAGTTTGTAAAGAGCACTGAGACAGATTTAGATCATATTTTGAAATTGTAAGCCTTCTTATGCCCCTGATACCTGATCAGAGAAAGTGCAATCAATGAGACAACATCTCAGTGATCAAAATGGGCTTCTGGGGTGGAATCCTGTGGGTCAGGGTTGGCTGAAACCCTTGAAGTTCATTGAGTCTGTGTTGCTCTTTCTTTGAATGGGCTCTATTCCTCTCCTTCGGTCCTAGAACTAGAAAGATACCTGTTGCTTGGTAACTTGATATTCCTCATCCTGAAATCTTGGCAAGTGATATGAGAAGAAAGGGCATATTTCTTAGACCTCAGGCCCTTGCCAGGGAAGTTTCTGGAACCCTGTCCTCCCACCATTTATTTCCCAGTACTTGGCCAGAAGGTGCCTCAGCTCTGGTCCCCATCAGATTCTCCTGGTGAAGACGTGGGGCCCGCCCTTGTCCTTCCTGTCTGCTCTGACCCCTCTTGGTGATGTCTGCAGTTGATTACTGTGTGGCCGGTGAAGCCACGAGAGTGGGAAGGATGGTGCTGTCACCAGTATTCCTGCCGAGGGAGCTCTTCCCAAAGGGGCTGGTGCTCTCATTCTTGGCACTGGAGAAGCTACCCAGGCCACGGCCTGCACTGTGTATTCATCGGTTCATTCAGCGAATAGTTATAATCACGGATGACCTGCTGAATACCAGGCTCCGTGTGCAGGGCACTGGGATACGGTGACTGATTGGAACCCTGGCTCTTACGGAGCTTAGGCTCTGATATTAGACGTACTCCTGCAATACACAACGAAAACAAAGGAGGCTTTTTGGACTCAGGATTGATGGGAAATTTAGATAAGGGGTCCCATAAGCTGGGATTTCAGTCTTTATCTTAAAAAGCAGTGGAAATCTTTGGAAAGTTTTAATCCAGAGGATGCAAGGATCACTTTGGGATTTAGGGATAAACTCTCTGGCGTGACATTTAAATGGCATTCTGACTCAGAGTGGAGTGGCAGGTTATGAGAGAGACAAGTGGGAATGGAAAGGGAGGCTATTGTCAGGGTGCAGCGGACACAGTGGTGGCAGGGACGGGGGAGTGGATGTGGTGGAGAGGTGGGAGGCCACCACAGCCCTGGCCTGTCCTGCTGGGGCAGTGGGCACTTCACTGGAGCCTGTGTCGGCTGTGTATCAGAAGCCACACTGGTTCTGTCCCAATCCAAGGAACTTCTATCTTCCTAACGTTGTTATGATTTTGTTGTCTGAGGCCTCAGCCCCAAAGGAGCACCGAGCGCCACTGCTAGCATCTCATCTCAGCACATGCCTCCCAGCTCAGTCCTCCACCCCCCGGAGGTGCCCAGGAAGTTGGAATCCAGACATGACTACAGCCCCTCCGTACCCAAGGATTTGGCTGGTCACCCAAGAATGGCTGGGAAGGAAAGCAAGCCATGTTTCAGGGGCACAAGAGAAGTTCAGAATCACCATCTGGTAAATCTCCAGTATGTATAAGTGGACAGTTGAGCAGATACATTGTGTGTGTGTGTGTGTGTGTGTGTGTATGCACTCAGTCGCTCAGTCATGTCTAACTCTTTGCAACCCCATGGACTGTAGCCTGCTGGGCTTCTCTGTCCTTGGGATTCTCCAGACCTGAACACAGGAGTGGATAGCCTATCCCTTTTCCAGGGAATCTTCCCGACCCAGAAACTGAACTGGGTCTCCTGCACTGCAGGCGGATCCTTTACCGGTTGAGCTACCAGTTGCGTTGCAGTACATGACAGACAGGGTGGTGGCCTGCATTTTGTCTCTAGAAGCAGTTATCTGGCTGGACCTGGAAGCAGGGAAGGAGGGACTTTGAAGGTACATTTGTGTAACACCTTATGCGTAAGTTTGAGGAAATGTCAGTTGCCATATATATATATATATATTTTTTTTTTTTTTAATGGAGAAGCAGATGGAAATCCCAGAGCTGGACTCACACACACAGGCACATGAGGGCGCATGCCCCCTTCCTCCCCTAAGCATCCTGCTTGGGCCCCTACCATGATAAATGTTAATATATCATTCTGGACTGTTACTTTAAAAGCATGGGAAGTTAACTTCCAGTGACAGTTCATTGAAAGTTTCTAAGAATATTTATTCTTGTCCATTTGAGGGAAGGTTTGTAGGAGACATTTTAGTCGTCTTCATTTTCTTCTACTTTTCTACTTAAACAGGCATGAGTGTTCACTCATGTCCAAGTCTTTGTGACCCCATAAACAGGGGCCTGCCAGGCTCCACTGTTCATGGATTTTCCCAGCAAGGATACTCAGGGGAGTTGCCATTTCCTTTTCCAGGGATCTTCCCAACTCAGGGATTGAGCCCTTGTCTGCTGGGTCTCCTGCATGGTAAGCAGATTCTTTACCACAGAGCCTCTGGGGAAGCACTGTCTTCCTAAACACCTGTTTCCAAAGACCAGTTTCCCCGACAGCTGTTGCCATAAAGTAGGCCAGCAGAGAGCGCACAAGTGCAATCATCGTGGAGGTAAACCTGCTTGCAATTTCACCTTTGGCCACAATTCTCTCCCATCTCTGCGAGCTACAAATTCAGGAGAATAGTGAGTGGGCTTAGGTTCTAAGTGGACTTAGAGAGAGAAGCAGAATCCTAAAAACAATACAAATTCTTTTTCCTGGTGGAACTGAAGGCAGTACTGTAGTACCACATAACTGTTTGTTTAAAAAAATCAGAGTTCAACTAAAGCTTCCAGAACCATTGTTTTACAAATTGAACAGGGCAATAACTTTAGAAAAAGGGAAAAAAAGAATGAATGAAAAAACTTGCTATGGTTCCCAGCAGACTCAAAGAGCACACATTTGGGAGAAGTGATGAGAATCATCGTAAACACCAGATTCCTTTCTGAACGCCGGAAAAGGCTAAGTAAGAGATGCAGGGAGAAATGACACTTGAGCAATAAACACATTCAAGCTGATGTATCTGGTTCCATACACACTCCATTCCCTGTTGGCATCTGAGCATGGATCTTAATTCAAGAGGCTTAACTACTCCAGGGAAAACAAACAGACAAAAAAAAAATGCAGCACAATGCTTGAAGATCTTCACATTTATAGACTGGTGTGAACTCTCCTCCCTGCACACTGTAATTTGGGTGGCTTTCCTTCAAAACGACGAAGGCATCTTCATGGAGCCAGGGTAATTCTCAGCAATACGAATGGTGCACTCGACATTACTGTAAATAAGACAAATGGAAGCAAGCTCGTCTGAGCAGATGCAGCTAATGACAGAAGTATAGAAGTCTAACAGGCAAGAACAGAAATGTTCAGCAGCAGAAAACAGGAGCCCAGGGCATCTTGAGCAGCTGGCATGTGGTCACGCAGGGAAAGGATGCACTGGGCTGAGCGCATCTCCATATCCGACGGAGCCAACACTTCCAAAGGTCAGAGTCCCAACCAGTGAGAAACAAACCTCTGGGTCTCAGGTGTCCACTTCCAGAAAACCCCAAGAAATTTCTAGTGGAGGCATAAAGAGAATGTCTTTGAATTCTAGGGCACTAAATGGGATCTGGAGGTTGAGGCCCTAGAATCCACCCACGTTCAAGGGAAGTGACCCATTTATCAGTTGCAGCCTCAATTCCTAGTGAAAGTTGCTCAATCATGTCCAATTCTTTGCGACTTCATGGACTATACAGTCCACGGAATTCTCCAGGGCAGAACACTGAACTGGGGGTCTTTCCCAACCCAGGGATCGAGCCCAGGTCTCTTGCATTACAGGCAGATTCTTTACCAGCTGAGCCACAAGGAAAGACCTAGAGACCAAAAAAAATCGACCACAAATAGGTGTGGCTTGTAGAGCAATGCCTCATCCACAAAGTGTGTGCCCCTCCCCCTCCGCTGACATGGTTGGGGTCATGCATTCTTCCCCGTCCACACCTGTAAGAGAAAATGCTGGAAAACTCAGCTTACCCCTCCCTCCAGAGAGTTTCTTCAAGAGGAAGGGGAAGATGAAGCCAGCATAATTTGACCAGATATTTTAGTTTGGGACATAGAAATAGAATAAGAAAGAAGCGGGGAAAGGCAATAGAAAAACAAAGACATCAGGGTTTAGGCTCTAGTTCTCAAAATGTTGATATTGCCTGCAAATCTAATCTTAGAAACAAACCTCAGTGAGGGTGCCAGTCTTTGTGGGCAGGTTTTTGCACCCCAGAATCCTGACTGGAACACCTGGGCAGGGTCCATTCAGTCCTGGTGGCCACACCTAGCCCCCTTTTGCAAAAGTGATTAGCTTGGGGTCTCTGCAAAGTTGAAAAATGGACTCCTACATCATTGGATCCACATCCAGCAAGTTTGAGCCATGTGCATTTTACCACGTGGAACTTAAACTGCAGATATAACCAACTCAAAGATGCTGATATACAGTTTGTTCCTCCTCATAAAAGGACTGGTGGGATTGTAGAGGCTTGGAGAAATTCTTCTTCCCCTGATGTCTTCCGTGGGCCTGTGTGATTCTCTTCTGTCCCACAGTGTTCTTGGTCTCCTCTGCATGGCTGGCTCCCTGCTCCATTCAAATCCCTAGGAATGGTGGCCAGTGTGGCAGCTGGCTTTCCAGCACCTTCCACCCCAGGTGAGAATCTGCCTGTGCTCCCTGGTGGTCTCTGCACCATTTGTTGCCACCCCTCCATAGAAGAAGCATTTCAAAATCCTTCCGTTCAGTCACTCAGTCGTGTCCAACTCTTTGCGACCCCATGGACTGCAGCACAACAGGCCTCCCTGTCCATCACCAACTCCGAGAGTTTACTCAAACTCATATCCATTCAGTCGATGATGCCATTCAAGCATCTCATCCTCTGTTGTCTCCTTCTCCTCCCACCTTCAATCTTTCCCAGCATCAGGGTCATTTCTAGTGAGTAGTTTTTTGCATCAGGTGGCCAAAGTATTGGAGTCGCAGCTTCAGCATCAGTCCTTCCAATGAATATTCAGGACTGATTTCCTTTAGGATAGACTGGTTGGATCTTCTTGCAGTCCAAGAGACTCTCAACAGTCTTCTCCAATAGCACAGTTCAAAAGCATCAATTCTTCAGTGCTCAGCTTTCTTTATAGTCCAATTCTCATACCCTTAGGGGTGAAAGAGCTTCCTGATAAAAGTTTAGGCTGAACATGGTTTTCTCCCTTGAAGTCACAACATTTTCAGTGTAACACCATTGAAATTCCCTTCTGCTCTTCCCATGACTGGACCTACTGGGGGATGGAGTGGAAGGGACATTGCCATTGAAGCTTTCCTGCCCAGAGTGAACAGGCCAGGACGTCCCCAAGGCTGCCCAGGTACTAGTGTCTGCTTACTCTGTGCTGGAGAGCTCATCAAATTGAAGGACGGGGGAATCCACCTCTGCCTAGTCTGACTCTTCAGGTTTGAGAGGGGCCCTGGAAAATTCTCAGGAGGAGCTCATGGGGAATTCTACCATCAAGCAGTTTGGAAGACACAGGAAGGGGCTGTTACCACATCAGCCCCCAAAGGACTCTGGGCTGCAACTGTAGACGGAGGATCTGCAGCTCTGGAAGTCCTTCTGCCTGAAAGTAGAAGCCCACGTGACAAATTATGTCACAGAGTACTTATCTAGCTTGACTCTAGTTAGATAATCTGGAGGGCATGGAAACAAGTGTAACTTATGAAAAAAAAAACAAACTTTTAATTGAAAAGCCAAAGATTCTGCCTGGGATGTTTGCCCACTTTTCTGCTTGAGATCTTTTTTTTTTTTTTTTTTTTTTTTTTAGCAAGGGAATGGTTTTAAAGGATGGCTATGTGGCCATGTGGGAAAATGAAAATCAGNTTTATTGAAAAGCCAAAGATTTTGCCTGGGTTTTTTTCCCACTTTTCTGCTTGAGATTTTTTTTTTTTTTTTTTTTTTTTTTTTTTTAGCAAGGGAATGGTTTTAAAGGATGGCTATGTGGCCATGTGGGAAAATGAAAATCAGAAAGGTACCCATGTATGGAAGCAGAGAGCAAGCGTGGGTTCAAGATACAGCTGGTAGAAACCATCTCCAGCTTCATGCTGACAAACTCTAGACTTGGCATAGAGTATTTTAACCCAGATGCTAACAGCTGGTCACAGGTGGCTACTGAAATTAAAATTAATTAAAATGATAGGAAACATAAATTTGGCTGTTCAGTCCCACTCACCACATTTCAAGAGTGCCCAGAGCCACATCATCCGTGGCTACTGAAGTGGACAGAGCAGGAAGAAAGGACATCTTTACCGTGGCCGGAAGGTCTTTTGGACAGCGCTGACTGGCCTAGATGTAACTGCTGGGTGGAATGGGACCGCTTGGGCAGTGTGACATTTCTGAAGCAATGGTTATTCCTGATCTTGGTGGACCTTAGTGTCAGGGGAGACTCACCCTCTGGTCCCAGCTGAAGCCAACAGCCCTTGATTAAGAGACAGAAAGAAATATGAGTCACTGGACTACCCCTGCTGGCCTGCAGTCTTCCATCATTCTGTGGTTAACCTCCCAACTCTTGGAAACTGTAGCCAATACTTTCTACACAATCAGAAAAATGTCTGGAATCCTTGAATCTTTTCTTTTCTTCTATTTTTATTGGAGTATAGTTACTTTACAATGTCGTGTTAGTTTCTACTGTCCAGCAAAGTGAATCAGCTGTACGTATACATGTATTTCCCTTTTTTGGATTTCCTTCCCATTAAGGTCACTACAGTGCATTGAGTAGAGTTCCCTGAGCTATACAGTATGTTGTCCTTAGCTATCTATTTGAAACATAGCATCAACAGTGTATATATATCGATCTCAATCTCCCAACTCATTCCACCCCTCTGTCCCCNAGTTGGACACTACTGAGCGACTTCACTTTCACGCATTGGAGAAGGAAATGGCAACCACCTCCAGTGTTCTTGCCTGGAGAATCCCAGGAATGGAGGAGCCTGGTGGGCTGCCATTTATGGGGTCGCACAGAGTCGGACACGACTGAAGCGACTTAGCAGCAGCCGCAGTGTTCTTAAGGAAGAGAGTAGGTGTTCAATATTAACACTTGGGTTTCCCCTCCACCCCATGCCCTGGTCCCTAGGTAGCCACTGACCTCAGGAGGGCAGGGAGAGCATGAAGCCTTCATCTTCTGGGTTTGTTTGGCAAATTCTGACAGCAGAACTTCCAGTTCTTGGACTGAAGTTTCCCCCAGGATTGTTTGGTAATTGTCGGCTGATGTATCACTCCATTTTGAGGGAGTCTGCAGCTTCATTAAAGAAGAGCTTTGACACACTGACTTGGCGGAGCAAGAATAAGCGTTTCTTGAATGATCTTTGCCCGCAGACACCCCTGCATGGATACATTAGCTTTCCCTTCTGCGCTAGCTGCACCTCTGTAAACCAGCTTCAGATCTGTAAAATGGGATGCTAATGGGACCTACCTGCTAGGGTTTTGTGTGGAGGAAAAATGAGGTCGTTCATGTGACCAGCATGTAGTAAATGAATGCTCAAGAACTGCTGGTTGTTGTCATTATTATTGATTTAAAGGTGTTTGAGACTGAATGACAGTTGGAGGAAAGAAGTATCTTCTTTTATGGAGGTTGCTTTTCATTGCTTACTTTATAGATGATCGCCTTACGTTTTAGTTCTCATTCGTCTAACCTAGATTTCCTAAATGGGCCTGTGAAATAGCAAGAGCAACATGTGACACGGGACTCTTTCATTCTCTCACCAACATCAGTCCTTTCAGGTTATGTTTTGTGTGTGTGCGTACTCAGTTGCTTCAGTCATGTCCAACTGTTTGCGACTCTATGGACTGTGGCCTGCCAGGCTCCTCCATCCATGGGATTCTCCAGGCAAGAATATTGGAGTGGGTGGCCATGCCCTCCTTCAGGCGATCTTCCCATCCTAGGGATCAAACCCGTGTCTCACGTCTCCTGCGTTGGCAGGGAAGTTCTTTAACCACTAATGCCACCTGGGAAGCCCAAGTTATATTTCAATCATGTGCTCAAACAGGTACCAAAAACCAAATTTTAAAAAATTCAGAGACCTTAAAATAGCTGATTGCATTCAAATTGACTCCTCCCATGGATTTGAAGCAATGTTTAAAGGAATCAATTTTGCCAGATTGAAAATCAAAAAGAAGGAAACAGTGATTTATACCGTGTTCCTTGTTATTGATTTGAATCAGTGGCACTGTTCCCATGAAGAGCTTACCTTTTAGTCTGAAGTTCGGAACCTAATTTCAGTTCAGTTCAGTTCAGTTGCTCAGTTGTGTCTGACTCTTTGTGATCCCGTGGACTGAAGCACGCCAGGCCTCCCTGTTCATCACCAACTCCCGGAGTTCACTCAAATTCACGTCCATTAAGTTGGTGATGCCATCCAACCATCTCGTCCTCTGTGATCCCCTTCTCCTCCTGCCTTCAATATTTCCCAGTACCAGAGTCTTTTCAAATGATCAACCTAATTTACCTCCTTGCAATTTTGTTGTTGGACTATTCATATGATACTTCTGTTTTTTGAAATTTCGTGTTCTGATTCCTCTACCACCACCCCTCTCCTTCCATTTGCAATTATTTCTCTGTGCCAGAAACTTAGCAAGTATTCCTCATGGGGGAGTTGGCATGTCCTATAAAAATGTGTTTCTCCAATTAACCTTTTCATAAGAAGTCTCGAGAGTAGAGCACAGCATTTTTCTGATGAGGAAACTGACATTTATACTGTTCCTAGAAGGAGCCACGAAACAGAAAGGGGAGTGAGTGGCTGTGTTTCCAGAGTAAGAAGCACGTTTGCTTTACGGACCTCCTGTCTCTTATACACATCTAGATGTGTATAAGAGACAGCCTTCATTGATTCTTATGCCCATTTCTATAAAGTAAGGTGGTTGAAACTCTGTGTAGAATAAAAATGTGTAGTTTTCTCTGATGGGTTGGGAAGATTCCTGGTAAATTAAATATTGAACTTTGCCCTCTTCATGGTTAACATCACAAAGTTGGGGGGGGGCGGGGAAGGCAATGGGGGCGGAGTGTTGATTTAAAATTTCTCAGTTTCATTGACTTACAAAACAAAGCCTGATTAAATCCAAAGCGGGGCTGGTGGGGAAGCAATGTCCTAAAAGATTCAACTCAGCAAATAGAGACGATTTTTATAACAAAACTCTTACTCTCAATAATCTAGAGGAGAAACCTCTCTTTGGTAGCGTTGTAGGGCAAACACCTTGCCTCATGGTGAAAATGCCAGGATTTCAAAGCTAGATTTTTCATTTGAGACCAGAATTTATGTAAGGAAAGCTGCAAACCAGGTCACATGTCGGGTTGGGGCTGGTAGGGGCAGGGGAGCGGGCAGAGTAAAGAGCTCCAGAAACTCTCACCTTCTCTGGAAAAAGAGAAGCTCACTCCATTCAAGTCAACTCTCTGACAATGCTGGTTACTTTGCATCTTTTCCAAAAGTCTCAGTGGCAGTGCGCACACCACTCACAGCAAACATTTTGAAGAGTAAGATGATTTAGCCTCCTTTCAGTGTTCCTAGGAGAAGGCAATGGCAGCCCACTCCAGTGCTCTCACCTGGAAAATCCCATGGACAGAGGAGCCTGGTAGGCTGCAGTCTATGGGGTCGCTAAGAGTTGGACACTACTGAGCGACTTCACTTTCACGCATTGGAGAAGGAAATGGCAACCACCTCCAGTGTTCTTGCCTGGAGAATCCCAGGAATGGAGGAGCCTGGTGGGCTGCCATTTATGGGGTCGCACAGAGTCGGACACGACTGAAGCGACTTAGCAGCAGCCGCAGTGTTCTTAAGGAAGAGAGTAGGTGTTCAATATTAACACTTGGGTTTCCCCTCCACCCCATGCCCTGGTCCCTAGGTAGCCACTGACCTCAGGAGGGCAGGGAGAGCATGAAGCCTTCATCTTCTGGGTTTGTTTGGCAAATTCTGACAGCAGAACTTCCAGTTCTTGGACTGAAGTTTCCCCCAGGATTGTTTGGTAATTGTCGGCTGATGTATCACTCCATTTTGAGGGAGTCTGCAGCTTCATTAAAGAAGAGCTTTGACACACTGACTTGGCGGAGCAAGAATAAGCATTTCTTGAATGATCTTTGCCCGCAGACACCCCTGCATGGATACATTAGCTTTCCCTTCTGCGCTAGCTGCACCTCTGTAAACCAGCTTCAGATCTGTAAAATGGGATGCTAATGGGACCTACCTGCTAGGGTTTTGTGTGGAGGAAAAATGAGGTCGTTCATGTGACCAGCATGTAGTAAATGAATGCTCAAGAACTGCTGGTTGTTGTCATTATTATTGATTTAAAGGTGTTTGAGACTGAATGACAGTTGGAGGAAAGAAGTATCTTCTTTTATGGAGGTTGCTTTTCATTGCTTACTTTATAGATGATCGCCTTACGTTTTAGTTCTCATTCGTCTAACCTAGATTTCCTAAATGGGCCTGTGAAATAGCAAGAGCAACATGTGACACGGGACTCTTTCGTTCTCTCACCAACATCAGTCCTTTCAGGTTATGTTTTGTGTGTGTGCGTACTCAGTTGCTTCAGTCATGTCCAACTGTTTGCGACTCTATGGAATGTGGCCTGCCAGGCTCCTCCATCCATGGGATTCTCCAGGCAAGAATATTGGAGTGGGTGGCCATGCCCTCCTTCAGGGGATCTTCCCATCCTAGGGATCAAACCCGTGTCTCACGTCTCCTGCGTTGGCAGGGAAGTTCTTTAACTACTAATGCCACCTGGGAAGCCCAAGTTATATTTCAATCATGTACTCAAACAGGTACCAAAAACCAAATTTTAAAAAATTCAGAGACCTTAAAATAGCTGATTGCATTCAAATTGACTCCTCCCATGGATTTGAAGCAATGTTTAAAGGAATCAATTTTGCCAGATTGAAAATCAAAAAGAAGGAAACAGTGATTTATACCGTGTTCCTTGTTATTGATTTGAATCAGTGGCACTGTTCCCATGAAGAGCTTACCTTTTAGTCTGAAGTTCGGAACCTAATTTCAGTTCAGTTCAGTTCAGTTGCTCAGTTGTGTCTGACTCTTTGTGATCCCGTGGACTGAAGCACGCCAGGCCTCCCTGTTCATCACCAACTCCCGGAGTTCACTCAAATTCACGTCCATTAAGTTGGTGATGCCATCCAACCATCTCGTCCTCTGTGATCCCCTTCTCCTCCTGCCTTCAATATTTCCCAGTACCAGAGTCTTTTCAAATGATCAACCTAATTTACCTCCTTGCAATTTTGTTGTTGGACTATTCATATGATACTTCTGTTTTTTGAAATTTCGTGTTCTGATTCCTCTACCACCACCCCTCTCCTTCCATTTGCAATTATTTCTCTGTGCCAGAAACTTAGCAAGTATTCCTCATGGGGGAGTTGGCATGTCCTATAAAAATGTGTTTCTCCAATTAACCTTTTCATAAGAAGTCTCGAGAGTAGAGCACAGCATTTTTCTGATGAGGAAACTGACATTTATACTGTTCCTAGAAGGAGCCACGAAACAGAAAGGGGAGTGAGTGGCAGGAGTGACTGTGTTTCCAGAGTAAGAAGCACGTTTGCTTTACGGACCTCTGTGTTTCAGGCTCTGTCCTAAGTGCCCGCACGAATCTCACTACCTCCTTTCATGCTCCCACTGCTTCTCTGGGATGTGTGTGACTCTCTACAGTTTACATCTATAGAAACTGAGGCTGGGAGAAATTAAATACTCAGGATCATATTTATTAAACATCTGGCTGGAGTTTGAACCCAGATTAGTTTGGAGACACAACCACCATGTTACATTGCCTCTCAGAATAGTCTGACTTGGGTTTAATTGGCTATTTACTGGATGTTATTAGATGGTTTAATTAATGATACTAACTATAACATTTTTAAGTCAAAGACATTATGTGGAAGAAAATATTCCTTCCTTTCTTTTTTCAGAAGCTCAACAGCCAAGAAGTCTTTTCTGTTGGAGCTTCTGATCAACAGTGGGGAAATTGTAGGATTTCCAGGCTCAACAGTTATTCTGGAAGGAATTATGGATGTGAACAAGGATTCACTTCACAGCTACAGTGAAATGATGAAACATTTGAGATTTCCAATTGGTAAGACAGCTGTGACCTGAAGAAGTGTCTCAGGGGCTGAAATCAGACACTGCAGGCCCGTGATAAGGAAGGGCGAAGCTTCCATAATGACGTCCACAGGCATTCGAGGGCACGGCCTGGGCTTGTGCTGGATCAGGAGAGGGGCAGGGCCTTCCTTAAAAAAAAGCCAGACCTCTGGGACTTCCTTGGAGGTCCAGTGGATAAACTCACAGTGTAGGGGATGAAGGTTTGATCTCTGGTTCGGGAACTAAGATCCAAATAAGTAAATAAAAAGTCAGACCCTGAACACAGTATGTGATATAACTTCTGTGAACTATGTCGGTTCTCCATTGGAGTCTGTGGACCCCCATGAGGTCCATGGTTGGAATCCAGAGTGTCTGGGAACCTGAATGAGAAATGAGAAAAAAAAATTATATCATTTTTCTCAAATCTCTGGCTGAACTTTGGCATTTCCTTTCATTATCAATATGATCCACAAACCACCCTAGTATCAACAGTACCTGTGACTTTGTCATCAATAGAAATCAGATACTTTCACATCACATTGTAGTTGTTGCAGAGATAACAAACCACCATGTATGCTCATCACTTCCTTAAAGTTATAGGGATAACAACTCACCCCGGATTCTGTGAAGGAATGAACTAACAAGTTCATGAATGCTCATATCACACATTAGTGTTTTGATATTTTAATAACTGTATTTCAAAGTATTGGATCCCTTTTGTATTCCTCTAAATTTTATTTTATACATGTAAAATGTTATTCTGAGATGATTTTCAATAGAAAGCAATTGAGACCTCAGTTTTATACACTAATGACAAAAATACACATTTAAAATGATAACAGGGACTTCCTAGGAGCCTCAGTGGTAAAGAATCTGCCTGTAATGTGGGAGACATGAGTTCAGTCCCTGGGTCAGGAAGATCCCCTGGAGAAGGAAATGATAACCTACTCTCCAGTACTCTTGTCAGGGAAATCCCATGGACAGGGGAGTCAGGGAGTCCATGGTGTCACAAGAGTCAGACATGATTTAGAGAGTAAACAGCAACAGCAAAATGATAACTCCCTTGACACAGTTTGTTTGGAGATCTTTGAACTTCCTTCACTTTAACTCAGTATTTCTTCAAGATCTACTCATGTACCTGTTTTAACTAACATCTGTAACAAACTTTAGAATCTGTATCTGTTAAACTATTTTTATTAATCACTATTTTGTCATGTGATGATTAAATAAACCACATTTGACATTTGCATCTAACTTATAGAAAAGGCTTTTATCACAGTGAGCTTTCCATATCTCCAGGTCTTCTGAGTAAGGGACTGGGGTGGGAAGAACGTGTGAAAGACCAGAGCTATGCTTAAGCAGAGTTGCCCTGCACTGGTTTTCAAGTGATTGCCTTCCTGGAGAGCCAGAAGTCTTCTTTATTTTTTTTTAAAGGAAAGATTTTTTTTTAATTTTTAAAATTTTTACTTTATTCTACTTTACAATACTGTATTGGTTTTGCCATACATCAACATGAATCCACCACAGGTGTACACTAGCTCCCAATCCTGAATCCCCCTCCCACCTCCCACCCCACATAGTCTCTCTGGATCATCCCTGAAAGATTTTTTAAACTTTATTTTATTTTTATTTATTTAGCCGTGTCATTTCTTAGCTGCAGTATGTGGGCTTAGTTGCCCTGCGACATGTGAGATCTTAGTTCCCAGACTAGGGATCGAACTTATGTCCCCTGCATTGGAAAGCAGTTCTTAGCCACAGGATAGCCAAGGAGGTCCCCTAGCAGCCTTGTTTAGAGTCCTTTAAACTAATAGCAAATGACCCCCTGCCCCTGAGTAGCCTCCCCACCAGACTGACACAGTGCCTGAAACCTCACTATCAATCTGATGTGGGATTTGAGTATTGTGGTTTTAGAATCTCTGCTCTAAAAAAACAATGCCGGAAAGATACACTTTCTCGTATTTCATAAATTATAAAACGCCTCTTCAATCCTTCTCTCTTCCTGCATAAATCCTTCCCCATTTCACCCATTGAGTAAGACATATTCCTGTGGAAGAGTTCAATCGGTCTTGTTATGAAGAGCAAGAAAAAGAAAACATCACTTCTCTGTGCTTCTTCATATGAAGATGTCATGATGTGTGTGTGGTTTGTTCTTTTTTTTTCTTCCTCCTTTGCAGAAACCCTGATTCTGTGATGGCCCAGCTGATGAACTCCTGGTGATATTGGGTAAGCATTGATGTCACTCTGATCATAAAAAGAAGATGTTGGTTTCTCCTACCAGCATTTCCTAGCCCAGCAAAGATGCCTAGACTAACATGGAGGGCTGGGTTATAATGGAAATATCTCTCCTGAGAGGGGCAGTTGTATGGACACTTGCTGACCCCTTACTAATAGGATGACTGGCGGTCACAGCCCACCTTGATGTCCCTATATCATGTTCAGTTCTTGATAATATCATCATACAGGCCAGTTTAGGCATGGAAAGAAGAGGTGAAGACAATGATGGAAATTTAGTGTACACAGAGAAAAGGGCAGGAAAGACTTGACTGCAATTAGAAATATCACTGATTAGAAGACACTTGATAAAAACACGGGGTGCCCTTGGATAGGGGCCCTAGAGTTGAGGACAGAGAACAAAAAAACAAAAAGGGGCCGAGACTAACTGGAGCCCCTTCCAGGTTCCTTGACAGCCCAGACCATCTTGATGATTGAAATATACAAATTCAGATTTTAAGAAGCCCTCCATACTGGAGTCAGATTTGCAAAGCTTCTTCTGTGAGCAGGCTTGGAAGTGACTTTATGACATCACTCCTGCAGGAGATGGTAGAACTCTTCAATCCAGAATTTTCATTTCTGTCTACCCTCCCTCTCTTCCCTGTGCTGTTTCTCATCCTGCCATCCACATTTGTGCAGCTCTGGGAAACCCAGGGCTGGATTGGGGGTGCTTTCTCACTAAAAAGAAGCCCCCAGACCATGTATCACCAAGGAGAATGAAAAAACTGAAGCCATCCGTGGTTCGGTAATCCACACTTATTGTGACTTTGTATTTTGAGCATCACCTTTTCCACTTACAAACAGTTATATTATTAAAAAGATATTTTCCGAAGATAGTAACCTTGGCAGTAGTTGTCAAGGCTAATAGTTTGACATTTCAGATCACCCACAGCTAATCAACTGAACATGGCAACACATTTGAAAAACCCATTATAGGCAGAAGGCCCTGAAGTAATATGTCAACTCTCGCACTAACAGCTGTTATGTAAACGGGCTGATTTTTCTCTGCTGAATGGTCACATGGTNAGACCTCAGTCCCAGCCGAGCAACACCCGCTTTGTGTTCAGTCCCCATTCAGCCCCACATCCAAGTTTCTACATTTTGATATTTCCAACTTCTTCCTTCATTTCCCCAGTGCTGGAGGTAGTAGTTGCTTTCTGCAGTCTTTACCTCCTGTTATGCTTTTCTTTCTGACTTAGTTTTTTTAACACCTAGTTAACAGTTCTTTATATGAAGTTCTCTCTGTTAACATAGCTGGTGTGCTGTTGTCTCCCAGTTGTATCCTAAGAAACTCTCAGGAGATCTGAGCTGTGTTACAATCACCTTGGCCCGTATGTTCCGTCAGATGATATAATGTTGGAGATAACAGGCTAGGAAAATCTTCATTGTGAACCTTGCAGCATTTTCCAGGGAGAAGCACCATGCAGGTTCTGGGGTTGTGAAAAAAGACCATGTCTCTACACAGGGAATTATACAAATAAGCCATCAGCCTAAATTTGGTTGAAAAAAATGAGCTGCAAAGTGAAAATGACCAGAAATGGCACAAACAAAAAACATCATGCCCACAGTAGTCCACGTTATTCAGGAGATGGTTTAACCATCCCCAGTATGTATTAATCAGAGGGACCTGGCTTACTTAGACCAAGNACATGAATCCACCACAGGTGTACACTAGCTCCCAATCCTGAATCCCCCTCCCACCTCCCACCCCACATAGTCTCTCTGGATCATCCCTGAAAGATTTTTTAAACTTTATTTTATTTTTATTTATTTAGCCGTGTCATTTCTTAGCTGCAGTATGTGGGCTTAGTTGCCCTGCGACATGTGAGATCTTAGTTCCCAGACTAGGGATCGAACTTATGTCCCCTGCATTGGAAAGCAGTTCTTAGCCACAGGATAGCCAAGGAGGTCCCCTAGCAGCCTTGTTTAGAGTCCTTTAAACTAATAGCAAATGACCCCCTGCCCCTGAGTAGCCTCCCCACCAGACTGACACAGTGCCTGAAACCTCACTATCAATCTGATGTGGGATTTGAGTATTGTGGTTTTAGAATCTCTGCTCTAAAAAAACAATGCCGGAAAGATACACTTTCTCGTATTTCATAAATTATAAAACGCCTCTTCAATCCTTCTCTCTTCCTTCATAAATCCTTCCCCATTTCACCCACTGAGTAAGACATATTCCTGTGGAAGAGTTCAATCGGTCTTGTTATGAAGAGCAAGAAAAAGAAAACATCACTTCTCTGTGCTTCTTCATATGAAGATGTCATGATGTGTGTGTGGTTTGTTCTTTTTTTTTCTTCCTCCTTTGCAGAAACCCTGATTCTGTGATGGCCCAGCTGATGAACTCCTGGTGATATTGGGTAAGCATTGATGTCACTCTGATCATAAAAAGAAGATGTTGGTTTCTCCTACCAGCATTTCCTAGCCCAGCAAAGATGCCTAGACTAACATGGAGGGCTGGGTTATAATGGAAATATCTCTCCTGAGAGGGGCAGTTGTATGGACACTTGCTGACCCCTTACTAATAGGATGACTGGCGGTCACAGCCCACCTTGATGTCCCTATATCATGTTCAGTTCTTGATAATATCATCATACAGGCCAGTTTAGGCATGGAAAGAAGAGGTGAAGACAATGATGGAAATTTAGTGTACACAGAGAAAAGGGCAGGAAAGACTTGACTGCAATTAGAAATATCACTGATTAGAAGACACTTGATAAAAACACGGGGTGCCCTTGGATAGGGGCCCTAGAGTTGAGGACAGAGAACAAAAAAACAAAAAGGGGCCGAGACTAACTGGAGCCCCTTCCAGGTTCCTTGACAGCCCAGACCATCTTGATGATTGAAATATACAAATTCAGATTTTAAGAAGCCCTCCATACTGGAGTCAGATTTGCAAAGCTTCTTCTGTGAGCAGACTTGGAAGTGACTTTATGACATCACTCCTGCAGGAGATGGTAGAACTCTTCAATCCAGAATTTTCATTTCTGTCTACCCTCCCTCTCTTCCCTGTGCTGTTTCTCATCCTGCCATCCACATTTGTGCAGCTCTGGGAAACCCAGGGCTGGATTGGGGGTGCTTTCTCACTAAAAAGAAGCCCCCAGACCATGTATCACCAAGGAGAATGAAAAAACTGAAGCCATCCGTGGTTCGGTAATCCACACTTATTGTGACTTTGTATTTTGAGCATCACCTTTTCCACTTACAAACAGTTATATTATTAAAAAGATATTTTCCGAAGATAGTAACCTTGGCAGTAGTTGTCAAGGCTAATAGTTTGACATTTCAGATCACCCACAGCTAATCAACTGAACATGGCAACACATTTGAAAAACCCATTATAGGCAGAAGGCCCTGAAGTAATATGTCAACTCTCGCACTAACAGCTGTTATGTAAACGGGCTGATTTTTCTCTGCTGAATGGTCACATGGTTGAAGAAAGAGTGGCTTTGAAGGACGAGTGCATAGAGCTGGGGAAGGAGATTGTGTTATTGAATGCCATATATTTATGGGGGAAAAGTCCGTATCGCTGATGATAAAAACACTCAGTCATCTCTCACAAATGCTTTTAGGGATGTTTTTCTCTTCTAAACAGAACACTCCCTTAAGGGCATGGAGAGCTGTTACACCATTATTGCCTTCCTAGTGGGGAAATGATCTCTAGGATTCAGCATCCCAGAACTGTTGTCCAAGATTTCCCTGAAAGATAAGAAGAAGGAAAAAAAAAAAAAGCCTGTAGCCTCAGGTTTCAAAAACTCCCAAGTCCAGATGGGCAAGTAAAGAAGGGAACTAATTTTGTTTCTGTAATTCCTATAGATTTTCAAGTTGTTTTAAAGTATTTGAAGAACCTCATTGTGAGTACAGTTCTTTTTATCTCAGAGCCTTAAGCTAGATTTATCACTGAGTGATGTTAAAGCTCTTTGTGTTTTTTGAAAAACAAAGTAAGTCCAAGAGTACTTACAAATTGCTCCAAAATGACACAGAAAGATTGAAAATAAAGGGCTGGAAAAGATATTCTGGATAAGTACTAAGCCAAAGAGAGCTGGTAGCTGTATTCAGAGCAGACAATAGTAGAATTTAGGGTAAAAAGTGGTAATACAGGAAAAGAGACAGGACGGGTTTTTTAAAGGAAATATCCTTAAGTAAGATAAAGCATTCATAAACCTAACTATTTCACCTTGAAGTGTATAAAGCAGAGGCTGACCCAGAAGCATGGGTCAATAAATCTACAAACTTAATGGGGGAGTGTAACCCAAGATTCAGAAGCAGAGAAATTAATGCAGACTGAAAATTAATGCAAACAAACAGTGCCAACCCACTCAATCTAAGACATGTGCTTAGAAGTCTTGACCTTACAGGGAATATGTTTTCTTGTTTAAAACACATAATATTTAAATGAAGAAATTCTTAACAAACCTCAAAGAATTGAGAGGTTAGAAGCTTGTTCTCTGACTAAAATGGACCTTAATTAGAAATTAGGGACTTCTCCTGAGGTCCTGTGGTTAAGACTCTGCTTTCTCTTGCAGGGGGTGTAGGTTTGATCCCTGACTGAGGAACTAAGACCTCACATGGTGCAGGGTGCAGCCAAAAAATTAAATAACTTGCTTTTCTTAAAAAATAATAATAATAATACTAAAAAAACAGCCAAAGCCCCTTCCACTTTTTGAAAACTGAAAACACCCACCTGAAAAATTCATGGGTTAAAGAAGAAACAACAGTGGAAGTTGCCCCAAAATATTTAGAGCCAAATGACTGAAACACTATGGATCAACACACGTGTGACAGAGCTATGTTATGCTGAGCAGAAACTTTTCATCTTCAATGCAGTGATTGGACAACGAGGAAGGTAGTGGACACACGGGGGCCACAGCAGACGCCATCAGCTGAGCTGTAAAGGGCTCTTAGCAGAGCACGGCCATGCTGATGCCCGGCTCTTGGACTGCCCAGCCTCCAGAACTGTGAGAAAGAAAATGTGGTTGTTTATAGGCTAAGAAGGAAGGAAGGAAGGGAAGGAGGGATGGAAGGGGGATGAAAGGGAGGAAAGAAAGGAAGTAGGGGTGGGAGGAAGGAAGCCGTAAGTCATTCGAGAAGGAACGGCAGGAAGGAAAAGAGTCCCAGGAGAAAGAGCAGTTAATAAAACAGAAGAAAACGGAAAGCGACTCATCTTTCTGTGGGAACTTTGGTTTCTGACCAATGGTTTACGACAAATTACCTTATTTAAAAGCACATATCCACTTTCTGACTTACTTCATTCTGTATGACAGACTCCATACATATATCACCTATCATGCCTGTATGTGGGATCAAGGAAAATGGTATAGATGAACCTAGTTCCAGGCCAAGAACAGAGATGCAGAAGTAGAGACTGGATATGGGCGCAGCGGGGGAAGCAGGGTTGGGTGGGATGAACTGGGAGATTTGGATCGGCATATACACACGACCCTGTGTAAACAGAGAGCTAGTGAAGCCGCTGTATAGCACAGGGCGCTCAGCTGGGTGCTCTGTGATGACCCAGAGGGGTGGGATGCCATGGGTTGGTGGGGGAGGTTCAAGAGGAAGTGGGTATATGTATACATATAGCTGATTCACTTCACTGTACAGTGGAAAGTAACATAACGTTGAAAAGCAATTATACTACAAAAAAAAAAACCCACATATATTCAAACCACTAATGGTGTGTCTTTGCCAAATGGACAGCATTTCAGTTTGTTCAATCAGAAATAAGTTGTGCTGAGCCCACGCTGTATGCAGACCGCCTCTCACCTGTCATGATGTCAGGATCTCAGATAAAGGCGGAGGAAGGGGAGGCTCTGCCACCGGGCAGTTTTGCTCATGTTGGTCCAGCCGGGAGAGCCCTAGTAGCCATATTTGGTGGCCTGGGATGTGACAGCCACCACCACTGTCAGCATCGGAACGTTCCTTGTTCATCACCGAACATTCTTCATGTCAGCGAGGCCCTCAGTCCGATCAAGACAATCTCGCACAGTTTTCTGGTCCTTGGAAACAGACTTTAACGTCACAGACTTCACTTGAGGGCTTCCTTGGTGCTGTTAAACCAAAGATGGGAGTTCTTTGCCACGCCATTCCTCTGACCACTATTTTGATTATTCTGGCCAGTCCCCGTGCTCAATCTGAGAGCCTGAATTTTGTGCCCAATTAAATACATAATTAAGAGCTCAGAAAGGCACGTCCATTATCAATTTGGGCCTTTTCACACCCTATGCTCGCTTAGAAAACCTCTCCAAGCTGATAAACGAACCTCAGCCCGGTTGTCATTCCAACGGTGCTCTGGGGCTCTGTTTGCAGCGAAAAGGTTTACAAGTCTGAACAGAATCCAAATTAGCTCAGTTCCTACGGACTGATTGAAAAACCAGGGAAGTCAGGACTGATTTTCTGAATTAATAGCCTTTCTTACAGCTTTGGAAATCTCCTTAAATTCAAGTCAGGTCAGAAGTGCCTCGTGGGTCGCGAGAAGAAAACAAAGACAGGACACAAAGTAGAATCTTCTCCAGCGCCACGATTTTTTTCCTCTGTTGCCATTGTCCTATTTAAATATGTTCTACTTACGTAATATATAGAATATAGAGTGAAATGATTGAACTTTCACATTTGGTCACAGTAAAAAGGTGTTCCTTAAACAAATCTGGCAGAGAAATTAGTAAAGCTCAAAGAGTTAGAAAAAGATCGTCCAAACTACCTGTTATTTTTGCAAACACGACGACGAAGATCTGACTCCATGATAAGCAAATTGGGGTAGGAAGAGACCATGTCATCTGTATCCAAGAGTAAGGTGTGTACATTTCTGGATATAGAGATGCTGGAAAAATTTAGAGGCTCGTATTTACACTGGAAGTTCTGGTTCACCTGGGGCTCAGCACTGGCGTCTCTAGTCCCTCCTCTCAAACTCGATCACCTGTATTAAGTATTTTACATCCTGTGTTTTGGTGGAGGGTTGAGGGTCCATGGTAAGAAGCAGCTGAGTATGGAAAAGTCCTCTTCTCTGCCCTCTAGGCATAGGAAACTGACGGTGTCCCAGAGAAACAAGCTGCCATGTTGCTTGGTAGGTCAAGATTGGTCTGCTTCCAAAACCCAAACAAGGAAATACAAGCTCATTCTGTTTGGAAAACAGAGGCTCTGGGGTCTCTTACTTGAAAAAATGTAATCAAGGAGCCTCAGAATTTGAAGCCATTCTACATCATCTTCTCTTAACCATTCTTTTTTTTTTTTTTTTTTAAGGATTTTTTTGTTTGTTTTTTGGCCACTCCTTATGACATATGGAATCTTAGTTCCCCGACCAGGAATTGAACCTGCATCTGCTGCATTGCAAGACAGATTCTTAACTGCTGGACCACCAGGGAAGTCCCTGAACAACAATCGTAAGGATAAACCGAGGAGCAAATATATTATTGGCAAAGAGGACAGTTAGGAAGAAACCTAGCACACAATGTGATGTGCTGATCTAAGAAAGTGACTGGGGTGTAAATGACAGGGCAGAATCAGGGGATCTGGGAGGTTCAAGTCCCCAGTCCTGAGTAGCTTTGAAGGTGAAGGAGAGGGCTCCTGCATCACCCTGAGGTTCTGGCATTCATGCTGGCTGGTAACCTCGCAATGTCAGGTCAGATCAGTACTCATTTCCTGACCAATAAAGGCAAAACTCAGACCTTCTCAAATCATCTTCCACTTGGTCCCTTTCCAGTCTAGCTTTTGTCCAGTACATTTGGTCACTGGTATGAGACATATTTGGGTCCTGTTTCCCACTGAACTAACAAGAACTCCTTGGCTTATAGGAAATGGTTATTTATAATAGACTAAATCAAGGACCGGTTGTTTGGGGGTCTGTGTGTGTGTGTGTGTTCATAGCAGGCTTAATTGTAATAACATTTATACCACATAATATAGTGCACAGAGGTTGTAATTTTCCTATCATCTAAATTGCAGGCTGAAATTGTGTTAAGGAAGGACCATAGAGAGTGAATTACTGCTTTCAAAATGACTACTTTTAACCGACAATATGACCGGCAGATGAATGCCCAGGATGGGAGGACATACTGTATTTGATGTTAGTTGGTCATACCCCAGGGTTTTTAAGTGTAGCTAGCGCAGATCATTTGCATTTAAAATTTATAACTGGCACCTGGTGTCCCCAGAAAATCATTCTTTCTACTTAATATTATATCACCTTTGGAAAACACTTAGTGATTTTGAAGATATCATTCAGACAGTTCGACCTGTCAATTTCTTTTAGACTTTCCTGCTGACTGGGCCCTGGGGTTGGTTGTAACAACCCAGAACTGGAATGCAAATTTAAAAGGACACAATTGACTTCTTGCACAGAGTGAAATGAGCAAGTGAAAATTCAGCATCTTACACTCCTGAGATGTTTTTGTATTTATTAAACACTATGACGATGAGAAACTGGTCTCCCTGGGAATAGGCTTGGGCTTTGCAAAGGTGGGAGCTGGATTCAAATGCTGCTTCCCTTCAGTGCTTACCAGCCACTAAATGACCTCAACAAGAAGGCAAGCTGTCCTAGCCTCAGTTTCTCCCTCTGCAACATGGGTATAATAATAACTCTAACCTTGGAGGTTTGTGGGAAGATCTAGGTGATATCTAAAAATGAGGCCAGGGCAAGTCCTCAGGGCGAGGGGATGCTCTCAGCCTGTATTGTTCTGAAGGATGGTTCCATTTGGAACAGGAAGCGAGATAACCATATCTCAGGAAATCTTTGCTGTCAGAGACTTCCAGAGACTTCTCTGCCAAAATGGATCAGAAAGAGAAAGAAGAGACACCAGAAAGAACAAGAGGCCCAGTGCCTTTTACCACCTCTTTGCTGGCTCCGTGTCACCATCTCCAGGCTTCCACCTCAGAACCTGGGGACCAAGGGGCCTTTTCTGACCCTTCCAACTGTGTTGGGAAAAGTAGTGACCAGCTATGGCCACCAGATCAAACATACAGGCTCTGACAGACCGGACGTAACAGAGTCTGCAGGAAACTCTGTCATTTCTGAGGCACACACCAGGCCTCCCCTCCCCACAAACAACTAGACACTTGAACTTGGCTTTTAGCCACCAGGTCCTGGACTTAAGCTCAGGCCTGAGTAGGAACAGTGCAGTGGTGAGGTCCAAGCCCACAGGTCCCTTGGAAATTGGACACAGCCTTGCTGGGTGTGCTGGGCACTGGGTTTGTCTGCGATGAGGAAGGTGCAGAGGAAAGCTGCCAAGGTTTGTCTCCCTGTACCTTGCTGCCTTCCTTTCTCCTGACTCCAAAGAGTCCTTCTCAAGATGAAACTTTTAATCAGTGATGCTCCAAAAACTGAATAGTTTGGGGAAAAATTAAAATTAGAGTCATACTTTGCACTATGCACAAGAAAAATATCCCAAAGCATTAGAGATCTGAATGTAAAAAAAAAAAAGCTATACAAGCATTCAGAGAAAATTCGGTGAATTCCTGTATAATCTGCAATTTTATTTCTTTTGTTATTGGAGTAGAATTGCTTTACAATGCTGTGTTAGTTTCTGCTGTACAACAAAGTGAATCACTTCCCACCGCCCACCCCTGCCATTGCATTCCTCCAGGTCATCACAGAGCACCGAACTGAACTCCATGTGCTATACAGCAGCTTCCCACTAGCTGTCTATTAACCTGCAATTTAAAAAAGGCTAATTGTGGTTCATAATCCAAAGCTGATAAAGGAAAAGACTGACAAGTGTGACTGCGTAAAGGAAATGCTTACGTTTACCTTCTGCCTAACCGAATGCCCCAGAAGCAAAATCAAAAGACATGTGATAAACTGGGAGAAAATATTTTCAACATGTATCACAGACGAAGGGCTGATATCTCTAATAGAGGGAGGCTTCTTCACACTTGGAGGGGAAAAGAGCAGAAATTGAATAGAAAAATGGACAAAAGACATGAACAGACAACTCACAACAAGAGGATATAAAAACAGCCCTTAAATGTGAGATGAGATGCTCAACATTATTCATACAAAGAGAAATGCAAGTTAAAATGACGCTGACCCTGTTTCTCATCTATGAAATCGGAAAGCATTAAAAAGCTCCATGGCATGCTTTGTTAATGAGACTGGGGAGGTGGGGGGGAAATCGATGCTCTGAGACACACCAGGGAGAATCCAAATCGCTGCCACTGTGGAGAAAGGGAACTTGGCCACAGCAAACAGAACTACACAGGCACCTGCCTTGGACCCAGCAATGCCAGTTCAAGGGACTTCCGCTATAGGTACACTTTGAACAGTGCAAAAACACACGTGCATTAGATTATTCATTGCAGCTTTGTTTCTCATTGCAAAGTGTTGAAACCTTCCTGGAGCCCAGTCACAGGAGAGTATTTGAATACAGGATGTACATGGAGTGCACAGTGGAGCAACTATGCAAAACACGGAGGAAGAAGCCAAGGAGCGATTTCTAGGATACGCTGTCAAGTGAAGAAGTGAGGAACGAAAGCTCCTGAGTGCCTGCAGCCTCACTCCTTCAGTGTAAGAAAGAGCAGAAAATAAGAAAACATGCATTTATGGGCAAATAAATGCCTTTTTTTTCCCGCAAAAAGAAATATAGGGAGGGTAAACCAGAAACTACAGGGAACAGGTTAGAACGGAGTGGAGAGACAGTAGGGTGAAATTGGACAGGTGAGGATGGGGTTGTTTTTTTCCTAGAACACCTTTGGGTGTAGATTTGACTTTTGAACCATGTGGATTTTCTTTTTTTTTAATTTATTTTTATAGAAGTGTAGTTGATTTATAATGTGTTCATTTCTGCTATACGTTAAAATGTTCAGGTTTATGTATATACATGCATTTGTTTTCATGTTCTCTTCCATTATGATTTATCCCAGGATATTGAATATGGTTCCCTGTGCTCTTCAGTAGGATCTTGTTTGCCTATCCTATATATAATGGTTTGCATCTGCTAACCCCAAACTCCCACTCCTTCCCTCTCCTAGCCCCTGGCCCCCTTGACAACCAAAAGTCTTGAATCATATTAATTTTCACACACAGAAAAAAAAAATTAAGTGAACAATATGGAAAAACTGTAAAATGAAATTATAGGGGAGGAAAATGTTTCTTCATTCCTTCTTGATTCTTTGGCCTAAAAATTAAGTTGACACAAGACAGTAATAGGCAAAGGAAAGTCACGTTAATTTCATATGTACAGGCATCCATAGAAATAAGAGACTCAAAGAAGTGACCCAAGAAGGCAGCTTTTATATCTTTCAGACATAGAAACAATACATTCGTGAGGAACTGACCAGACAGAGACGTGTAGGTTTGAGTAGTAAATTAGTGAAGCAGTAACAAGGTTAGTTTCTGTAGCCCTCTGGTCCCTGTATCCCCATTTCTGGTCGTAAGTATGTCTCTCCACCTCCTGCTACAGGGAGGGAACCTGTCACCTGGGAGAGTTGTTTTCCACTTTCCAGGGACCGAGGAGGCTCAGTGTGTCCTTCCCACACTAGCTGCTTCATAAGTAACTTTAATTCAAAGTAATCAACATGCCAATGTGGCCTGCCCTGGACCCTATCAAAATATAAACAGAAATGAGTGAACTTAACAGTATTTCATGAGTAGTATAACAACAGTGAAGGAGGAAAGTGTTGTTCTGAATTGCATTTCTTTTCGAGAAGCCTCCACAGCCCAGGAGATGCTTCTGTGTAGAAAGAGCTCTGGTGGAGAGGAGGGGACATGGTAGAATGGATGTTTGAAATGATCCTTCAAAGCTCTTATAGCACATGTTTTCATGGGTTCTCCACGTAGGAGTAATCTGAAGTGAATTTAGTTTTATGGATAATGACCATGAGGGTAAAGATCACAGCTGACATTTGGTGGCTGAAGGTGAATGATATCATATATATATATATATATATATAAAATATTCATTNTCTCAAGTATGAGTCACTCTCCTTAACAGGTGAGCTGAAACTGCAACCCGCCTAATGGAACCATGAAGCCAAGGGCCTAACCACTGTCACTCTCCAACTTTTTCTTACTCCCTGCAGTCACAGACCTGGCACGAAGGAAACTAACTTCCCCAAAGCACTTCAATACCTGGGCCAACTTGGAGTAGGGGACTTTTTGGTGTTTACTGGAATTGGGCTTCCTCGGTGGCTCAGATGGTAAAGAATCTGCTTGCAGTGCAGGAGGCCTAGGTTTGATCCCTGGGTTGGGAAAATCCCCTGGAGAAGGGAATGGTTACCCACTCCAGTATTCCAATATTCTTGCCTAGATCCCACGGACAGAGGAGCCTGGGGGGCTTACAGTCCATGGGGTTTCAAAGAGTCAGACATGACTGAGTGACTAATACCCACACACACCTATATATGTATATACATATATTTGCTTCCCAGGTGGCTCAGCAGTAAACAAGCTGCTTGCAATGCAGGAGATGCAGGAGACACGGGTTCTATCTCTGGTTTGGGAAGATCCCTTGGAGAAGGGAATGACTCCCCACTCCAGTATTCTAGCCTGAAGAATTCCATGGACAGAGGAGCCTGGTGGGCTACAGTCCATGGGGTAACAAAGGGTCAGACAGGACTGAGCACAAGTGTGGCCATAGAGACTAGCAGATACACACTACTACATGTGAAATAGATAAATAATAAGCACCTACTGTATAACACAGGAAACTACATTCAATATCTTGTAGTAACCTGTAATGGAAAAGAATCTGAAAAAGAATGCATATCTATTTGTATAGTTGAATCACTTTGCTGTACGCCTGAAACATTGTAAATCAACTATACTTCAGTTAAATAAATAAATAAAATTTTAAAATAAAAAAATACATAAGAGAAGCAAAAAATATCCAAACGGGTCCCCACTAGAGTATCATGTGGCTTTCCCTTATCTTCCCAGCAGAATTCCTCCAACAGACATGTATTGAGTGCCTCCTGTGTACCAGGCATTTTGTTTTAGAAGAACAAGGGACAAGATACACCTACAGGCAGACAGTGAATCAGAAGCCAATCAGATAATATAAATCCAAAGAGGAAAAGATGCCTCCAAGACCACAAAGTGGGTTAGGAACTAACTACTTGTACCAAGACAGTCAGAAGTCCTCTTCAAAGAAAAGGCATTTGAGTTGAGATCTGAGCCAGCAGAGAAGGAGGCACCATGCAATGAAGGGAGGAAAAGAGCCAGCTGAGGAAGCAGCCTGTGCAAGGGTCCTGGGGCAGGACCAGGCCTGGAGGGTTTAAGAGCCGGAAGAAGGGCTGTGTGGTCAGAGCAAAATGACCACCGAGGAGTGAGCACTGAGCAGGTACATCGTCACTAAACAGTGAAGCCGCGCTCTTCAGAGATAGCCAAATTATATTCCAGCTCCCTGGACCTGAAAATGGTGTTTCAAGAAAATCCCTGCTCCCAAGATAAAGGTTGAAATGAAAACCTTTACTCCTCTCCTTAGCTGTCCAGGTTTAGCTGAGTCCTCAGAGTTGTAAGGCAAGGAGGGGAAGCCAACCTAATGTTTTAAAGTCACCAGGGTTCTGTGAAGGGGGATGTGGCTTTGCTGAGTCACAGGAAGGCTGCTCCTGGTTCATGAAAATCTCAACATTTCCTTACGAAATAATGATGTAAAGCACAGGTGGCTCTCTGCTGGGAGAAGCTTCCTGAGACCCCACATGGCAGAGCGAAGAGGCCCAGGCAACAGGCCAGTTTCGTGGTCTGAGCCACTGCGAAGGCCCTATCCTAACCTGGGAGAGTGAGGCTCTTTTGCGCAAGTTCAGGGGCGGAAGGGTTTCACTCTTAGGTTCTGTCCAGTTGGATCATCCAAGTGAGGACAGTGTGGCGTGGGTAGGGTAGGGACGAGCTGCGGACCCATCCGCCACTATCCGATGCCCCAGGGGGGAGGGCTGGGCCTTCTGCTGTTCTCGTCCTTGAGGCTGGACCAGAGCTATCAGGCCCCAGGGTCAATTCCAACACGAGTTTCCTTTCTCCTTCTTATGATCAGAACCTAAGATGCTCAAAGGATGTGGGATTAAGTTCACAGAGGGCAAGGAGAAGGTGAGATGGATGGGTGGTGGTCAGGTTCCCTAACCTGCTGCCTAGCAGCTTCCCAAGCAATTGAAGCTGCAGAGGGGGTCTGACTCGGGTGTCTGAGGCTTTGGGACAGGGAGGCCAAGCAGGTTTAGAGGCCATTGACCACATGCTTCTGGGGTGGGAGGGTAGCAGAGCAGGGCTGAGGGCCGATACTGGTATCCTGCGTGGGTGTCATTCTGCAGAGGATCACGATGCTGGGCTTGTATTTAGTGATGGGCAATGATCCTGTTAGGTGTGTGAAAGGACCACAGCCAAGATATTCAGCCCTGCCAGATGATGTCCCCCAAGCCCAGCCTCCTGTGTGTGGCCTTACAAGCGCTGTGAACTTGATGAGCAGACATCAGTGCCCATAATACACAAAACAATATTAAACATGGGCCTCTCTGGACCATGGGAAGGGATGTGGCTGGGGGCAGCTGGTCTCCAATAGAGCCAGGACAATCCCGCAGGCGGGGCCCTCACACAGCTGGCTGGCCACAATATCACAGCTGGCTGCTAGCACCTCCCACCCAGCCAGGTGGTCGGGATGAGCTGGCCTTTTAACTTTCTAGGTTTTTAAAGGGGAAGAGAGAGAATTAAAAAAAATAAAAAGCTCTCCTCTTTCCTCAGTAGGAGAGAAAGTAAGAAGATGCCATTGAGCTACAGAAAGAAAGAGATTAAGTAGCAAAGAAAGTGACAAGCTGATCACAGAAACCCTTTCAGGGGTGGTAATCCTCGATGTACCAGAACAAATATGAAGGCTTTTGTTCTTGAATTTAGATTAATATGGTGTCAGGCAGGAAACCAAAATGGAAGATGGTCTGGCAGGGTGCCTTGGGATGCTCAGAGACAGTGAATTGACTGGGTTCCTTGAGGCCCCAGGAAAACTGCAGCTTTCAGGAATGTCTACGAAAAACAGCCATGGCCTCTATATTCAGAGACCACGGTGGCTGGAAGCTGAATGGGGAAATTATTCGATACCAGAGACGTGAGGCCGTCTGCCCTGTATTTCTTCTCACTGTATCACATACCTCAGGGTCACCTTGGTTCCGTGGACGCTGTTTAACATTCAAACATCATAAAAGTTTGGTATTTTTAATATCCATCGCCTTCGGAAACTCTGATTTTTATCAGCGTGTATTCAGACTTCCTTTTATGGGGCCATTGTCCACCATTCTCGGAGCAACAGGAAGTTGGCTCTAGGGGGCCATCATAATGGGTAGACTTTTTTGATTTGGACCAACTGAATGACTTATCAAGACCCAAGGAAAGGACGAGATAAATCAAGAATTGCCTGGGTGGGATGTGTTTCTGAACCTGCCTCTCCCAGTCCAGCTGTTGTTTAGCCGATGCCAATTTTGCCTCGGTTGAATCAGTTTAGAAATCTCGACATCCCTTCCCAGCACCCCTCCCTTCACTGCTGCAACAAAATCAGTAGTGCTGCTTCCGACCCAGACAGTCCACAGAATTTCCTCTGGCAAATGTCTTTACCACTTTCCAAATGCTGTGCTTAGTTGTGTCTGACCCTTTGTGACCCCATGGACTGTAGCCCGCCAGGCTTCTCTGTCCATGGGACTCTCCAGGCAAGAATACTGGAGTGGGTTGCCATGCCCTCCTCCAGGGGATCTTCCCAACCCAGGAATCAAAACCAGGTCTCCCACATTGCAGAGGAATTCTTTACTGTCTGAGCCACCTCGGAAGCCCAAGAATACTGGAGTGGGTAGCTTATCACTTCTCCAGGGGAATTCCCAACCCAGGAATCAAACCAGGGTCTCTTGCATTGCAGGCAGATTCTTTCCCACCAGGGAAAGATTTTTTCCTACCAGGGAAGCCCTAGAGCCCCACGGATTTTCTCCCAGGAGTCTGTAAGATGGGTGTGTAGTTCACAGAGCATGTCTGCAGTGAAACTGGAGAGGGAGGGACCTGCTCTCGGTGGAGGGCAGAGGGTGTGTTCTGATAAGGAGATGCGGGTCAGGAGCAATCCTCAAGCACACTGTTCCTTATGTGATGTGTCTTTAAAAGAATGGCACCCATACCTTGGCAGAGACCAGAGCGGTGCTGGTGACGGGAGAGCCCAAGGGGGCATGGAGACTCGGCGGGGGCTCGGCTGGAGTTATCGGCCGTGACGCAGTGACATGCCTCCAATGTTGTACTTTCGGGGCCACGTGTCATCCAGTCAGGATGACTGACAGCCTCATTCTGCGATTCACATGATGGCTGGGGATTTGTCCTGACTGCCAGTGGATGGTCCCCCTCCAAGACTGGCAGCTGCCAGGAGCCCAGGGGCCCCGCAGTGCTGAGTGTCACCGTGTCACTTCAGAAACACCTTGCTCCACATCTCACCTTGGGTCCCCAAGAATCTCCTCCTGGCTCAAAAAGAAAAACAGAAAGTGCAGGGTCACCCCTCTCCCCTAGTTTTTTTTAAATTATTATTTATCAAAGTTTAAAATTGTACAATGCAGAGAGATACAGAACAGATTTCAATTATTGAAAGACAGTTGCTATACAATATTGTGTTGGCCTCTGCCACACATCAACATGAATCAGCCGCAGGTAGACGTGTGACCCCTCCCTTCTGAACAGCCCTCCCATCTCCTACGCCATCCTGCCCCTCCAGGTGGTCACAGAGCACTGAGTTGAGCTCCCCGTTTTACAGAGCAAATTCTCACTTGCTGTCTGTTTTGCATATAGTAACGTATATATTTCCATGCTATTCTCTCAATTCGTCCCACTCTCTCCGTCCATGTCCACTGGTCTGTTCTCTGTGTCTGAACCCAGAGCTTGCTACACAAAGTAAAGTAAGTCAGAAGGAGAAAGACAAGTATTGTATATTAATGCATGTGTATGGAATCTAGAAAGACGGTACTGATGATCTCTTCTAGTTTTTGCTTTGAGTTCTTTTTTCCCAAATCTCGGGCTGGTGAAACAACAAAAATGAATCTTCTCACAGCTCTGGGGGCTGGATGTCCAAGATCAAGGTATCAGCAAGGTTGGCAGCTCAGGCGTGTCCGATGCTTTGTGACCCTTTGAACTGTAGCCCTCCAGGCTCCTCTGTCCATGGGATTCTCCAGGCAAGAATACTGAAGTGTTGCTATGTCCTTCTCCAGGACATCTCCCTGACCCAGGCATCGAACTTGTGTCTCTTATGTCTCCTGTACTGGCAGGAGGTTTCTTTACCACTAGCGCCACCTGGGGAAGGGCTTCAGTGCATACATCTGGGCTGAGGGTGGGAGTCAGGGGACAGACACAGTTCCATGTGTAACAGACTTTCTTAAACAAAGGTTTGGAGCAGGCATACCCTGGCAATTCTGGAAGAATTAAGGGTAGTTTCCTCTTCTTCACCCCAAATAATTGCCTCATTAGTTTCTGCTTTGGTGAACCAGAATTGAATGTACAATAAGGCTTTCAAATTTGCTGGGATATTGCTGCATGAACTGCTAAAAATGGCAGGTTTTTGAAAAGCATTGGGGACTCTGTAGGGTACAGTCATGACGGGTGTGGGTTTTTCTACATTTGTCAGAATCCACAGGATGTACAACCCAAAGAGTGAGCCCTAATGCAAATGCAGACGTTAGTTAATAGTATCGGAGAAGGAAACGGCAACCCACTCCAGTACTCTTGCCTGGAAAATTCCATGGACGGAGGAGCCTGGTAAGCTACAGTCTGCCCTCCATGGGATTGCAAAGACTCAGACACGACTGAGCGACTTCACTTTCACTTTTCATTGGATCATCACACAAGTTATAATAATAGGAGAAATGATGGAAGGGAGAGGGCTACTGGAACTCTGTACTTTCAGAAGTACATATATATTTTTTCTATAAGCTTGCTAAATTTCTGTCAAGATTCTGTAAACCTGTCTGTAAAAGTTTTTTAAAAATTAAATCTATTAATTTTACAAAATAATTTTATTTATCTATTTATGGCTGTGCTGAGTCTTCATTGCTGTGCGGGCTTTTCTTTTCGTTGCGCTGAGCAGGGGGCTACTCTCATATCGCATTGTTCAGGCTTCTCTTGTTTCGGAGCACAGGCTCCAGGCTCTCAGGCTTCAGCAGTTGCTTTCTGGCATATGGGATCTTCCCTGATCAGGGATGGAACCGTGTCTCCAGCATTAGCAGGCGGATTCTTTACCACTGAGCAACCAGGGAAGGCCCTAAAAATAAATCTATTAACTTAAAAGCACTGGACCTGATGGTCCAGTGGTTAAGACTCCAAATTGCCATTGCAAGGGGCACAGGTTCAGTCCCTGGTTGGGGAACTAAGATCCTGCATATTACACAGCAACGCCAAAAATTTTAAAAATTCATTCATTAAAAAATAAAAGCAAAGAAACAAAGAACATGGGGTTGAATTGCAGCCCAGGTGGAGCATTTGTTTGTAATTTGTAGCCACAAGTATGGTGCACACCATTCTGAACTGCCCGTAATCTGCCCCCACCCCTAGCATTCTCCATCCCTCACCTGCCCACCCTGGGACCTTTCCTCTTTGCTGGGGCTTTCTCTGGCCCACAGTGGGGGACAAACAGAAGAACTGGGAAGCCAGTGCCCTTTCTCTGGGAGCAGCCCTCAGGGAAGGGCTGAGAGATGTTGGTGGAGGGATGCCAGCTACCTGTCCTCCAGTCGGGGGCTCCTTGTGCTCTGCTCTGTACCCCAGGGTCCTGGGGGGTGAAGTCCCATTGCCGCCATGGGGACCTGCTCATTAAAGCCCCTCCCTTTTGTTGGCTCCTTCCCTTTCCTTGATTCTCATCCTCACAATCTCCTGATGTTTTGTGAATTAGCTGGTGATGGGGGTCTCCTACGCCTATCAGTGTTTACGAGCAAGGCTGACCCAGGTGAGCATTTCTGATTCTTGGATCCCATCTCCCATCATATGTGATGGAGACCAAAAGCTGACTAGACTGGTATCCTCAGACACAGGGTACCCATCCTCCTCCTATCACATACTCATTTACTGGGTTGGGCTTCACCAGTGGTGAAGGTGGCTCAGCTGGCTCAGCACTCTCTCTGCAGTGCAAGAGACCCAGGTTCAATCTCTGTGTCAGGAAGGTCCCCTGGAGAAGGGAATGGCAACCCACTCCAGTATTCTTGCCAGGCAAATCCCATGGACAGAAGAGCCTGGTGGGCTAGAGTCCACGGGGTCACAAAGAGCAGAACACAACTGAGCGACTAAACCACCACCACAGGGGTTTTAGGGCAGACTTGTGTGTATAAATGACACATATATGTTAGTTTAGCTCACCTGTGGAGTATATCTTTAAGCAACATATGTCAGAGATGGTAAAGGTTCAGTTGAGCATCCTGGTTTGACAGAGTTGCTATTCTGGTTCAGTGATTCATCTTTGTTCTCAGGTCATGGAATGAGGATTGGTTGCACGAAGCCTGGCTTTAGAGCCTGAAAGAATCAATCAGCTCCCCTTAGGGACAAGGGGAGATCTCAAAGCTCTGGAGAAAGTAGGAGGCTACCACCTGGGAGCAGGAAATACTTGCCTTGAAAATACATGTTGCCCGAAGCCAGTCTTTCCAAGAAGTTGCTTTTGGCAGCTGCGAGAATCCACTGGACTAGAATATCCCGGAAAGGAAAGATCCGCATTCCAAGAACAAGCTGGGGAAGCTGGGAACGCCGCCGCTTCTCTGCAATTAGGAAAAGAAGCAACAAAACGCGATTGGCTCAGCAGGGGAAGAAGAAGAGAGAGATCTGCCACCCTCATTGTGAAAGGGCCAGAGCAGCACAGATGTGGCCGTGTGGCCCTCGCCTCCATTTTAACTCCATTTGAGCCTCGTGGCTAAGACTGCTGGGAGCTCAGGCCCTCTCTGTGCGGCGCACAGCCACATAGGAAACCCGAGTGGGATGAGCACTTAGATTAATTAGGTTTCGATGAGGATACACTTTTGCAGACTTCAAGGGGAAGAGAGACTAGGGGAAGCCTTATAGCAGAAAATCTCAGACGATGTTGGCATGAAGCGTATGGAACTGCATTCACGGATGCCTTCATGTGGGTTGAGGTCAGCCTCTGCTGAACCAATTTGGCACTTTTTTTGTGGAAAATTAAGGAAGAGGATGACCTAAAAATTCCCTTCCCACTCATAAATTTTTTATTTAAGCAAATCTGGAAGCATGGATAATCTGCTCAAAGAAATCTTAAATATTCTGAAGTTTCCTTTTTTCAGTGCTGTAAGTGGAAAAGGGGGGTTTTCCCAGGCAGGACAGGGGTAAAGAATCTGCCTGTCAATGCAGGAGACGCAAGAGAAGTGTTCTATTCCTGGGTCACGAAGATCCCCTGAAGTAAGGAAATGGCAACAAGCTCCAGTATTCTCACCTAGGAAATCCCTTGGACAGAGGAGCCTACAGAGGCAGAAATCCCTTGGACAGAGGCAGGCTACAGTCCAAGGGCCTGCAAAGAGTTAGACACAGCTGAGCAACCAAGCATGCACCTACACACAAGTTGAAAGGTAAGATATGGGTCTATCCTTCTCATGAAAAGACTTTTGCACGTTTCCACAGCCAGAAGCTCATTCCGGGAACCAAGGTCCACTCCCCACAACTCACTTTGGAAATCTGGCAACGGCTTTGGTTCTAAATCCAGACCTATATCTCTTGAAAGAGAAGCCTCTCCTGGAAAAGCCAACGCACTTCATGACATTGTGGTACAACAAGGATTCCTATTGGGTACAGGTGTGACCATCAGAGCAAGCGTACCCGAGAAAGCCAGTTACAAAGACCTGGCACCGCTGAAGCTGAGGAATAGATGGTGCCTGGGAGAGCGGAGAGGTGAACGTGGCCCAAGGTGACACAAGCAGGCCTGTGTGATTTGCCTCTATCGCTACTTTGAGGCAACTGCCATTGGCTGAATGTCCAACTATTTCCTCCCATTTCCCCATATATATAGATAGATGATGGCTTTTGATATTTTCAAGTTAGAAAAGAGTGATAGAAGGAAGGTCAAGTGATAAAAGAAAAGAAACAAAGCGAGATAGTTAAAAATCAAGTTAGAACTCATGGCCCACCTCTTAGACAGACTGTTAGCATGCATGCAAATGCCAGCCTCCACTCTGTACGAGTGTACCCATGTGTTCATTAGATGTTTGTTGAACTTAGTTCAATATAACTATTTATTAGGTGTCAATGCTCCCGAACATTTTCTTAGCATAAAAGAGCACTTTCTTTTCGGTAGGAAAACTACTTTAATAAATGATTGCAGTATTTCTCCCTCTTAAATCCCATGAATTAAAAAAATGTTGAACATCAAATAGCACAAGTCTGAATTTTAATAGCCTTCACATCATGAATTAACTACAATAGAAAATAAACTCATCACTAGATCTCAATTTACTTACAAAAGATCCCAGCTGTCACCCAAAAGGCGAAATGGGTAGAGACATTTTGCTTCCTGGGAGTGGATCCCTGGCTATTGACAAAAGAATTTACAGGCATTATTAGCAGGAAGAATCAGCCTAGTGAATAATACAATTATGGGCTATGGTTCAGATATTCAAGTGCAAGTGTCCAGGTGATGTAGCAGCTAATCTCTGAGGGTAGTTTTGAAAATAATGACATTTAACCTATCATAGCAATTGTTCTCCTAAAAGACATGAACCACTGTAATGAATAATAAAATCCAGCATAAAAATTACATCCTGGTGCTAGAAATTGTGAAAATGAACACTGTTGGTCTTACCAGTTGAAATCACCTACATGGGAAGAAAAAACAATGCCTTTAAAAATGCTTAAGAAATGTATTTAAAGAGCAAAAATACTAGAGAAACACCATTTCTTCAGTTCATTTCTAGACGAGGTAAGACACGCCAAATTCACTAAGAATAGCGATAATGATTATTCAAAGCATAACATGAAGGACAGCAGTTAATCTGATTAGAGTAATGACATTTCTAATGTATTTATTTGGGGTAGCGATTGCTGAATTGCACTGTTATTAGCAAGCTTACCCTGTTTACTGGAATGCTGATACATATTAAGTCTGTCTTTGAATAATGCAGGCTGAGCGTGTGGACAATAGAAAGGGTCGTCTGCTTTCCTCTCCCCCTCCATGCGCTATCTGATCTGTCTGCCTTGATTTGGAACAGGTCTCTGGGCTTTGTTATTGTGGACGCTCAGCTCTCCCACCCCTCCCAGCTTTGGGCTCCTTGAGTTCCAATGTCAGATACACTTTCAACATCTCCCCTGAGAATTCATTGTCCCTGAGCTTTCCAAACATCCTTATGAACTCTCTTTCTCTTTTTATGTCCAACTAAGAACCGATTCTCATGCTTGATTAGTTGATCCACCAACCTTAAAATTATTGCATCTAATTTGTGAGTAGGATCAATTACCAAAAGCATTCAGCTCATGGAGCTACTGGCTACATTTGAGACCAAGACCCAGACCCTCCTAACCTACAGAGTTCCAAGATTATGCTCTCTGATGGGGAGAGGGGGAGGAAATATTTGTATCAAATCTGTATCTTGGCTCCGTTCCTTTCTGAATTGTGGGCTTACAATTATGAGCTCTATTACTTCTTTTTAGTCTGCATCTCTGGAGCCCTCGTTGAAACTTGAAAGTCTTAATCCATCAAACACAAGATTTTTTTTTTAAGAGGAGAATAGAGATTCAAAAGGGGAAAAGAAAAGTATAATCCAAACCACTGAGGATTGGCAGCCTCACGTATGAAGGCCTTTTGTTTATATTCCCAGAGCCAGGTGATCTTGAAGGTGTGGCAGACCCATAGCTAAATCATCCTTGTGATGCCATTGAATTGATGGGGTGAGAGTTGTGTCAATCAGTCAAGATCTGTTGAACATCAGCCCCATGCCAGGCAGCAGGAATGAGGGCAACTCAACAAATGAGCTCCCTATCCTCCATGTGGTCTAGTTTGTCACTGACTCTACTGGGATTTTTATCCTGGGAGAGTCAGAGGTCAGTAACCATCTGGAATTACATGAAGTCCAGGTGTGAATGCAAGATGAGTTTGTCTTATAAGCACTGCACTGCCTGGACTAACAGCTCCTGAAATATTTCCAAATATGTTTTGGAAATAAGCATAGCTAGACTTGGCCATGGAGAGAAGTAGTAGCATCTGGGAACAGGGTCGGTGTAGAAGTAGGTGGCCCCGGCCAGCTCTGTGCAGACCACGGTGAGGTAGCTTCCAGGCAACAGGGCCTGGGCAGTCCTGTCTATCCCCCTGGGGCAGGTCAGCATGGAGGGCCACAGACCAGGTGCACAAGTGGCCTTGTCGTCGGGAGCTGAGGCTCCAGGTCCTGGCCATGATGGATATGTGGGCTACAATGCAAAGTTCTTCTTCTTTTTTTTTTTTTTTAATTAAATTAAGTTTAATTTAAATTTTATTATTATTATTTTTTATTTTTACTTTATTTTACTTTACAATACTCTATTGGCTTTGCCAGCTGAAAAAACAACCCAGGGGCTGGGAACCTAATGACCTCCAACTTAGTAAGAGAGAGTTTGATGAGCTTTCCTGTGTTAAATCATGAAGTCAAGGCATCATTTAGTTAGTGACAGCTGAGTTAAATTAACAATTTCCAAAATTATTCAAAAATTATTAGAATGGCTTGATTAACTACAATTATATTACTTGGTGAGCAATTTTATTATAAGATATAGACTATATTATACAATCATATATCTCATACATAAGGTACATAAGGAAGATGCCCTGAAGAAGAGCATGGCAACCCACTCCAGTATTCTTGGCAGAAGAATCCCCATGGACAGAGAAACCTGGGGGGCTACAGTCCATGGGATCAGACATGATTGAGCAATTAAGCACAGCACAGCATATATATCTTATCTAGAAGTTTAAAAAGATGTATATGTATTATATATATGTATATATAAACTTATATTACTTGCCAGTTCTTAAAATTCTTATGTCTTTTGAAAGTCATCTTCTGTCAATATATGGATTTTTGTGGTTCCCTTATGTGGTTCTAACATTGGCAGGGCCAAGTTCAAGGTATAAATGAAGGCCCCCGTGTCATTGTCTAAATATTTAAAACATCCATCAAGCTTTTGGTGAAACGTGTTTATCCTCCTACCTTGAAAATATTCTTTGTGAAATGACCTTGGAAGGCCAGGTTTGCCTGTAGGATCCTGGGCCCTCTGAGTCCCTGGGGCACACTGGGATGCAGGGCTGGCTAATTCTCTGCACAGGGCCCATCACCTCTTTCCACTGCCTCTAGCTCCCTCTTCACTGAGAAATACCCGGATATGGACCTGGAAACACCCCCAGCCCAACCCCTCCCAACAGCTCCTGCAAACAGCTGTTCCTCAGTGACCTCTGGAGCCTGGGTTGTGTGTCACAGCCCAGTGTCCCCTCAGCAGCGCAGACCTGGGCAGTGGGCCTGTGCAGACCCTGGAAGCAGACTCAGGGCTGCATGGACAGCAAATTCTCGGATCCTCTTGTCCTGAGCATGGTGCAGGAGGAAGACTTCAGGTATGTCCCCAAAACACCGTGCTTCTCAGGGCTGCTCCCAAAGACTGATCGATCAGGCTCACTCCAATGGAGATGGGGCTCCTTTCAGGGGTAACTGGTTCAAGAGGTAATGTCGATTCAAGGCCTCTCTGTGGCCTTGAATTTCCTGAGCTGCTTGCTTGCAGTTTGATCATCTCCCTCCCTTGCCTTCATTCGCCAGTCAAGTCTGTTTAGGGATCTGAATATGCTCTCTACGTCCTGGGCTCCCTTCACCATTCACAGGTGCTCTCCCCAGATGCTCTGTCCGTCTCATCTCCTCTTGACATCCACTTTTTGGAGGACTGGAGCTCATACAGACCAGAGTTAGTGTGAATCTACGTTTCTGCGTTTTCCAGGATGAGGTAAATTTGAACTCTTTTATCACGTGATCCCTTCTTTATTTATCCCTAAGGAATCTTATCCGGCCCTGTGAATTTTTTTTTTTTTAGCTTTTAATTTTGAAATAATTATAGAGTCACAGGCAGTTGCAAAATCAGTTGTAAATCCCATAGACTCTTAACCTTGTTTCCTTCAATGGGAAACATAATATAGCTTTAGTAGAATATCACCCACGAATCCCAAAACCAAGTACATGCTGATGCTCCCCCTGTTTTGTTTCCAGCTCAAACAGACCCCTCTTCCTGGAGCTCTAGATGCATCTATCCCTACCTACTCAACATGTCCAGCAAGAAACTTTAATCTCTGACTTCCTTAATTTGATAATTTCCAGGTCTTTTTCATCCTAGTAAATGGTGCTGCCAGCCACCAAGTTGCTGAAACCAATAAGAATCTTGTGACTGATGTACTTGTTTGTTCATTGTTGACCCATCCCTGTGAGTGTGTGATTTCTATGAGGTCAGGGGACTTTGTCTTCTTAGAGGTGAAATTCCCAGCACTTAGCACAACACCCATGCTGGAAAAGGTTCTCAATAATATTCCTGAAATGAACAATATAATCCACAGAAAAAATACATATTTGTTAAATGAATAGATGGTTTCGGTAGAAATAATAGGGTCACAGATGATACCAAGCACCAGAATTTGGTTTCTTGAGTCACGATTTACATGCTCAAGTGATAGTTGTCTAGAAAGAAAGTTGGGAAGTAATTGACATTGACCTGGCGGAGAAAGCTGCTTCAACCTGAGAATATAGTCACAGGTAAAGCTCAAACCCACCAGCTTCCCTCCCTTCTTTCCTTTTCTCTCTTGGTTGCCAAGAACACATATCAAGTAGTCTTTGGAGAAGAGGACATTGGGCTTATCTTTCCACATGTGATGGACGGTCCTTTTCTTTGACTTTCCCTATGAAGGAAGATGAGACTGAATCTCAGCTTATTTCCTCAACCTTTGGTAGAACCTTCCTGGTACATGGCATGGTCAGGCAGTGAGGTTAGTGCTATGCCTTCTTCTTTTGCTCCTTGTCTGGATGCTTGAAGATCACAAAGGGGCTAACACCATGGGTTCTGGAAATATCAATAGGTCTGATTCTAACTGTGACTTCTGACCTCTGGAAAGCTACTTCAATTCTCCAAGGCTCAGTGATTTTATATGTAAATCTGCTTCACATGGTCTCTGCGACAATTAAACAATGAAAGTGCCTGCCTGTAGCACAGGCTTACCGACAACAGCAACTTCCTTTTCCTGTTGTCCGAAACACTTGCCGTTTTGGAGGCCAGATGTTTGTAATGTCGGTTTCTGCATGGCACACAACATGACCACTCGGGTTTTGTCTTATTTGGTTCCTGCTCTTGTTTCTCGGCGTATAGAATCCTCTGATTCGAGCAGAGAGTCTGCACCCGGTCTGGGTCTTTCAGTGGGCCTTGTAGCTGGAGTCCCAGCCGCCACTGCCTTTGTTGGGGCAGCAGTCCAGTAAGTTGAAGGCTCGATGTCTACTTGTGCTACTTTCTGTTTCCGACGGTCCCTTTCTGAGCCTGGTCGATGGCTTGCTTCTTCCTCCTTTGTGCCTCACCACCATGTACATACAAGAGCAGGGGTCACTGAAGCCAGGAATCCGTGCTTCACTTGAGCAGAAGCTTCACCTGCATTGTCAACCTCACTTCACTTCCATCGGTGCCTGTTCTTCGTCCAGTTGCCCATTCCCGGGTTGCTCGAGTCTCCTTCTGCCTCAAGGACTCTCACAGGATTTATTCTCAGCCTCAAATGCCCTTACCCCACCCCCACCCCCAGCCTCCAGCATTGCCTCATCTGGTTGATTCCCATCACTTTCAGATCCCGGGGTGGACACAGTTGGCAATCAGAGCAGATCCACTCCAGCCCTATCCCTCCCCAGCTTGGGTGACCTCCACCTCCCACGGCTCACACCTAGGACTCTTCTTCAGTGGATAACCATCAAACTACTGGAGCTACTTTGTACCCTGAAAGCCAGCATGCCTGGAGTTGACATCACCATGGGTGCCTGTGAAAGCCCAGCCCCTCTCCTTGGGCAACACAAACCCCAGCCACAACTGACTTCAGAGTTCCCGGCAGGACTGGACACAGCCATACTCTCCGAGGCTTTGAAGGCCTGAGGGGCAGCTCCCTCACCTTCCCTGCCCTGGTCCTCTCATCTTTCCTGATTGCTTCAGAAACCAGCCCCCTCACATATCACTCTCTTCACAACCAGTAATGAGATATTCACGTGTTTGTTTACTAGTTTCTATCAGTCCCCATTTCCAAACAGTAAGTCCCATGAGAAATCAACATTTGAATCAGGATTTCCCCCCATTTTTAAAGTCTTTATTGAATTCTTTGCAATATTGTTTCTGTCTTATGTTTTGGTTTTTTGGCCACGCAGATTCTGGGATCTTATCTCCCTNGGCTGGGGGCACAGCAGATGCAAAGGCCCTGAGGCCACAATGAGCCGGCTGGTTTGTAGCAGGCGAGGGGAGGGAGCAGTGTGAGAGGCCGCGGAGGGCCCTTCCGATCACACATCTCGGCAGGAGGTTGGGATGGTTAATCCAGGTGCAACAGGAAGCCGTTGGCAGTTTCCCTTTAGTTACCTGTGAATACTTTATTAATGAAATGTGATCCCCAAGATTTCAGCTATTAACAGCGCTGGAAAGAATTTTACCTTTTTTCAGATAATTTATTCAGAAATAAACTGAGTGCCTATGACATGGAAGCGCTGGGGTCGGTGCTGGGGGGTGAGGGCCTCGCGCACGGATGGGAAAGGGGAAGGCCTGCCTGCAGGTGGCCGTGTGCCCCCAGCCGTCCCTCCAGCCCTCCACGGCCCGCTGGAGCCTCGTGGGCTCTGACGCACCTCGGAAAAGGGCCCTCTGGCTGCAGGAGGAGAATGGCCTGGGGACCGGGTGCACTCAGGTCCAGGAGAAGTGTGAGCGTGGCTGGGTGTGAGTGGAGGGCACGGGGCTGGAGAGAAGTCGTTGCGTTCAGGTTGCTGACCAGAAAGATTCAGCTGGAATTTCTGGTGGGTTGGTCATGGGGTAGTCCCCGCTTCCCTGGTGGCTCAAGACAGTAAAGCGTCTGCCTGCAGTGCGGGAGACCTGGGTTCAATCCCTGAGTCAGGAAGATCTCCTGGAGAAGGAAATGGCAACCCAGCCCAGTATTCCTGCCTGGAAAATCCCATGGACAGAGGATCCTGGTAGGCTACAGTCCATGGGGTTGCAAAGAGTCGGACATTCCTGAGCGACTTCATTTTCCTTGGTCGTGAGGTGAGGAAAAGAGAGGAATCAAGAGGAGTCAAAACTTCTAGAATCTTCTTTTGAGTGTCTAGGTGGGTGGTGATGTGATTAAAAAAAGGTGGTTCAGAGGAGGCTGGAAGCATAGCTTTGGAGAATCCAAGAATCTAAGTGGGTTCAGATTTGAGAAACTGGCTGAAAAGTCCAGGCGCAACGTGGGGGCCCCCTGCTCGGGTATCAGTAGCATAGAGATGGTGCAGGCGGGACCTTGCAGGGGTCGGGGATCCTGGAAGCTGGGAGGCGGCAGGGCACTCCGGGAAGGGAGAGTGGGGTGTCCGCGGAGCCGGCACGACGCCTGGGACCGCCGCAGCGCAGAGCTGCTGGTCGCCAGGGCTGCAGGCTGTTGAGAGTGCAAGTCAGACCCGATGGAAGCACAGAGGTGGTGTGGGCCTCTATTGCCAGAGCACCTTCGGAAGACTGATGGGGCTGGAGTCTGAAGTGGGAGTGGCTGAGGGGCCAGGAGGGGACCAAGCGTCGAGATGCTGGCCAAGCAAAGAGGGGTTGGGAAAAGGTTTCCCGGGGGAGGGAAGCGGGGAGACCCAAGGGAGTGGTTTGTGCTGGGGGCCAGGCCTGCTTCAGGAGGGGACAAAAACAGAAAAAGTTGTGGGATCTTAGTTCTCTGACCAGGTATCAAACCTGGTCGTGCATTAGAAGGTGCAGTCTTAATCATTGGACTGCCGAGGACGTCCCCAGGAGCCTGTTATTTAGGCAAACGAGAGAGGGTGGTCCCTGGTGTGACGAAGTAGGGGTGGTGGGCTGAGGCGCTGGGCCTTGATGGGAGTTTAGTCGCTCAGTTGTGTTCGACATTTTGCGACCCCATGGACTGCAGCATGCCACGCCTCCCTGTTCATCACCAACTCCCAGAGTCTACCCAAACTCATGTCCATTGAGTTGGTGATGCCATCCAACCATCTCATCCTCTGTCGTCCCATTCTCCTCCTGCCCCCAATCAAGGGGGAGTCCCTCCTTCTCCCAGCATCAAGATCTTTTCAAATGGGTCAGTTCTTCATATCAGGTGGCCAATGTATTGGAGCTTCAGCTTCAGCATCAGTCCNAGTCGCTCAGTTGTGTTCGACATTTTGCGACCCCATGGACTGCAGCATGCCACGCCTCCCTGTTCATCACCAACTCCCAGAGTCTACCCAAACTCATGTCCATTGAGTTGGTGATGCCATCCAACCATCTCATCCTCTGTCGTCCCATTCTCCTCCTGCCCCCAATCAAGGGGGGGTCCCTCCTTCTCCCAGCATCAAGATCTTTTCAAATGGGTCAGTTCTTCATATCAGGTGGCCAATGTATTGGAGCTTCAGCTTCAGCATCAGTCCTTCCAATGAATATTCAGGAGTGATTTCCTTCAGAATGGACTGGTTGTATCTCCTTGCAGTCCAAGTAATTCTTAAGAGTCTTCTCCAACACACAGTTCAACATTTATAGTCCAACTCTCATATCTATACATGACTCTTGGAAAAACCATAGCTTTGACTAGACAGACCTTTGTTGGCAAAGTAATGTCTCTGTTTTTTAATATGCTGTCTAGGTTGGTCATAGCTTTTCTTCCAAGGAGCAAGCATCTTTTAATTTAATGGTTGCAGTCGCCATCTGCAGTGATTTTGGAGCCCAGGAGAAGAAAGTCTCTCTCTGTTTCTACTGTTTCCCCATCTATTTGCCATGAAGTGATGGGACAGGATGCCATGATCTTAGTTTTCTGAGTGTTGAGTTTTAAGTCAGCTTGTTCACTCTCCTCTTTCACTTTCATCAAGAAGCTCTTTAGTTCTTTGCTTTCTGCCATAAGGATGGTGTCATCTGCATATCTGAGGTTATTGATATTTCTCCCGGCAATCTTGATTCCAGCTTGTGCTTCTTCCAGCCCAGCATTTCTCATGATGTATTCTGCATATAAGTTAAATAAGCAGGGTGACAATATACAGGCTTGACGTACTCCTTTCCATATTTGGAACCAGTCTGTTCTTCCGTGTCCAGTTCTAACTGGTGCTTCCTGACCTGCATACAGATTTCTCAGGAGGCAGGTCAGGTGGTCTGGTATTCCCATCTCTTTCAGAAGTTACACAGTTTTCCATCCCAGCTCCTTGATGGGACCAGGGATGCTTTTAGGAAATGGGAGAAAATGGGGTAGATTTGGATTATACAGAAGGAAGGTTGGAGACAGTCCCAATGGACAGCCTCACGTTTCTCAATAAAACCTTGAGCAGAGGGTGGTGAGGTCAGGGGCCACCAGGACTGTGAGGGTGAGCATGGGGAGGGTGCGGGCCCCCCGGGAGAGGTCATTCTGTAGCCCCTGAAGGAACGAGCAGAGATGCCTCTGACCCTCGTTGTGTGGCGAGAAGGGAGCAGAGAGGTTGGCCGCTGGTCTGAGATGGCTCACTGGGGCTGAGCCCCCGTTCCCTGACTTCACGGGGTCCTTGTTCTTCAGGGTACTGGGCGCTGGGTCGCGGGACACGGGTGGCAGATGAGGGCAGTGTCTGAGCCGGTCGGGAGGGTGGTGTCCAGGCACTCGGAGGACCCTGCGGCAGAAGCTCAGCTCCCCGTCACGCCCACCTCCCACTTGCCTTCCCCAGAGGTCAAGTGCAAGGAGCCCCCTTTTCCTGCCAGACCGAACTCCGCCCCCGGGGGGATTGACTCCCCGAGCCCTCACCATGGGTCAGCTGCGGGTGCTGTTCCTGTGCTCACTCTGCAGGGGAGAGGGAGAGGCCCGAGAGGTGAGGTGCCCCCCGGCAGGGGTGAGGGCACATGGCCAGCGAGCCAGCCGCCTCCCCCAGGGCTGCCCAGCTTGCAGAGGAGGACCCGGAGCTCAGGATCGGGCACCTTGTTGCCATTTGCTTGTCCTCGCGCTCCTCCCCGCCTAGCGCATTTGTGTCGGACACTTACCAGGAGCCGGTGCTGGGCTGGCAGCTAGAGATGAGTGAGATACGGTGACCTCGTGTCTGGGGCGGGTGTGGGGACAGGAAGGTAACTGATGGGTGGGGGGCGCCTGACCCAGCAGAGGTGCTCAGGGAACTACCCCGGGGTTGGGGGGTGCTGGGCGGAGTAGGGCGTTGCTGCAAGGAGAGGAGGTGGCCCCGGTGTGCGCAGAGGCTGGGTGTGCGCAGGGGCTGGGTGAGCGCACTGTACCTCCTGCCTGGCAGAGGAGGTGTGGCCCGGGGCTCCGCCTGAGAACCCGCCGTCTCACTAGGAGCTCGCAGTTCAAGAGTTTCAGTCTGGGGAGGGACATGATCAGTGTGCTCAGAACTTTCTGTCCTGGGTGGAGACTGCGTTGCAAGGGACAGGCGAGGTCAGGGAGGCCTTAGAGCTGTCGCAGGCTCTCTGACTCCTGGGTCATTGTTCAAACTCTGCTGCTTCCTCCGTGCTTCCCAAACTCTGCTCACTTCCCTTGACTAAAGAGGCTCCTGAGACGCAGAGAGGTTAAGCAACTTGCCTGAGGCCACACAGCATGGCAGAGCACCCAGATGCTGGCTCCTCAAGTGGAGTAGCCGGAGCTTCAAGGGTGGGAGCAGGCAGTGAGTAGCGGGCAGAGGGGCTCGCCAGTGTGCCGCGGACCACCACCGTCCGCAGGCCCCTCGTGCTCTGAGTGCTGCCCTCTGGCGTCTCAGAGGACGGTGGTGGCCCTGGGGGGCTGGGGGAGGAGCTGGGTCGCTGCTGGGAGCTGGGAACCTGCCTTCCCAGNGGGCCTTGTAGCTGGAGTCCCAGCCGCCACTGCCTTTGTTGGGGCAGCAGTCCAGTAAGTTGAAGGCTCGATGTCTACTTGTGCTACTTTCTGTTTCCGACGGTCCCTTTCTGAGCCTGGTCGATGGCTTGCTTCTTCCTCCTTTGTGCCTCACCACCATGTACATACAAGAGCAGGGGTCACTGAAGCCAGGAATCCGTGCTTCACTTGAGCAGAAGCTTCACCTGCATTGTCAACCTCACTTCACTTCCATCGGTGCCTGTTCTTCGTCCAGTTGCCCATTCCCGGGTTGCTCGAGTCTCCTTCTGCCTCAAGGACTCTCACAGGATTTATTCTCAGCCTCAAATGCCCTTACCCCACCCCCACCCCCAGCCTCCAGCATTGCCTCATCTGGTTGATTCCCATCACTTTCAGATCCCGGGGTGGACACAGTTGGCAATCAGAGCAGATCCACTCCAGCCCTATCCCTCCCCAGCTTGGGTGACCTCCACCTCCCACGGCTCACACCTAGGACTCTTCTTCAGTGGATAACCATCAAACTACTGGAGCTACTTTGTACCCTGAAAGCCAGCATGCCTGGAGTTGACATCACCATGGGTGCCTGTGAAAGCCCAGCCCCTCTCCTTGGGCAACACAAACCCCAGCCACAACTGACTTCAGAGTTCCCGGCAGGACTGGACACAGCCATACTCTCCGAGGCTTTGAAGGCCTGAGGGGCAGCTCCCTCACCTTCCCTGCCCTGGTCCTCTCATCTTTCCTGATTGCTTCAGAAACCAGCCCCCTCACATATCACTCTCTTCACAACCAGTAATGAGATATTCACGTGTTTGTTTACTAGTTTCTATCAGTCCCCATTTCCAAACAGTAAGTCCCATGAGAAATCAACATTTGAATCAGGATTTCCCCCCATTTTTAAAGTCTTTATTGAATTCTTTGCAATATTGTTTCTGTCTTATGTTTTGGTTTTTTGGCCACGCAGATTCTGGGATCTTATCTCCCTGACCAGGGATTAAACCTGCACCCCCTGCATTGGAAGTTGAGGTCTTAACCACTGGGCCACCAGTGAAGTCTGCTTGAATCAGCATTAGGTGTTAATCCTTGGCATCCAATGAATACATATTTAATAAATTAATGAACAAACTCATGAGAGTGACACCATGAAGGTGTGTACACAGTTGGGCTGCATCAGAGTTTGGGGGTCCAACCTCCCTCCAGAGCTTTCAACCCTTATGTCCACAGAAGCTTGTTGAAAGACATAAATAGCCTTCAATATCAAGGTGACATCACAAATACTCAAGCCTTCCTCTCTCTTGGTTTATAAGTCTGGCTGAACCCTTCAATGCATTTAATTCCCCATTACTTACTAGTTCTTTATGACCTCCATATGCATTGTGTGAGTTTGTGTATGTATATTTATATAAATTCTTATTATTCAGGTTCATAAAATATCCTTTATGAGAGGATGTGTCCATGGCTGACCCAGATGCACAAGAGGAAATGTTTCATTTCTCAAGAAGAGCCTTCTGTGCCTGCCAACACCTCCCTCCACCGTGTGCTTCACCCGGGGGACCTAATGGCTCTGAAAATAGAAGCAGCTGTTTGGCTCATAATTTATTGACCTACTGTGTGCGTAACAAGTGGGACTGAGCTGTGATCAGCCCAGGCTATTTTTGTTGATACCAGATATTGAATCTTGCACTTGGGAAAGGCTTTAGGAAGATTTTTGGACACTCACCATTGTATGTGTACCTGTCTGTCTGTGAATGAAAAGAGAGGAAAGGAGAGGAACGTGGGGAGAAATTCAAGTAAGTGCACTTCATAGTCTTTATTCATCACAAACAAAACATATTTTCTTCTCTAACAAAGCCCAGCTGGCTGATTCAACACTGTCTGAAAAAAAAAAGAGTCTATATCAAATCCCAATTGCAAAGTCAAAAGAGCCTGAACCTACAAAAGACTAGGCTTAAGAGACAAAGCTGTTGAAGACTGAGCAAGGAGGATGGGTTTACTCAGCTGTAAAACTATAATTAGCACATATGTCTTTATACCCTTTTAAAATAAGTATTAAATGGTTTTAGTGAAATCATTCATCTCACCAGGTTCATATTTAGGGGAATATGACCATGCTCTTTCCACAGCCCTTCTGATGTTTATAAACAACAAGCTGTAAAGTGTGGTCACTAACTTTTGATGGGGGGTGTGAAGTCTTGGGCTTCCCATGTGGCTCAGTGGTAAAGAATCTGTCTGCCAGTGCAGAAGATGCAAGAGACAAGGGTTTGATCCCTGGGTCAGGAAGATCCCCTGGAAGAGGAAATTGCAACCTACTTCAGTATTCTTGCCTGGAAAATTCCACAGACAGAGGAGCCTGATGGGGTACAGTTCATGGGGTCATAAAAAGTCAGACATGACTGAGCTACTGAGCACACACGCATGGAGTCTTTAGAAATTTAATAAAAACTGTGAACTCTTTCCCCAGGGGGAAAAAAATCACAGCCACTATTTTGCATACAACTTCCAGGGGTTCACTGACCACCTGAAAGTCATGCATGAGTCCCGAATTAAGAATTTCCCTAGAGGAAATATCATACAGAAACACAATTTGAAGGAAATCATGGTGTTTTAATTTTTTAAAGGTCCTTAAATAACTTAGTCCTTACTCTCATTTTCTAGATGTGAGCAGAGGTCAGGAAAGTGTATGACTTGCTGGAAGCCAGGCAATAAATTTGTAACGGATATAGGGATCTGGATGCTATATGAAGCCCTCTTCCTTAGGGCTTCCCTAGTAGTTCAGATGGTAAAGAATCTGCCTGCAATGCAGGAGACCCAGGTTCAGTCCCTGGGTCAGGAAGAAGGGAATGGCAACCCACTCCAGTATTCTTGCCTGGAGAATTCCATAGACAGAGGAGTCTGGTGGGCTATAGTCTATGGAACTGGACACAGCTGAGCAACTAACACAATGCTTACCTAGAAGCAAACCCTCAGGGGAGATCAAAGGCTGGTGGAGGGGCAGAGGATGAGGTCAGGCAGAGTACCCTCTCCTTCAAAGACCTGTGGGGTGAGGAGGGGGAAAGTTCTGTCAAGGAGCAGGTCAGTGGCTTGCATATCTGCATATCCTTCACCTCTAAAGGGATGGGGAACTGCAGATGTCCATCAAAAGGCCTTTCTAGGCTACCAAGTGGAAGGCAGCTGATGTCATGGATCTAACTTTTCTTCACCTCATGCTGATGCCCCCCACCCCCCGAAAGAGATGCATGTAGACTTTTCAGTAAGTGACTCAATGCTCTCTCTCCCAAGAAGGAAGATTAATGGATGTGAAATATTTATGTTCATCTCATGAAATTAAAAGACGCTTACTCCTTGGAAAAAAAGTTATGACCAACCTAGATAGCATATTCAAAAGCAGAGACATTACTTTGCCGACTAAGGTCCGTCTAGNAAAACCTCTTGATGAAAGTGAAAGAGAGTGAAAAAGTTGGCTTAAAGCTCAACATTCAGAAAACGAAGATCATGGCATCCAGTCCCATCACTTCATGGGAAATAGATGGGGAAACAGTGGAAACAGTGGCAGACTTTGTATTTTTGGGCTCCAAAATCACTGCAGATGGTGACTGCAGCCATGATATTAGAAGACGCTTACTCCTTGGAAGAAAAGTTATGACCAACCTAGATAACATATTCAAAAGCAGAGACATTACTTTGCCGACTAAGGTCCATCTAGTCGAGGCTATGGTTTTTCCAGTGGTCATATATGGATGTGAGAGTTGGACTGTGAAGAAGGCTGAGCACTGAAGAATTGATGCTTTTGAACTGTGGTGTTGGAGAAGACTCTTGAGAGTCCCTTGGACTGCAAGGAGATCCAACCAGTCCATTCTGAAGGAGATCAACCCTGGGATTTCTTTGGAAGGAATGATGCTAAAGCTGAAACTCCAGTACTTTAGCCACCTCATGCGAAGAGTTGACTCACTGGAAAAGATTCTGATGCTGGGAGGGATTGGGGGCAAGAGGAGAAGGGGACGACTGAGGATGAGATGGCTAGATGGCACCATGAACTCGATGGGCGTGAGTCTGAGTGAACTCTAAGAGATGGTGATGAACAGGGAGGCCTGGCGTACTGCAATTCATGGGTTCACAAAGAGTCAGACATGACTGAGCGACTGAACTGAACTGAACTGAGTGTGTATACATCCATCTCAGTCTCCCAATTTACCCCTCCCCATCTCCTTTCCCCCTTGGCAACAAAAGTTTGCTTTCTGTATCTGTGACTCTGTTTATGTTTTTATAGGTATGTTCATCTGTAACATTTTTAAAAGATTTCTCATATAAATGATATCATATGATATTTGTCTTTTTTTTTTCTTACTTGCTTCCTTCATGACAACCTCTAGGTCCATCCATGTTGCTGCAAATGGCATCATTTTGTTCTTTTTTATGACTGAGTGATATTTCATCACCTATATCTATCTATATACATTGTATATATCTATATCTATCTATCTATAGCCATATATACCACATATTCTATATTCACTCCTCTGTTGATGAACATCTAGGTTGCTTTCATGTCTTGGCTATTATGAATAGGGCTTCGTGGCTTCTTTAGTGGAAGAATCAGATAAAAACAGGTCTTCCTAAGAACAGAGTTCTTTCCCCTGAAAGGATGGATAAAAATTTAAATCCGGTTTCTTTTACTTGAGGTAGGAAGAAAGAAAGGGCCAAGGCTTAGTGTCTGGCCCAGTTATTATGCTCTTGTTGGTCAGATGACCTTGAGCAAGTTACCGAACCTTTCTGCACTTCAACACCTTATTTTTTTTATAATAGGAACTTCAATTGTATTTCACAAGATTACTGTAGAGATTAAATGAAATGATGCTTCAAACACTATTAGGATGAATGGATGTTGTACATAGTCCTTCTTGTTAATTTGTCAGTTTCCTTTCACTTCAAATCTCATGAATCTTCTTTCTCTTGTCCGTGTCTTCTTCCTTTTCTTCTCTCAGTGTGTGTGTGTGTGAAAGAGAGAGAAGGGACCCAAGGACAGGGTGCACTTCTAGAGTGGGACCACATGCTTGGGCTTTATGGATGCTTCATCTCCTCTCATTTTTTCTATGACACTTTCAGATGTAAATGTTTGTCAGATTATATACAAGTTATTGGATAGTGGCAATGACCACACAGTCCATACTTTATTCAAGTTGGAGTGCAGGGAGTGGCTAAAGTTGGTAATCATGCAATGATGTGGACATGCCCTAGGTAAGGAAATGGAGGCAGAAAAATGTAAAAGAACTCTCCCAAGAGGTCAAAAAATAGGATGTGCTAGGACACAGTCCCTTAACAGTTTTGCCATATTGCTTCTCAATACTTGTGGGATATTCTATATGCTGGAGAGCTACTCTTAGAAGGAGGAGAGGAAGGATAGGACAAGGAGAAGAAGAGGGAGCAGAGGGAGAAGGGGGAATCCTGGTTGGATCCTGACATTCTCACACAGCTGAACAAGCATTTGCCTATCTGTTGCCTTTTCTAGACAGAGTTTCTCTATCTTGAAACAGCAGTAGGATAGGGTATAGATGATCAAAGACATACACAGAGAGAAAGAGAGGCTACTGAGTTTTGAAATGGAATCAGGGATGGTTCAGATTTATATCATAGATAAATGCTCCCCCACTGATCACTCATTTCCCCTTGGGCTGTTGGAAGGGCAGACTGATAACCACATGACTAAGCATCTTTGGACAGAGAGTCCAAAACCCTGTTGGAGGTGACTGCTGTTTGTAGTGGTTGGTTCCCTCTTGTTTGTTCAGCTGTGCCTGCTTCATCACTGATCCACCTCCACAGAAAACACCTCCAGAGTGCAGAATGGCTTCTAGATGTCACAGATTTGAGGGGTCTTCCATGGTGGTCCAGTGGCTAAGACTCTCCTCTCCCAGTGCTTGGGCCCAGTTTCAATTCCTGGTCAGGGAACTAGATCCCAATGCTGCAACTAAAGATCTCATGCACCACGACTAAGACCTGGCACAACCACATAAATAAATATTGTTAAAAGAAAACAACAATAAATTAAAAAATACAAATCACAGATTTGAAAACATAAAGTCTTGTGTTCAAGTTCTAGCTCTGCTCCTTACTAGCTGTGTGTGTGAGAGAGAGAGGAGAGAGAGAGAGAGAGCGTGCGCGAGATTGGAAAAGTTTCTTAATAATAATAGGTTCCTATTTGATTAGGCTTCCCTGGGGGCTCAGTGGTGAAAATCTGCTTGCCAATGCAGGAGACCCAGGAGACCCTGGGTTCAGTTCCTGAGTTGGGAAGATCCCTAGGAGAAGACATGGCATCTACACAGTGTTAGACTTTGTTCTAGGCAATTGACACTAATCCCCACAATGTCACTGCTAGGAGTAGGTCATGAAAACCATTCTACAGATGTGGAAGCTAAAGCACAGAGAATGTCCCCTGCCCAAGTTTACGTGGTAAATAGGTGCAAGGGCCAAGAAGCAAATTTAGCATTGTGACTTTGAGACCTTAATCAATCTCAATTTATCTTACCAATAAGTTGGGAGCAATAGGATTTGCTTCCAGAGCTACTATTCAGTGAGATTATATATGTAAAGTGACTATTGTAGTGAGTGTAGCACAGCAGATAGATTCTAGATATCAAGTACATTGCTTCTCCTGAGAGTCTGAAGTACATCTGTTGTTAGAAACTCTTCTCCAGTGACTCAGAACATTCCATAATTGTCTTGATTTATGGAGTAGTCAACCATTTATTTAACACATGGTTGCTGAATGACAACCACGTGTCAAGCATGGAGTCCCAGCCCATATGAAGTCTGGTAGAGAAACGGGCAGCCTTCTGTGAGCTTCTGGGACTCAGTATCCATCAGTGAGGAATGTCCCCCTAACTGACCTAAGCATAAGAGTCACTTGGGGTGCTTGTTAAAATACAGCAACAGCCTATTCATTTTCATGAAACCGAGTAGCCAGAGGACGCCTGGGGATCTATATTTCTAAAGTGCTCATAGGGTGGTTTCTGTGATCAGATAAGTTGGGAAACACTAGATTCTAAACCCAATGATTTTTCTTCCTTGATTGAAATGGACATTATTTGGTGTCTTTAAAAATATCCCTATGGACTCCACTTGAGATTTATTTAATCAGTCAATTAAAAAAAAATCCTCAGAGGCAAGCAGATTTGAAAATTATTGCTCCAACAGAATATCTCAACTCTTAGGACTTTAATGCAGACAAGGATCCCCAGTCCATAACTCCTTCAGGTGGAAGGAGGTACAGGGTGGTGCTAACTTACTGGGGCACTTGTTGATGTTGATGCAACTAGATGCCAGTGGATGTGAGTGTTTGGTCTAAGGATATTGGGAACCTTGGAAAGCAATTAAATCCCATTCAAAGAAGGCTAAGTACTTCCACATACCCTTGAACCCCCACCTTCCCTCCAGGGAATCATCAAAAGACAGGCTCAGGCTGGTTTGCCTGGGCTGGTTTTGGATTCAGTGGCCTGGAGCCAAGAGATGGTTCTGTGTCACCTGCCTATATACCGTCACGCTCGTGATAGTGAGAATTTTTGGTGGTGTAAGGGAAGCAAGACTTTACCTCTACCCATTTTAGGTTTTTACCTAGGACTCCTTAAAAAAAAAAAAAAAAAAAAAGATCAACAAGAGAAAATCAGTTTATTAACGTGCACAGTGCACTTCACTCTAAAACAAAAAGTAACTCAAAGCTGTGGCCCAGGATTGTGGCTTGTAGAGCATCTTCAACAAAGACCACTACATCTATAGAGAAATGACAGGACAAAGAAAGCAATTTTAGGCTTCCAAGGGCAGCAGACTGTGGGAAGGTAAATAAATGGGCGGGAACTAATGGGGAAAGGTTGGTTTGCAGACTCCTCTCCTGCCATCTCTGGTCTGATGAGATTTTATCTCCAGTACTAGAATTTACACTCTGCTTTTAGGCCAAAAGGGGCGGGGCAGGAGGCTGGATTCTTCTGTGTTTGCTGTTTCTTAACTGCTTTTAGCTTGAAATAATTTTTTATGTCAAAGAGGCATATCTGGAGTGACATATTCTTATTTCCTTCAGTGGATTAGAGGTCTATGTCTCCCACCTCCAGGAAGCTTCTGGAAGGGCCAAATTATGAACTTTGGCATCCCAAAGTCCTGAAAATTATAGCTTTTCACCTCCCTCCTTCCTCTGCCAATTCAAAATAAATCTTTTTTTTCAAAACCTAAAATGCACAGTTATAGCTTTTTAAAAATATTTTCTGGTTTACTTTCATCTGAAATTGTTCATAAATCTGACATTCTTTCTTTTATTTTTTTTTTAATTTAAATTTATTTATTTATTTATTTTTAAATTTAACTTTACAATACTCTATTGGGTTTGCCATACATCGACATGAATCAAAAAAGTCTTTATTGAATTTGTTACAATATTGCTTCTGCTTTATGTTTTTTTTGGGGGGGTTGGAGGTTTGGCCATGAGACATGTGGGATCTTAGCTTCCCGACCAGGGTTTGATCCTGCACCACTGGACTGCCAGGGAAGTCCCCTGACCTCCTTTTCATTTGTTTATTCTCTCATTTTCTGGGCTTTGCCCATGCCCAGAACACATGGACTTTATATATTAGATCAGCCGATACACTCTTATGGGAATAGAGAGGGTAGGGTAGGGAATAGCACTTACAAAAGTACAAAGCACCCCTCACTTCAAATGTCCATGGGGTTTTCCAGGCAAGAATATGCCATTTCCTTCTCCAGGGGATCTTCCCGACTCGGGGATTGAGCTCGCATCTCCTGTGTCTCCTGCGTTGCAGGCAGATTCTTTACTTGCTGAGCCGTTGAGGAAGCCCTACCCCAGCTGAGCCGTTGAGGAAGCCCTACCCCAATGCATGGATCCGCCTAATTGTCGGGCAGAAAGAAAACATCCAAGTCAACTTCTCATTTTATGGACAGAGGACCCAGGTTAAGGGACTTACTGAAAATCATAGGTCTATTTAGTAGCAGAGCCAAAATGAGGATCCCTGTTCCTTCTTTCCTGGATCCTAGTGCTTTCCACGCTGGGAAAGAGACAATTTACAATTAGCGTAGATTCATGAGCCAGAAAAGAGACTTCCATATGGCCACTCTCTAAGCAAAGGGGTATCCTTATGCTAATGTTTTGGAGCTACCTTCCCCAGTTGTAAAAGATGATTGTTAAGACCAACCATTTATTGAATATATACAGTATCCAGTCAATTTATAGATATTATCACCACAAAAAAACCTGCAAATAAGTGTTATTAAACCATTACAGTTTTTCACATACGAGAAAACTAAGTCTTGGGATCTAAGTGACTGGATGCAGTTGGATGGCTAAGAAACAAGACATCCTGAGATTCAATGCTGTTCAGTCTGACTACAGAACCCATGTCCCTTTCTCCAAAGGAATTGTCAGAACATCTCCAATGCAGACACCCATGTCTGGGCACTTGGCCTCTAAGGGGCTTTTGGCCAGAAGAAGCAGTGGCAGAGAATAGGAGCTGACCAGGTTTGTGTTCACCCAGCTGGGCAAGTGTATCAGGTAGGGCATTGTTTTGCTCTGGGGTGGAGAGAATTTTTCCAGCAAGTGGAGGAACACGGATAGCAAGAGAAAATGACAATGAGCCTTCCCTCCATTTTTGTAGTATTTAGAGTTCTAGTTCACTTTCTTTTCTGCAGAAGAACAGAAATATTGTTTTAATCTTATTGATTTATTTTGAACAGGCTTTGAAAACATGATGGGAGAGGAAAGTAGTGAAGTACACACAGGAACATTGGGAGAAAAAGGATTATTTTTCAAGTTAATTAAGGTTGGAAATATAATTTTTAGGGATGGTATGGGGATGGAGGGGGGGTTCAGGATGGAGAACACGTGGATACCTGTGGCGGCTTCATGTTGATGTATGGCAAAACCAATACAATATTGTGAAGTAATTAACCTCCAATTAAATAAATTTATATTAAAAAAATTGGAAACAGGATATTATATTGGAAACTCTGTGTATACTAAGTCACTTCAGTCATATAAAGCAATTTGTGACTCCATGGACTGTAGCCTTCCAGGCTCCTTTGTCCATGAGATTCTCCAGGCAAGAGTACTGGAGTGGGTTCCCATTTCCTCTTCCAGAAGATCTTCCTGACCCAGGGATCAAACCTGCATCTCCTGCATGGCAGGCAGATTCTTTACCACTGAGCCATGAGGGAAGACCCGTACAGGAAACTGCATGCAGTTCAGTGAAATTTCACAAAGTGGCTGCATCCGTTTACCTGCTGCTGCTGCTAAGTCGCTTCAGTCGTGTCCAACTCTGTGCGACCCCACAGATGGCAGCCCATTGGGCTCCGTCATCCCTGGGATTCTCCAGGCAAGAACACTGGAGTGGGTTGCCATTTCCTTCTCCAAGGCATGAAAGTGAAAAGTGAAAGTGAAGTCGCTCAGTTGTGTCTGATTCAGCGACCCAATGGACTGCAGCGTACCAGGCTCCTCCATCCATGGGAGTTTCCAGGCAAGAGTACTGGAGTGGGATGCCATTGCCTTCTCCGCATCCGTTTATCTAGGACCCAGATAAAGACATAGCATTTGACCAGTTTCCCCTGCTACAGCCTTCCTCTCACCTTCTTGTCATTCTGACTCTGTAAATAGAATCATTCAATATGTGCTTTTAATGTCTGCATTCTTTCCCTCAAGGCTGTGTTTATGGGATTTGCCCATGCTATGTAGGATAATGTGTCTCATGTCATTGTTTTGTAGCATCTCATTGTATGATTAAATGTGTATTTAGAATATTTTTGGCTTGGGCTTTTTACAAAATCTGCTGCTATGAGCATCTTCATACACGTGCTTTAGTGTCATATGTATACATTTCTGTTGTGTATACCCTAAAGAATGAACTTGCTGGGATGAGATGTGTATGCTCAATGTTAGAAAGTACTGTGCAATAGTTTTTCAAAGTGGCTGTCCCGTGCAGGCTCCCATCAACAGTGTATGGGAGTTCCAATTTATTCGTTTCTTATGAGAACCTAGTATTGTATGTGTTTTTAATTTTAGCTAATATGTTGAATTGTGAAAAGAAATGCAAAAAAAACAAAATGGCTGTCTGAGGAGGCCTTACAAATAGCTGTGGAATGAAGAGAAGCGAAAAGCAAAGGAGAAAAGGAAAGATACAAGCATCTGAATGCAGAGTTCCAAAGAACAGCAAGAACAGATAAGAAAGCCTTCTTCAGCGATCAATGCAAAGAAATAGAGGAAAACAACAGAATGGGAAAGACTAGAGATCTCTTCAAGAAAATTAGAGATACCAAGGGAATATTTCATGCAAAGACGGGCTCGATAAAGGACAGAAATGGTATAGACCTAACAGAAGCAGAAGATACTAAGAAGAGGTGGCAAGACTACACGGAAAGAACTGTACAAAAAAGATCTTCATGACCCTGATAATCACAATGGGGTGATCACTCACACTCACACTCACACTAGAGCCAGACATCCTGGAATGTGAAGTCAAGTGGGCCTTAGAAAGCATCAGTACAAACAAAGCTAGTGGAGGTGATGGAATTCCAGTTGAGCTGTTTCAAATTCTGAAAGATGATGCCGTGAAAGTGCTGTATTCAATATGATAGCAAATTTGGAAAACTCAGCAGTGGCCACAGGACTGGAAAAGATCAATTTTCATTCCAATCCTAAAGAAAGGCAATGCCAAAGAATGCTCAAACTACCGCACAATTGCACTCATCTCACACGCTAGTAAAGTAATGCTCAAAATTCTCCAAGCCAGGCTTCAGCAATACGTGAACCATGAAATTCCTGATGTTCAAGCTGGTTTTAGAAAAGGCAGAGGAACCATAGATCAAATTGCCAACATCTGCTGGATCATCGAAAAAGCAAGAGAGTTCCTGAAAAACATCTATTTCTGCTTTATTGACTATGCCAAAGCCTTTGTCTGTGTGGATCACAATAAACTGGAAAAATTCTTTAAGAGANGGGACGGGGGAGCCTGGTGGGCTGCCATCTCTGGGGTCGCACAGAGTCGGACACGACTGAAGTGACTTACCAGCAAAAGTGCTGAGAAGGGCAGGGCTGAGCCTGGGGTGGAGGGGAATGGGGAGGGTATACCAGCAAGCTAATTAACTCCATGGGGAGCTGAAAAGCACCCAGACACATATCAGGAATCTACTATTCTGTGACCCCCTGCTTCCTTCCCTAGGCCACTTTCTGTGCTGGACAATATTCCAGGTACATTTAATCAGGGACCCTGGTGCTCAGAAAATCTGGGGAAGAGCTGGAGGTGTGGGAGTCAGGGGCCACTGCTCGACGGCACCACTGCAGCAGCAGTTCAGGGAGACTTTCCAGCTCCGACCCCACCAGTGCCACCAGCACAGTGCCCTCAGACCCATCACTGCAAACAGGGGCCAATAGGGGCCAACCAGAGGCTGCCTGTACCACCAGCACAGTGCCCTCAGACCCATCACTGCAAACAGGGGCCAACAGGGGCCAACCAGAGGCTGCCTGTGCAGAAAGGCGATCTCTACTTCCCTTCCATCCTCCAAATTCTGCATGAACATATCTGACTGGTAATACATGAATCCAGGATCCTAGCTGCAAGGGGGCCTGGAGAAGCTAGAGAGTCTAGTCTCTATACTTCCAGTTCTATAATACAGTGGAAGATGGGGTGCAGAATTAGTCAAAAACCTGGAGGACTCTTAGAGGAAAATACAGGCAGAACACTCGATGACATAATTCAAAGCAAGATCTTCTATGATCTACCTCCTAGAGTAATGGAAATAAAAGCAAAAATAAACAAGTGGGACCTAATTAAACTTAAAAGCTTTTGCACAACAAAGGAAACTACAAACAAGGTGAAAAGACAACACTCAGAATGGGAGAAAATAATAGCAAAGGAAACAACTGACAAAGAATTAATTTCCAAAATATACAAACAGCTCATACAACCAGAAAAACAAACAACCCAATCAAAAAGTGGGGAAAAGACCTAAACAGACATTTCTCCAAAGAAGACATACAGATGGTTAACAACACTCGAAGAGATGCTCAACATCGCTCAGTATTAGAGAAATGCACCTCATTTCTGAGGCCGAGGTGAGATACCACCTCACACCAGTCAGAATGACCATTATAAAAAGTCTATAAACATTAAATGCTGGAGAGGGTATGGAGAAAAGGGAACCCTCTTTCACTGCTGGTAGGAACATAAGTTGATTCAGCCACTATGGAAGATGGTATGGAAATTCCCTAAAAAAATAGGAATAAAACCACCATATGACCCAGCAATCTCACTCCTAGGCATATACCCTGAGGAGACCAAAATTGAAAAAGATACATGTACCCCAATGTTCATTGCAGTACTATTTACAATAACTAGAACATGGAAGCAACCTAGATGTCCATCAACAGATGAATGGATAAAGAAGATGTGGTACATATATACGACAGAATATTACTCAGCCATAAAAAGGACACATTTGAGTCAGTTCTAATGAGTTGGATGAAGTTAGAGCCTATTATACAGAGTGAAGTAAGTCAGAAAGAGAAATATAAATATCATATACTAATGCATATGTATGGAATCTAGAAAGACGGTAGTGATTAATTTATTTTCAGGGCAGCAATGGAGAACCACACATAGAGATCAGACCTATGTACATGGGGAGAGCAGAGGAGAGGGTGGAAAAAATAACATGGAAACTTACATTACCGTATGTGAAATAGATAGCCAATAGGAATCTGTTGTATGACCTAGGGAACTCAAACAGGGTCTCTGTCACAATCTAGAGAGGTGTTGGGGAGGGAGATGTCAGGGAGGTTCAGGAGGGAGGGAACATGGGTATACCTATGGCTGATTCTTGTTGATGTTTGACAGAAAACAGCAAAACTCTGTAAGGCAATTATCCTTCCATTTAAAAATAAATTCATTAAAAATAAATAAATAAATAAATAAATAAAGTGGCAAAAACACCCCAAAAAACCTGGAGGGAGGAAGTTCCTTCTCCTCCTGGAGGTGGGAGGAAGACCAAGATTAATTCAGGTTTTCCATTTTCATATCTACAAATTGAAACCATTTGTTCTAAATCTCCTTTAGAAAATAGTCAAATTATCATTTTAGAAGAGATGAGAGTAAGAGAGGGCATGAAGGTCAATCTTCGTTCTGAGGGCACAGGCAGAACCAGGACTGGGTGAGAGAGTTGAGCTGAAAAGGAGACCAGGAACCCCGACTGACAGGAGGACTCAGCACCAGAGAGGGCAGAGCAGGGCTGGCCTCCAACAGCAGCATCACACCTGTGAAGTCACTCTCTCCCCAACAGGCCCGTGTCTTCTTGCTGTGTTAGGAAATTTCAAGCTCTGGGGAATAATAGTCCACCTTAAGGACTGGATGTGACCTAAATCAAATCCCTTATGATTAAACAGTGGAAGTGACAAATAGATTCAAGGGATTATATCTGATAGACAGAGTACCTGAAGAGCTATGGACAGAGGTTCATGACATTGTACAGGAGGCAGTGATAAAGACCATCTCCTAGAATAAGAAATGCAAAAAGGCAAAATGGTTGTCTGAGGAGGCCTTACAAATAGCTACAAAAGGAAGAGAAGCTAAAGGCAATGGGAAAAGAAAGATATACCTATTTGAGTGCAGAGTTTCAAAGAATAGCAAGGAACGGTAAGAAAGCCTTCCTCAGCAATCAATTAAAAGAAACAGGAAAACAACAGAATGAGAAAGACTAGAGACCTCTTCAAGAAAATTAGAGATACCAAGGGAACATTTCATGCAAAGATGGGTTCAATAAAGGACAGAAATGGTATAGATGTAACAGAAGCAGAAGATATTAAGAAGAGGTGGCAAGAGTACACAAAAGAACTGTATAAGAAAGATCCTCATTACCCAGATAACCATGATGTTGTGATCACTCACTTAGAGCCAGACATCCTGAAATGTGAAGTCAGGTTGGCCCTAGGAAGCATCACTACAAACAAAGCTAGTGGAGGTGATGGAATTTCAATTGAGCTATTTCAAATCCAAAAGATGAGGCTGTGAAAGTGCTGCACTCAATATGCCAGCAAATTTGGAAAACTCAGCAGTGGCCACAGAACTTGAAAAGGCCAGTTTTCACTCCAATCCCATAGAAAGACAATGCCAAAGAATGTTCAGACTACCACACAATTGCACTCTTCTTACACGCTAGCAAAGTAATGCTTAAAATTCTCCAAGCCAGGCTTCAACCATACATGAACTGTGAACTTCCAGATGTTCAAGCTGGATTTAGAAAAAGCAGAGGAACCAGAGGTCAAATTGCCAACATCGTTGGATCATCACAAAAGCAAGAGAGTTCCAGAAAAACATCTACTTCTGCTTTATTGACTATGCCAAAGCCTTTGACTATGTGAATCACAATAAACTGTGGAAAATTTTGAAAGAGATGGGAGTACCAGACCACCTGACCTGCCTCCTGAGAAATCTGTATGCAGGTCAGGAAGCAGCAGTTAGAACTGGACATGGAACAACAGACTTGTTCCCAATAGGAAAAGGAGTATGTCAAGGCTGTATATTGTCACACTCTTATTCAACTTATATGCAGAGTGCATCATGAGAAATGCCAGGCTGGATAAAGCACAAGCTGGAATCAAGATTTCTGGAAGAAATATTAATAACCTCAGATATGCAGATGACACCACCCTTCTGGCAGAAACTGAAGAGGAACTGAAGAGCCTCTTGAGGAAAGTGAAAGAGGAGAGTGAAAAGTCTGGTTTAAAATTCAGAAAACTAAGGTCATGGCATTTGGTCCCATCACTTCATGGGAAATAGATGGGGAAACTAAGGAAACAGTGTCAGACTTTATTTTGGGGGGCTCCAAAATCACTGCAGATGGTGACTGCAGCCATGAAATTAAAAGACGCTTAGTCCTTAGAAAGAAAGTTATGATCAACCTAGACAGCATATTAAAAAGCAGAGACATTGCCAACAAAGGTCTGTCTAGTCAAAGGTATAGTTTTTCCAGTGGTCATGTATAGATGTGAGAGTTGTACTCAGAAAGCTGAGTGCCAAAGAATTGATGCTTTTGAACTGTGATGTTGGAGAAGACTCTTGAGAGTTCCTTGGACAGCAAGAAGATCAATCAGTCCTGAATATTCATTGGAAGGATTGATGCTGAAGCTGAAACTCCAGTACTTTGGCCACTTGATGTGAAGGACTGACTCATTTGAAAACACCCTGATGCTGGGAAAGATTGAAGGCAGGAGGAGAAGGGGAAGACAGAGGATGAGATGGTTGGATGACATCACTGACTCAATGGACATGAGTTTGAGTAAACTCCATGAATTGGTAATAGACAGGGGTGCCTTGCATGCTGCAGTCTATGGGGTTGCAAAGAACTGGACATGACTGAATGACTGAACAACAACAAATGTATTTCTCTACTTCTTGGACATGAGAGATAGCACTTCAGTGCCTTTCCTCTCTTCAATTTTACCCATGGTTCCTTCTCCAGAAACACCAGCATGCGCTTGCGGAACCTCTCCTTTGAAGACCATGTAAAAGATCTCAGTACCTAACTGAATCAGTAACTTTCCATTTGCTCTTCCAAGAGTGTATCTGAGGACCTGGATCATTTTCTCCAAAGTGTCTCTAACTCTGTAGCAGATGGTGCTTGTTATAACTCCATTAACCACTTGGATGGACACCCACAATACTCTTCCCTCTTCAGCTACATAATCAGCCATTGTCTTCAAGGGCGCACCCTCCACCGGCCTTACAACTCATCAAGACGGTAGGAGTTGTTCTCATCACCATCTTCCAAACTTCAAGTTCTTACAAAAACATGAGGACTCTTCAGTGGCTGTTGACCTGAATGGAATAATAATTGGCTCAGGGGTTATTGGATCACATCAGTGTCCCTTATGTTGCCTTAAAAGACATACATATTTTTCCTTTGTACAGTAGAGTCTTTGCATGAGACTGACATGCCTGCAGTTCATGCCTGTGGAAACTTCCTGACAAGCTCTGATGAGATGCAGTTCTCTCCTGGTAAGATCTTAGTGACCTCAGGAGGCAGTTAGAGTTGAACCTTGGGCCTCTGAGTTCTCTCCAAACTTCATGGTGTCTCCCCAACTAAGTCTCATGCTAGAATGTGGACATCCCTGGCAGAGGTGTATCTGGACAAAGGCGTAACCACAGCCTCCTTTTATCCACCATGGCTCTCTCACCAGGCGTCGATTCTTCAGTGACTCTAGTGAAGCCATTTGTCCAACTGTCTTGGTTTGTGTTCTTCCAAAAGGCAGCCCTGAGACAAGATATACTGTGAACCATCAAGAAAGGAAGGGGCGGGAAAGCCCCAATTCAGGATGTTCATGAGAAGACTAATGCTGTGAACAACGGGGATTCAGTCCTGCTGGGAGACTGTCTCCAACACATGCTTCAGAGCTGTCCCACCAGAGGAAGCCAGGACACTTTTTCGTCTCCCTCCATCTACCATTGGTGAAGGCTGCTCCCGCGAGGATTCACTCCCCAGCACTTCCAGATGACCGTCTGTCTGGTAGCCAAGAATATCCTATGACCAGACAAAGTCCTTAGGAAGAGAGAAACTGATGTTTGAGGTAGAGCCTTCAGCCTGGACAGGAAGAGTTTATTCAAGATACAGGTGACTTCAGTTGTGGGCCCAGGGGGATGTGACGTTACATGCTACACAGACCAATGGCCAACGCTGAGATAAATCGTTCATTTTGCCTCTCGTGTGGCCCTTCTGATAACGGGTTTGATTGTGAAAGATTGGATGAGTCAAGCGATAGACTTAGGCCCTGAAAACAGCAGCAGATGTTACTCTCAGGACAGAATACCTTTGGAGAGCCGGGAGACCCCCTGAATCAAAGAGCAAGGCAATACACAAAGCAGATGGGAGTGAAGGTGTAACAGCTCCCAAAGATCAAGACAACCTCAGGGAAGAACCGTGCAGGTGGAGGATAAGAAAATGGTCTGTATTTTAAATTTTTATTAAACCCTGTCTCCATCTCCCTTAAAGAGCAAATATTGTTGCAAAATAAGAAGGGTTTTGTACATTTGTTTCTGGAGAGGCAAGACAGTGAGGGGGTAGAGCTTTTCTCCATCCTCCGCAGGTCCCCAGGGAGAGAACTAAGCAGAATAAAGCAGAATAAAAGAAGGGAAAAGCCATATTTCTGAGGCCTGAGGGAAGACGGAAAGGGGAGAAGGGAGAGCTGGGCTAGCCCTGAGGGACGTGCCTTGAAGAGTTGCATTCCTGGAAGCAAGTTTGGAGAATACGCAGGAGTGAACGGGGTCACAGAGGGACAAATTTACTGTGAAGCCTGTTTTAGAAATACAAGGCTGGTGCTTCCCTGGCAGTCCAGTGGTTAAAACTGCACTTCTCTTGCAGAGGCCACAGGTTCGATTTCTGGACAGGGAACTCAGATCCCACATATTGCATGGTGCAGTCAACAAATTATATATATAAGAGATGCAAGGCTTCTTTTCTCACTTTCTATTGCATTTCCTCCCAACATAATCCCTGTTTAGGATGAAGTCCAGGTGGCCATGTCTAAACCACCTGGTCTTCCAGCCCAGACCGAGATGGCTGGTGTAGGGAGCATCATTCTGTTGGCCGCTGGATCCAATCAGATTTTTCCTCATTGGAAATTGAACTAAGAGACTCAGAGTCCAGTTAAGGAACGACTGGCCTGAGAATTAGAAAATTATCACCGTAATGTGGGCACATAGTCTAGGAAGGCAGACAGATGCATAATGAGAAGCGGAGTTCTGGGTGTATGAGTTGATAATATGTTGCTGAGAATATTGAATCATAAATGAGGAATACTGGTCTATACTCTCCCTCCCTCTCTTCCTTCTGGTATGGTTTTTGGCTGGATTTGTTATCAAGGCAATTCTGGCCAGATAAAATAAAATGGATTGAAAAAACGAAAAAGAATGACATCAGTGAAAATGGGAGTAAGGGCCTCTGAAAGTGCAGCCCTTCATAAAAGTGGAAAATGGCCAGAACAGCCAGAATCAACTTGTTTCGGAACTCTGAAACAACCAAATGCTTCTAGCATTCTTGGGTGCATTTAGAAATATGACTGGATCTTGGTAAGAACAGAAATCTTGTGGCATTTTGATCTACTTTAGACCCATTCCCTGCTCTCCAGCTCAGTGGTAGCCTTGAAAAATCACAGTCTGTAGTCCTGGCACCAGAGGGAGCAGAACGGGCTTCAATTCCAAATAACTGTCATCATTTGTGCTAGTGTTTCCCTGGAAGGCTCTGCTCCAAAGACTGGTCTTTGTTTGACTTCCCTTGAGCTCTCAGTGATGAAAGGCCTCTGAGATAAAGCAGAGAAGGGTAGTACTTCCCAAATGTTCTAACATCACAGCTGACTGAGGTGATGAATAACAGTGGAGACAAATAACAGACTAACCAGAAAAGGTAAGAAAAGGCTGAGGATTCCCCCAAGCCAACATTTTGTTCAATACTGTGGGCCAGCTAAATCTTCATGTTTCATCCACAGTGTCCTCAGTCAAGACAAGCTCTCTAAATGCCCATTTCTCATTCCCATGAGGCTCTGGGTTTTCTAAGCCCACTGACAACTTCCCTGGACCACTTAATGTGTCCCTTCAGGTTTAAGGAAACTATCCCATAACTTCAGCCTTTCCCAGAGAAACTCTGCCTCCCAATCCAAGCCCACCCCCACCTCCCGCCTGAACAGATAATTGCTACTCCTCCAAAGACAACACCTGCCACCAAGTTTTCTCCCCACATACCCAGGCTGGGACCTGGGAGGTGGCTTGGGCTTTACCCAGCTCTCTGCTGCCACTTCCAGATGGCTTTGCTTTTACTCTTATGCAGAACTCTTTAGCAGATGATATTACCATTTCCCTAAAGGGCGTAAGGAGATCAAACCAGTCAATCCTAAAGAAAATCAGTCCTGAATATTCATTGGAAGGACTGATGCTGAAACTGAAACTCCAATACTTTGGCCACCTGATGAGAAGAACTGTCTCATTGGAAAAGACCCTGATGTTGGGAAAGATTGAGGGCAGGAGAAGAAGGGGACAACAGAGAATGAGATGGTTGGATGGCATCACCAACTTGATGGACATGAGTTCGATCAAGCTCCAGGAGTTGGGGATGGATTAGAAAGCCTCAATAATTAAAGCTATGTGACACTGGCAATAGACCAATAGAACCTAACATAAAATCCAGTAATCGACCCAAAACTGTAAAAGAGAGCAGTATTTAATAAGTCTCTTGTATGTATGCTTAGTCACTCATTGAGTCTGACTCTTGTGACCCCATGGACGGTGGTCCACCAGGCTCTTCTGTCCATGGGATTCTTCAGGCAAGAATACTGGAGTAGGTTGCCATTCCCTTCTCCAGGGGATCTTCCTGACCCCAAGGATGCAACCCAGATCTCCTACATTATGGACAAATTCTCTATCATCTGAGCTACCAGGGAAGTCTAGATAATAAGGGAGGCACTTCAAATCAGTCAGGAATAGATTAACTATTCAAACACTGGGCTGTTCAATCAGCCACCTGAAAATAAGTAAATCTTGATCCATCCCTCACCCTGCATACCACAGAATCCACTCCAAATGGGTCAAAGATTTAAATGTTTTTTTTTTAATCTTTTAACATCAAAAAAGTTAAGGATTTAACTTTAAAAAAAGAAAGACTTTTTATAACCTTGGAAGAAGTGAGATGTTTCTAATGGCAACTCGAAATCCAGATGCTTTAAAGGAAAAGATTAAATGAAAAACATTTGTGTGACAAAATAAGTCAAAAGGAAAAAAATTTGTAGCTCATATCAGAGTTTAAACTTAAAAAAAAAAGTGGAGAAAATGTGAATACAGATGAAAGTTTTGTTGTGTCTCTGGCCATGACATTGTATAAGATATTGAGGCTGTATTCTTTCGTCATTCAAAAACTAGTATCTGGGGACTTCCCTGGCGGTGCGGTGGTTAGGACTTCTCCTTCCAACGCAGGGGGTGTGAATTTGATCCCTGGCTGGTCATGGAGCTGAGATCCCACATGCCTCAGGGCCAAAAAAACTCCAAAACATAAACAACAGAAGCAATATTGTAACAAATTCAGTAACTGCTTTTTAAAAGTGGTCCACACCAAAAAAAACCCTCAAAAACAAAAAAAACTAGTGTCTGACTCAGAGAGAAGTTGCTCACATCACTGATGAATGAGCAAAGTCCCAACACACCTTTCTATGGCTTCACTTTCATCTTGGTTTATCCCCAACTATCAACACTTTCATCCACAACAATGGATGGTGGTACCAAAGGCGGTGGGGTCAGGCACTGGCCATAAGTCACCGAGTGAACAGAGACAGCTGGAGTTTTTAACAAGCACATATAAGACCCCCTCTGGGAGTCCCCAGAAACAACTGAGCCTGGCAGAAAGGGGTGAGGAGTGCCGTTAAAGACTCAGGCCTAACAAGCTGCCTTAATTGGCTGTTAATGTCAGTGTGATCTCATTTGTACCTTCAGCCCAGTGAGACCCAGGGACATTGGGTTACAGTTAATGATGGATGGAGGGTGACATTTTGCATCACAAATACCAAACTAGCTTGGCAATGCATATGAGCAGAAGGGTGAGGCTGTGTTTTCAGAATGAGTGAGGCCAGCTGACAGACCCATAGCCCGGTGGTGCTCTTGTGGGAAGAGCAGCGTAATGCAGCATGAATCTGAAGCCAGGGCTCCTGTCTCAGACTCCAGGAGTTACTAACCTTACCACTGAAACAGTCCTTGCTTTTGATTTGTCGTTAGCTAAACAGGCTTGTGCGGTAGACGAAATTCCAGTACCAGCCACCCTCAGAGCTATTGGAGGTGAGGCCTGCTGATTGCACAACTGCTGCTTTTCTTGGGACCTTCCTTCGGCTATGGGTCTGCCTCACCTGGCAGATACAGCCCCCTTTGCCCACCCCAGGCAGCTGCAGCTAACGGCAGACCACTATAGAAAGGGCTAGATTTCTGGCCTTTTCTGGCTNGGAAGATCCCCTGGAGAAGGAAATGGCAATCCACTCCAGTATTCTTGCCTGGAGAATCCCAGGGACGGAGGAACCTAGTAGGTTACAATCCACGGGATCACAAAGAGTCGGACACGACTGAGCGACTTCACCTTCTGAGGAATATATCTAGGCTAGATCAGGGTTTACTTCTGAAATTGAAACCTACAAGTGGATGGTCAGTTGTCTTGGATTCAAAGATAAATGTGGAAATTTATGAATGTGTTGAGTCATAAATGGATGGCTTTCATAAATTCTAAATTCCCAGAATATCCTGCATGTCCCTTGAAATGCCATATTTGTAGATGTACTATACTGAATTAGTAGAAATTCAGGGTACATTTTTATTAACATTAAAATAAAGTATAACTTTTTGCATAAAGTTATAAATAAAATATAAATCTTGATTTTGTGTGTTTTGCACCATGCATGGAAATGTTTGCAAATATGGGATAAAACTAGTCATGGCCATTCCAGATCTGGTCTTAGATCAGTGAGTGCTTCTCCAACTTAAATGTGATACTAGTCACCTAGGGAATTTGGATAAAATCTTGTTTCTGATTCACTAAGTCTAGGATGGATTTCTGAATTTCTAATAAGTTCCCAGATGATGTTGTTGTTACTGGTTGAAAAACCACACTTTAAAGAGCAGGGCCTTTGCTGACTAAAGATTCCCCCCACCCACACACTTGAATCAAATATTTTCCTAATGAGTTTCAACACGAAAGTTTCAATCAATTATTTTTGGAGAACATTTGAAAAATTAAAAGTCCTTAAAGTAATGACAGAGACAATATGTGAAATATGGTTTATATTTTTATTTATTTTAAATATGACCATAGGACATCAGAGAAGAAAAATCAGTAGACACCAGATACATATATGAACACAGTTTAATTTTGTATTTAAAATATATAATTATTTTGATTTAATGTTAATCATTTAAGTTAGCCTCTCAGTCTTCCTCTCANTGTGAGAGTTGTACTCAGAAAGCTGAGTGCCAAAGAATTGATGCTTTTGAACTGTGATGTTGGAGAAGACTCTTGAGAGTTCCTTGGACAGCAAGAAGATCAATCAGTCCTGAATATTCATTGGAAGGATTGATGCTGAAGCTGAAACTCCAGTACTTTGGCCACTTGATGTGAAGGACTGACTCATTTGAAAACACCCTGATGCTGGGAAAGATTGAAGGCAGGAGGAGAAGGGGAAGACAGAGGATGAGATGGTTGGATGACATCACTGACTCAATGGACATGAGTTTGAGTAAACTCCATGAATTGGTAATAGACAGGGGTGCCTTGCATGCTGCAGTCTATGGGGTTGCAAAGAACTGGACATGACTGAATGACTGAACAACAACAAATGTATTTCTCTACTTCTTGGACATGAGAGATAGCACTTCAGTGCCTTTCCTCTCTTCAATTTTACCCATGGTTCCTTCTCCAGAAACACCAGCATGCGCTTGCGGAACCTCTCCTTTGAAGACCATGTAAAAGATCTCAGTACCTAACTGAATCAGTAACTTTCCATTTGCTCTTCCAAGAGTGTATCTGAGGACCTGGATCATTTTCTCCAAAGTGTCTCTAACTCTGTAGCAGATGGTGCTTGTTATAACTCCATTAACCACTTGGATGGACACCCACAATACTCTTCCCTCTTCAGCTACATAATCAGCCATTGTCTTCAAGGGCGCACCCTCCACCGGCCTTACAACTCATCAAGACGGTAGGAGTTGTTCTCATCACCATCTTCCAAACTTCAAGTTCTTACAAAAACATGAGGACTCTTCAGTGGCTGTTGACCTGAATGGAATAATAATTGGCTCAGGGGTTATTGGATCACATCAGTGTCCCTTATGTTGCCTTAAAAGACATACATATTTTTCCTTTGTACAGTAGAGTCTTTGCATGAGACTGACATGCCTGCAGTTCATGCCTGTGGAAACTTCCTGACAAGCTCTGATGAGATGCAGTTCTCTCCTGGTAAGATCTTAGTGACCTCAGGAGGCAGTTAGAGTTGAACCTTGGGCCTCTGAGTTCTCTCCAAACTTCATGGTGTCTCCCCAACTAAGTCTCATGCTAGAATGTGGACATCCCTGGCAGAGGTGTATCTGGACAAAGGCGTAACCACAGCCTCCTTTTATCCACCATGGCTCTCTCACCAGGCGTCGATTCTTCAGTGACTCTAGTGAAGCCATTTGTCCAACTGTCTTGGTTTGTGTTCTTCCAAAAGGCAGCCCTGAGACAAGATATACTGTGAACCATCAAGAAAGGAAGGGGCGGGAAAGCCCCAATTCAGGATGTTCATGAGAAGACTAATGCTGTGAACAACGGGGATTCAGTCCTGCTGGGAGACTGTCTCCAACACATGCTTCAGAGCTGTCCCACCAGAGGAAGCCAGGACACTTTTTCGTCTCCCTCCATCTACCATTGGTGAAGGCTGCTCCCGCGAGGATTCACTCCCCAGCACTTCCAGATGACCGTCTGTCTGGTAGCCAAGAATATCCTATGACCAGACAAAGTCCTTAGGAAGAGAGAAACTGATGTTTGAGGTAGAGCCTTCAGCCTGGACAGGAAGAGTTTATTCAAGATACAGGTGACTTCAGTTGTGGGCCCAGGGGGATGTGACGTTACATGCTACACAGACCAATGGCCAACGCTGAGATAAATCGTTCATTTTGCCTCTCGTGTGGCCCTTCTGATAACGGGTTTGATTGTGAAAGATTGGATGAGTCAAGCGATAGACTTAGGCCCTGAAAACAGCAGCAGATGTTACTCTCAGGACAGAATACCTTTGGAAAGCCGGGAGACCCCCTGAATCAAAGAGCAAGGCAATACACAAAGCAGATGGGAGTGAAGGTGTAACAGCTCCCAAAGATCAAGACAACCTCAGGGAAGAACCGTGCAGGTGGAGGATAAGAAAATGGTCTGTATTTTAAATTTTTATTAAACCCTGTCTCCATCTCCCTTAAAGAGCAAATATTGTTGCAAAATAAGAAGGGTTTTGTACATTTGTTTCTGGAGAGGCAAGACAGTGAGGGGGTAGAGCTTTTCTCCATCCTCCGCAGGTCCCCAGGGAGAGAACTAAGCAGAATAAAGCAGAATAAAAGAAGGGAAAAGCCATATTTCTGAGGCCTGAGGGAAGACGGAAAGGGGAGAAGGGAGAGCTGGGCTAGCCCTGAGGGACGTGCCTTGAAGAGTTGCATTCCTGGAAGCAAGTTTGGAGAATACGCAGGAGTGAACGGGGTCACAGAGGGACAAATTTACTGTGAAGCCTGTTTTAGAAATACAAGGCTGGTGCTTCCCTGGCAGTCCAGTGGTTAAAACTGCACTTCTCTTGCAGAGGCCACAGGTTCGATTTCTGGACAGGGAACTCAGATCCCACATATTGCATGGTGCAGTCAACAAATTATATATATAAGAGATGCAAGGCTTCTTTTCTCACTTTCTATTGCATTTCCTCCCAACATAATCCCTGTTTAGGATGAAGTCCAGGTGGCCATGTCTAAACCACCTGGTCTTCCAGCCCAGACCGAGATGGCTGGTGTAGGGAGCATCATTCTGTTGGCCGCTGGATCCAATCAGATTTTTCCTCATTGGAAATTGAACTAAGAGACTCAGAGTCCAGTTAAGGAACGACTGGCCTGAGAATTAGAAAATTATCACCGTAATGTGGGCACATAGTCTAGGAAGGCAGACAGATGCATAATGAGAAGCGGAGTTCTGGGTGTATGAGTTGATAATATGTTGCTGAGAATATTGAATCATAAATGAGGAATACTGGTCTATACTCTCCCTCCCTCTCTTCCTTCTGGTATGGTTTTTGGCTGGATTTGTTATCAAGGCAATTCTGGCCAGATAAAATAAAATGGATTGAAAAAACGAAAAAGAATGACATCAGTGAAAATGGGAGTAAGGGCCTCTGAAAGTGCAGCCCTTCATAAAAGTGGAAAATGGCCAGAACAGCCAGAATCAACTTGTTTCGGAACTCTGAAACAACCAAATGCTTCTAGCATTCTTGGGTGCATTTAGAAATATGACTGGATCTTGGTAAGAACAGAAATCTTGTGGCATTTTGATCTACTTTAGACCCATTCCCTGCTCTCCAGCTCAGTGGTAGCCTTGAAAAATCACAGTCTGTAGTCCTGGCACCAGAGGGAGCAGAACGGGCTTCAATTCCAAATAACTGTCATCATTTGTGCTAGTGTTTCCCTGGAAGGCTCTGCTCCAAAGACTGGTCTTTGTTTGACTTCCCTTGAGCTCTCAGTGATGAAAGACATCTGAGATAAAGCAGAGAAGGGTAGTACTTCCCAAATGTTCTAACATCACAGCTGACTGAGGTGATGAATAACAGTGGAGACAAATAACAGACTAACCAGAAAAGGTAAGAAAAGGCTGAGGATTCCCCCAAGCCAACATTTTGTTCAATACCGTGGGCCAGCTAAATCTTCATGTTTCATCCACAGTGTCCTCAGTCAAGACAAGCTCTCTAAATGCCCATTTCTCATTCCCATGAGGCTCTGGGTTTTCTAAGCCCACTGACAACTTCCCTGGACCACTTAATGTGTCCCTTCAGGTTTAAGGAAACTATCCCATAACTTCAGCCTTTCCCAGAGAAACTCTGCCTCCCAATCCAAGCCCACCCCCACCTCCCGCCTGAACAGATAATTGCTACTCCTCCAAAGACAACACCTGCCACCAAGTTTTCTCCCCACATACCCAGGCTGGGACCTGGGAGGTGGCTTGGGCTTTACCCAGCTCTCTGCTGCCACTTCCAGATGGCTTTGCTTTTACTCTTATGCAGAACTCTTTAGCAGATGATATTACCATTTCCCTAAAGGGCGTAAGGAGATCAAACCAGTCAATCCTAAAGAAAATCAGTCCTGAATATTCATTGGAAGGACTGATGCTGAAACTGAAACTCCAATACTTTGGCCACCTGATGAGAAGAACTGTCTCATTGGAAAAGACCCTGATGTTGGGAAAGATTGAGGGCAGGAGAAGAAGGGGACAACAGAGAATGAGATGGTTGGATGGCATCACCAACTTGATGGACATGAGTTCGATCAAGCTCCAGGAGTTGGGGATGGATTAGAAAGCCTCAATAATTAAAGCTATGTGACACTGGCAATAGACCAATAGAACCTAACATAAAATCCAGTAATCGACCCAAAACTGTAAAAGAGAGCAGTATTTAATAAGTCTCTTGTATGTATGCTTAGTCACTCATTGAGTCTGACTCTTGTGACCCCATGGACGGTGGTCCACCAGGCTCTTCTGTCCATGGGATTCTTCAGGCAAGAATACTGGAGTAGGTTGCCATTCCCTTCTCCAGGGGATCTTCCTGACCCCAAGGATGCAACCCAGATCTCCTACATTATGGACAAATTCTCTATCATCTGAGCTACCAGGGAAGTCTAGATAATAAGGGAGGCACTTCAAATCAGTCAGGAATAGATTAACTATTCAAACACTGGGCTGTTCAATCAGCCACCTGAAAATAAGTAAATCTTGATCCATCCCTCACCCTGCATACCACAGAATCCACTCCAAATGGGTCAAAGATTTAAATGTTTTTTTTTTAATCTTTTAACATCAAAAAAGTTAAGGATTTAACTTTAAAAAAAGAAAGACTTTTTATAACCTTGGAAGAAGTGAGATGTTTCTAATGGCAACTCGAAATCCAGATGCTTTAAAGGAAAAGATTAAATGAAAAACATTTGTGTGACAAAATAAGTCAAAAGGAAAAAAATTTGTAGCTCATATCAGAGTTTAAACTTAAAAAAAAAAGTGGAGAAAATGTGAATACAGATGAAAGTTTTGTTGTGTCTCTGGCCATGACATTGTATAAGATATTGAGGCTGTATTCTTTCGTCATTCAAAAACTAGTATCTGGGGACTTCCCTGGCGGTGCGGTGGTTAGGACTTCTCCTTCCAACGCAGGGGGTGTGAATTTGATCCCTGGCTGGTCATGGAGCTGAGATCCCACATGCCTCAGGGCCAAAAAAACTCCAAAACATAAACAACAGAAGCAATATTGTAACAAATTCAGTAACTGCTTTTTAAAAGTGGTCCACACCAAAAAAAACCCTCAAAAACAAAAAAAACTAGTGTCTGACTCAGAGAGAAGTTGCTCACATCACTGATGAATGAGCAAAGTCCCAACACACCTTTCTATGGCTTCACTTTCATCTTGGTTTATCCCCAACTATCAACACTTTCATCCACAACAATGGATGGTGGTACCAAAGGCGGTGGGGTCAGGCACTGGCCATAAGTCACCGAGTGAACAGAGACAGCTGGAGTTTTTAACAAGCACATATAAGACCCCCTCTGGGAGTCCCCAGAAACAACTGAGCCTGGCAGAAAGGGGTGAGGAGTGCCGTTAAAGACTCAGGCCTAACAAGCTGCCTTAATTGGCTGTTAATGTCAGTGTGATCTCATTTGTACCTTCAGCCCAGTGAGACCCAGGGACATTGGGTTACAGTTAATGATGGATGGAGGGTGACATTTTGCATCACAAATACCAAACTAGCTTGGCAATGCATATGAGCAGAAGGGTGAGGCTGTGTTTTCAGAATGAGTGAGGCCAGCTGACAGACCCATAGCCCGGTGGTGCTCTTGTGGGAAGAGCAGCGTAATGCAGCATGAATCTGAAGCCAGGGCTCCTGTCTCAGACTCCAGGAGTTACTAACCTTACCACTGAAACAGTCCTTGCTTTTGATTTGTCGTTAGCTAAACAGGCTTGTGCGGTAGACGAAATTCCAGTACCAGCCACCCTCAGAGCTATTGGAGGTGAGGCCTGCTGATTGCACAACTGCTGCTTTTCTTGGGACCTTCCTTCGGCTATGGGTCTGCCTCACCTGGCAGATACAGCCCCCTTTGCCCACCCCAGGCAGCTGCAGCTAACGACAGACCACTATAGAAAGGGCTAGATTTCTGGCCTTTTCTGGCTAGATTTCCCCTAAGGTGGGTGGGATTCAGTTCGGTTCAGTTCAGTTGCTCAGTTTTGTCCAGCTCTTTGCGATCCCATGGACTACAGCATGCCAGGCCTCCCTGTCCATCACCAACTCCTGGAGCTTACTCAAACTCATGTCCTTTGAGTCGGTGATGCCATCCAACAATCTCATCTTCTGTCATCCCCTTTTCCTCCCACCTTCAATCTTTCCCAGCATCAGGGTCTTATACAATGAGTCAGTTCTTTACATCAAGTGGCTTCAGCTTCAGCATCAGTCATTCCAGTGGATATTCAGGACTGATTTCCTTTAGGATCGACTGGTTGGATCTTCTTGTGGTCCAAGGGACTCTCAAGAGTCTTCTCCAGCCCCACAGCTCAAAAGTATCAATTCTTCAGCATTCAGCTTTCTTTATGGTCCAACTCTCACATCCTTACATGACTACTGGAAAAACCATAGCTTTGACTAGACGGACTTTTGTTGGCAAAGTCTCTGCTTTTTAATATACTGTCTAGGTTGGTCATAGCTTTTCTTTCAAGGAGCAAACATCTTTTAGTTTTATGGCTGGAGTCACTATCTGCAGTGATTTTGGAGCCCAAGAAAATAAAGTCTGTCACCGTTTCCATTGCTTCCCCCTCTATTTGCCATGAAGTGATGGAACCAAATGCCATGATCTTAGTTTTTTGAATGTTGAGTTTTAAGCCAGCTTTTTCATTCTCCTCTTTCACTTTCATCAAGAGGCTCTTCAGTTTCTTTTCGCTTTCTGCAGTAAGGGTGGTGTCATCTGCATATCTGAGTTTATTGATATTTCTCCCAGCAGTCTTGGTTCCAGCCTGTGCTTCATCCAGTCTGGCATTTCTCATGATACACTCTGCATATAAGTTAAATAAGCAGGGTGACAGTATACAGCCTTGATGTACTCCTTTCCCAATTTGGAACCAGTCTGTTGTTTCATGTCCGGTTCTAACTGTTGCTTCTTGACCTGCATACTGATTTCTCAGGAGGCAGGTAACTCTAAAGCCTAGCTCAGTGTTCAAAGCTCCCTATGGATTAGACCACAGCTGGGAACACATCAAAGAGATCAAACCAGTCATTCTAAAGGAAATCAACCCCAAATATTCATTGGAAAACCTGAATCTCCAATACTTTGGCCACCTGATGTGAAGAGCCAGCTCACTGGCAAAGACCCTGATGCTGGGAAAGATTGAGGCAGGAGAAGGGGATGACAGAGGAAGAGATGGTTAGATAGCATCATTGTCTCAATGAAGGTGAATTTGAGCAAACTCCAGGAGAGAGTAGAAGAAAGAGAAGCCTGGTGTGCTGCAGTCTATGAGGTGGACAAGAATCAGACATGACTTAACTACTGAACAACAACAGCAGCAAAGGAACCGCATTACTGGGGCCTCCTCCTCTTCTGCTTCATGCCCTCCTTTACTGAGAGCCCTCCCTCAACAGTTCAGGTGCACCGGGGACCCTATCCCAGGCTCTACCTCTAGAAGACACAGCTTAAAAGAGTTCTCTTTCCTGGTCTGTTGGTTTTATAGGGTTGCCATTCTTTGAGACCAACTAGTGAGACCAGGTTAAACTGAGTCCTGCTGTAAGCATAGGAACCTTTGCAGGGTCTGGGCTCTGGGGGGCTAGCAAGGCCAGGCAGGGTATCAAAAAGGCAGTCGGAGGGAGCAGTCATATCAGGTATCTTCACCTGGATTGTTGCCAAGGTAGGAAGTCAAGAATTCTAGGTGGAGATGAGGCCACGACCCAGAGCCTCTTGATGAAAGTGAAAGAGGAGAGTGAAAAAGTTGGCTTAAAGCTCAACATTCAGAAAATGAAGATCATGGCATCTGGTCCCATCACTTCATGGCAAATAGATGGGGAAACAGTGGTTGACTTTATTTTTCTGGGCTCCAAAATCACTGCAGATGGTGATCGCAGCCATGAAATTAAAAGACGCTTACTCCTTGGAAGGAAAGTTATGAACAACCTAGACAGCATATTAAAAAACAGAGACATTACTTTGTCAACAAAGGTCTGTCTAGTCAAGGTTATGGTTTTTCCAGTGGTCATGTATGGCTGTGAGAGTTGGACTATAAAGAAAGCTGAGCACCAAAGAATTAATGCTTTTGAACTGTGATGTTGGAGAAGACTCTTGAGAGTCCCTTGGACTGCAAGGAGATCCAACCAGTCCATCCTAAAGGAGATCCATCCTGGCTATTCATTGGAAGGACTGATGTTGAAGCTGAAACTCCAATACTTTGGCCACCTGATGCAAAGACAGCTGACTCATTTGAAAAGACCCTGATGCTGGAAAAGATTGAGGGCAGGAGGAGAAGGGGACAACAGAGGATAAGATGGTTGGATGGTATCACCGACTCAATGGACGTGGGTTTTGGTGGACTCCGGGAGTTGGTATGGACAGGGAGGCCTGGTGTGCTGTGGTTCATGGGGTTGCAGAGTCTGACATGACTGAGTGACTGAACTGAACTGAACTGAAGATAAACCAAGAAATATCAAACTTGTAAGATGCAGGTGAAGCTTTTAATTCATGTATTAAAAAAGAAGAAAGGCGTTTAAAATTCAATAATTTAGAGCTACAATGTCTGGAAGCCAGAAGAACCACAAAGTAGAGAAAAAGAAATAAAAGAGTAGAGGCAGAATGAGACAGAAAATAAATGTATAGTAGAGAAAATTCATAAAGCCAAAAGTGGGCTGTTTGAAAACTAATAAAATTCATTAACCTCTAGCAAAAGTAATCAAGAAAAAGAGAAGTAAGGATGAATTGCCACCATCAGGAAGTTAGAGTCACTCTGTTAAATGCTCTTGGAAGATGAGCTGCCTTCGAGAGACATTCCAGGTAAGTCAGTAGTCAAGAGCCCAGAGGTGACCTGTCATCCAGCCAGCCTCCTGGTGGGTAGAGTTGTGTCACTGTTCATAGAAAATTCTCCACCTTAGCGATCTGACATCATGCAAGAATCAGTTCTTAATATAAGTGCATACTTCTAAGGCTGTGATTAAAGATGCAAAATAAAGACAAGATCAAATTATGTCGATGTATGGCAAACCCAATAGAGTATTGTAAAGTTAAATTTAAAAATAAATAAATANATCAGTTCTTAATATAAGTGCATACTTCTAAGGCTGTGATTAAAGATGCAAAATAAAGACAAGATCAAAAACCAATACTGGGCTGCCTTCAGTTGGGCTCCATAGAAGCAGACCCCAAGACAAGGTTTTTAGTGGATTGGGGAGTCAGCCTCATGAAGTGCCAGTGGAGGAGTGGGGGTGGTGGGGCCTTTGTGTCGTCTCCAAGGATGGCCACCTCCATGCTCCCCGCCCTGGGCAGCACCCTGCTCTGTTCACTAGTGGGATCTGTGCCCCTGACTTGGACCTGGCAGGACCTGGCCACTGGCTGTGGCAGGAATGCCATCCTGGGATGCGCCCCCTCCAAGCCCAGGGCGTAGGGGGCTGGCAGCATCTGCCTCCACCCAGGGAGTCTCACCACCCAGCTCTAAGACTGCTCAGGTTGGACCACTGACGATGCAGCATTGCAGGGATGAGAGGACACGGAGGGTTGCTGCCTCAAGGAGCAGGGTAGGAACAAAGCCACCTGGACCTTCTCACCCAGCAGAGCACAGTTGTGATGACCCTGGTCAACCCTACTGGGCTGCAGAAACACCAGCTAAGTACACACACTCATGAGCTCAGAATCGGGAGACACGGTGCCTGAGTGTCATCGGAAGCCTGGCATTTGGGGGCAGGGGATCTCTGGCTGAAGGATTCAGTGCCCGGTACACGGAAGGGCCGATCCTGTTTGAGCACCTGGGCTCAGTCCGATGGTGGCCTCTGGGAGGTGGTAGAACTTGCCCAGGAGTGGTCTGCCTAGAGAGGTGTTTATTCACTCACAGCCTTTGTCCTGAGCTGAAGGTGGCTCCCCGGGGTGTGAACTCCATCTGCGTGAAAGCAGTGCTGCCCCACCACGCTGGAGGCAGGCGCTTGTCAGAGGAAGCTGTCACCAGCACAATGATGGAGGCACCCTGGGCTCTGAGCAGGGCAGTGAGAGCCACGGGCTATGTGATCCAGCCCTGGTGTGCAGCTCTTAATACTTCTCTCCGGTCAAAGCCGGATCAGATTTCTTGGCTTTTCCCTTTCCTCCAGGCATAGTGTTGCATTTTCTTGGGACATGGCTTCTCCTTTCAGTGTTCTAAGTCCTCTGTTACCTTCTCACTTCAGCTTGAACATTGCCTCCTACTGGAAACTGTCAGTATCAGTTATTAATAAACCCTTTTCAGTTACATATTAAAACACATGCACACACAAGACTCGACTCAAATGGGCTCGAAGAGAGAAATTTTTGACTGAGTAAACTGCCAAGTCCTATAGTCTTGGACTTCAGGCTCAGCTTGATCAAGGCTCAGTTGATATCACCAGAACATTACTTCTTTCTGCCCCTGAATTCAGCCCTGCTTACCTCCATGTAGTGACTTCATTCTCAGACCCCAGATAATGCCACAACGGCGGCTGCTGCTCTAATCCGCCCTCTTCCAGCTTCAAGAGAGAAGAAATATATATATATATATATTGCTGCATCCCTTATACAGTTCCTGCAATTTGTTAGGGCTTCCCTGGTAGCTCAGTTGGTAAAGAATCCACCTGCAATGCAGAAGACCCCAGTTTGATTCCTGGGTTGGGAAGATCCCCTGGAGAAGGGATAAGATATTCACTTCATTATTCTTGGTCTTAGCAGACCAGCTTAGGTTACATGCTCATCTCTGAACCAGTCAATGTAGCCAGAAGGAATATGCTGTTGCCTTTTGCCTGGGTCTTATACCTGGCCCTGGAGCCAGGGGCTTTGGCTTCATTTGAACCAATGGGTGATAGATTGGTTCACAATAAAACTCAAAGTTGCTACCTAAAGAGAGCGAGAGGATGAAGGTAGAAACATTCTCTACTCCTTTCTGAGACATCTCACCTACACCTACCTAGCTTGAACTGGACACCCTTACCCTGTGACCTTAGCATTAACCACGTTGTGCTGTGATACTTGATTGGGTGATTCTGTCCATCAATGTCTTGTAAAAAAAAAAACAAAACCTTGAGACCATGACTGATGCGTTTTTATTTCTTCACACATAATCCCACCAGCAGTACAAACTAATTATTTCATCAGTACTTGTGGAATGAATAATCAGACTTAAAATACCACAGTCACTTATATTAGACAAGCACAAACACACAAAAACAAAGACCAGTCTCTAGCTAATGAGTTGACTTTTCATTTGTTTTGCAAATCATATTAAAACATAACATGTGTAAAACTGCATCCATCATAATCAATGAATTTTCACAAACTGGATTTTCACACTTACTTAACCAGAACCAGACTGAAACAACATTACCAGACCCCCCAAATCTCCGTTTACTCCCCATTCCAAGGACAGCTGCTCTCCTGACTTCCAGTACTATGCATTAGTTCTGCTCGTCTCTGAGCTTTGTAGAGAGACAAAGCTTATCCTTGCCTTATGGTACACTCTTCCTTTATAAGAATATGCCATTCTACTGGTGGTGGCTATTTTGGTAGTTTCCACTTTGGGGCTATTACAAATAGTGCTGCAACCAGAATGTTAATAAGTGTCTTGTGAGTGAAAATGGGGGCATATTTCTGTGTATACTTAGCAGTAAAAATGCTGTCATAAGGTAGGAGTGTATTCAGCTTTAGAGAAAGATTTCAGTTTTCCAAAATGGGTTTGCCAATTTCCAATGCAGCCAGACTCAGACGGTAAAGCATCTGCCTACAATACGGGAGACTCAGGCTCAACCCCTGGGTCAGGAAGATCTCCTGGAGAAGGCAATGGCAACCCACTCCAGTAATCTTGCCTAGAAATTCCCATGGACGGAGGAACCTGGTAGGCTACAGTCCATGGGGTTGCGAAGAGTCAGACACAACTTCACTAATGCAGCCTGAAGTGTAAGTTTGACTGATTGAGCTCTTTGGTTTCCATCTGTACACTGCATGGACATATCTTGGGTACATTCCCAGAGCTATGTGCACAATAGATGCTTGATAAATACTAAGTGGAGGAAGGAAGGAAGGAAGGTAGGTAGGAAGGAAGGAAAGAAAGGAATGGAAGAAGGGAGGGAGGTTTAAAAGAAGGACCACACTGAAGATCCCAGAAGAGCCATGGAATTTGCTGAAGGCAAACTTTCCCCTTCCTTGACTACAATGTGAATTAAACGATAGAGTTTGTGGAGGATTTCATTCATAATCCCTTCAAAATGAGTTAGGCCTGCTATGTACTAAATGGATTATGCATGAATCCCAAAACAAATCCAACTGCAATTAATGTTTTAATAAACTGGTTGCTAGTGTATGCAATACCCACAACTCGTCAGGAGGGATTGTATTATATTTATAAACATTAATTAGGTATTTGTTATTGTCTAACTAAATGTAAAATAAATCCACAGCATCACTGGCCACTTGGGTGAAAAAATCTCGGTGGAGACTGTAATTAGAAAATAGATGTAAGGGAAGAGCATTAATTAGTTAGCTAATGGTAAGCTTTCCACTAATTGAAATGAGGAGCCCTTATCTTGCAGGATGATAAAATATCTTAGGTGTGAGAGAGTGAGTTCCTTTGGGAATTAATAATAAGCCAAAATATTCATTCAACCCTTCCCTTAGGGTATTTTCCTACAAACTCACAATGAAGTCGGTATTCAATGCCAAATAAAATACAAAGTTATGTTAAAAACGTGTTGTTGTTTTTTTTTAAGTAGAAGAACAGGAGGAGTTGGGCAGAATGAAAGGAAATCTATTCTTGCCAAAATAGGGAACAGGTTTCTGATGTCCAGATTTAATTTTGGTCCTTGTCTTTCCGAAATGCCTCTGAGACAGGTGACTCCTATTTCCCTGAGGTTCTCAGGTGTGTGAAGCTCCAGGAGGGAAAGGACCTGGTCTTCTAACTGACGCGAACACCCTCCATTGAGCTGTGACATGAGTAAGAAGGACGCCTTCAAGGTTCAAAGCCCACTGGAAGCTGGGGGATTGTTTGCTATGACTGCCAGTGGGGCCTTGACTGTTACATAGATCCTGTAGGGCTCATCTCTGCTATTATGGCTTTAGCTCCTGACCTGGTCTCTATCCTTCTAGATCCCTCACCAATCTGTTCACTCAAACATAGTCACCTAATAGAAGTACAAGCCCAATCGGGCACCTCCTTTGCTCTTTTAACCTCTTGATCCATCCCATGGCCTGTTAAGTACAGAATAAAGGTCAAGTTTCCTGGCATCATGAGAGATCCCCATGACTGTTTTTTTAAGACATTTTAAAAAGTGTGGACCATTTTAAAGTCTTTATTCAATTTGTTACAGTATTGCTTCTGATTTATACTTCGGTGTTTTGGCAGTGAGGCATGTGGAATGTTAGCTCCCCTCTCAGGAATCAAACCCACACCCCCTGCACTAGAAGGCGAAGACCAGCCACTGAACTGCCAGGGAAGTCCCAAGACCCCCGTGATGGCTCATTCTCTCCCACTACTGTTGGCCTTGTAGTGTTCACCCCAGCAGTGCCTGCCTACTTACAGCTCCATGAAAGATTCTTCTCTTTTACTCATGCCTCCCAGTCCTTCCTTGCATTCACTTGATCGGTTCCTACTGGTCCTTGAAGACTTAACTTGGATAAGAAGGCACTTTGGGACCCCTAAGGCAGCCACAGAACCTTCCTCAGGGGCTTTTCTCCACGATTCATAAAACTACCCACTTCCTGATCCCTCTCTCCAACCGTCCTCTTTCCTGAAAGCAGAGATGTCTGCTTTACCTTCCAGAACCTACTCTGTCCCTCCTGTCAATTAAAAGTTTGTTGAACCAACTTTGCAATGTCATTCCTAAGTTCTGAGATCATTTCCAAGTTCAGCAAGTAAACAAGGCAGGTAGAGCAGGGAAAACCATCACAACTTGTCATTTACTTGATATGATTGGGGTGCTTTGAGGCTTTGGCAGTTATGGTGTGGGGGGAGGGGGACAGCAAGAGGGGTAGGGTGGGGATGACAGCTGGAGGGAGAAGAGAAGTCAAGAGCACAGGGTGGGACTGTGGACCTCAGGTTGGGAATCCTGTTTTAAATCCAGAAGGAGATGTCACGGCTCAGTTGGTCCAGGTGTTAATTGCAGGTTGAGAACTTGAAAAGTCTGCACTGATTTGGCTTCTGGCCCGAATGTATCCACCTATCAATGGTCCATCCAGGTTAGGGCCCTGATCAGCAATACCCAGTTCTTCTTCATCCTTTCTTCAAGCTGCCTTCAAGAGATAAGCTTAGTCCAAATGAAACCAGAAACCTCCACCCATTCATAACAACTTGTTTTTGGCCAGAACCTTAGAGACCAAGTAGAAAACCTGAGCTGGAGAGGAGAGTAAGTCTGAAACAGAACCATTCTTTTTCAACCCTGTTAAAAATTATATTCACTGTGGGTCTGACAGATTTCACGAGAAATCCCTCTATCTGTAGGTCTTAAAGAAATAAGCATTTAAAGAAAAATGTGTTCAAACTAAGACAACATTGAAAATCAACTATATTGCAATACTGAACTGAACTGAATGAAAATAATATGAATTTTCAAATAGGGATACAAAAGTGTCATTTTCCCTGAATAAACTGTATCACCAAAAAGAAAATGTATTTGACTTCTAATTTTTTGTACTTATAAATAGTTCAAATAAACAAAACATGAAAGTGAAAGTGTTAGCCACTCAGTCGTGTCTGACTCTTTTCGACCCCATAAACTATAGCTTGCAAGGCTCCTCTGTCCATGGAATTCTCCATGTAAGAATACTGGAGTGGATAACCATTCCTTTCTCTAGGGGATTTTCCCAACCTAGGAATCGAACCTGGGTCTCCTGCATTGCAAGGAGATTCTTTACCAACTGATCTACCAGGAAAGCCCATAGATAATCCTGAAATCTTCATTTATATCAGCATTATCAATCACTATTCTTTTTAAAAAATAATTTTATAAAAAAGGTAATAAAATGTGTTTGTTGCATACTTCAATATAAAGGTTGCCAAACAGCAAAAAGAAGAAAAATATATCTACTGGAAAGAGTCAATAGCTAGAGCTGTTGACTTAGCCCAGTTTGCCAGTGCAGGAGGAGGGTCATGTGGCTTCATGAAATGTAGCAGACAAGGAAATTTCTGTAGAGGCCCCTAAATCATTTAACAGTGAAAAGGATTCCCAGATGGCCTTATCGGCGTCTACGTCAAATTGTTAGGTATCAGCACCAACTAATAAATTTGCTTTGGGGCTTGGTTTTTTGACATTTGTTCAAATCCTCAGAGAACCGTAGTTACTGTATATTCTTGTACAGTATTTGAATTCTGAATCGCTATGCCTGGTCGGCTGCCCACTGGGACAGGAAATAAAACTCCATAATAGAATGTCATTTTTTAAAAGTCTAAGCATTATGAGTTGCAGTGATATTGTATGACAAACTCATGTTTCTCTTTTGTCTCAAATGTTTTATTCTCTAGGAAAGCTCATTTGCATTGTTGTCCCATATGGGGATTTGCACATCCTGGTACGATAAAGATGCAGAAGGGAATTAGGTCACTAGGCATCCTCTTTTTTCTGTTAATAACCCTGTCCAACCTCTTCCTTCTTAATCCCATGCAGACAAAAGCAATAGAAGCTAAACCGTCCAGAGTCGTGATAGGAAAGGCGGACAAGTAAATCCACCAACATGAGTCCATTCACTCGCTGTGGATGTATTTAATTAATCCCATGTGGACTGGTCTTATTCAAATAAAAGTATATTTTAGAAGACGGCTGCCTTGTTCTCTGGTCTGTGTGGTGACCCCTGATGGAGGCAGCTGGGCTGGTTTAATCAGTCAGTTATTACGGGTCTGGCTTGCTTTCTGCTAATGGCGTCATGCCGGAAAGAATCTGTATTCTAGGCAGAGTGGAAACATCCCCAGTGGGTAAGGAATTAGGAGAACATTAGAAGGGTACCAGGCAGCAGCGGCAGGCAGCGGAGGGGAGTGGGAGGTTGTGGGGTCCCAGATGTGACCCCAGACAGGCGGCGAGCAGGGAGCTTGGATGATTTCCATGGGCTGGCGCCCACATGGCGAACTCCTGTGGTGTCCGGCCTAGTTCGGAGATGAAGTTTGCTACTGGGGTCCTTTCCAATCCTCTTACTTCATATGACTTCCTGCCCAGGCCAATCCCACATTGGTATATTAAAGGTCAAGTTGTATCATCCTCAAGTATGAGGATAATATTAGAAAACTCTCAATTGGTGCTTACGATGTGTTCAGCTTTCTCTGGTACTGACACCCCATACTCACCAAAACCCTATGAGCGGCTGTTGTTATTATGCCCTCTTACAGACGTGCAGATGGAGGCACGGGGTGGGTATATGAAATGGCTAGTATCACTCGGGCAGCAGACAGCACATCAGGATTCCAACAAAACCAGCTGGGCTCAGAAATTACGTCCTTGACCACTCCAAACTCAGTCTCCCAGGAGCCTTGATTTCATGCCAGCCAAGATTGGAACATTCAGGACCCACCCTTCAGAAAGAAGCAAGCTGTACCCCAGATGGTCAGTAACAGCAGTGCTGTTCCATAACAGTCCCAAACTGGAACTCACCCACACGCACATCAACTGTAAAGTGAACAGGTAGAGGCATATTCAACAGTAGGAGACTCGATTAACCAGACTCATGTCCGGGGTGAACCACACATCAGATGTGGAGAGAAGGATGGCCGATAGAAGGGAGCATGCATGCTGCACACGTCCGCCAGAAGGTCAAGAACAGGAGCGCTGTCTTTGGTGTCAGAACTCAGGACAGTGGCTCCCCTGGGCAGGGGCTGATGACTGCGAGGGGGCACAAGAGGGTGGTTGTATTTCTTGAGCTGGAAGCTGCCTTCACGGCAGCCTTCGTTTTATACAGTTTCATCAGATCTGTACAGGGATTTATGCTCTTTACTGGAGGTAGGTTCTCCTTGACTAAGAAAAAAGATTTTTTGAAACCATGATCAAAGAAAGTGTCTGATTAAACTCTCAGAATGGCTGGTCAAGCACCATTTGTAAGAGAAATCCAGTTCCTCACCAGGGACCGACTTAGGGCCACTCGTTGAAGGACATTGACAGTGGAAGGTGACAGAAGGAGGGTGAAAGGAACATTCCTTAGATATCACTCCACGTTCTGCGGAGCTGCCAACTACCTGCGTGGTCCTGGGTGGGCAGGTCACCTGGCTGAACGAGATCAGTGCAGGAGGTTTAGAAGCTCTGCTACGGTCAGCTCCCTGGGGGAGGAGCTTTGACCATGACGACACCAAAGAACACAGGGAGGAAAAATGCCCTTTGGACCAAACATCCCATTAAGAAGTTTGGCACCACCACCAGCTTCACCAGCTATCACAATCCTCATCAAAAGAATGAGTGTAAAACTCCCTTTTGCTTTTATGCTAATTTTATGGTACTGCTCTACACACCTCCAGGATAATATCAGGTAATACCAAACTCTTAACAACATCAATCTGTGATTCCACTATGGTTCAGTTTTTCTAAATATTCTTAAATGATAAAGTCAGAGATTTTTCTGCTTTTTTGGAAGTGATTTTTAAGTGGAGACAAAGGTCATCTGCTGGGAGAAAAAAGTCAACCAGATTATTCTAAGGCTTGGTACTAAATCAGAGTGTAATGTAACAGATGAATTTTGAATACAGGTGTATTTCATAACACATTTGTAATTCTATTGTGAAATATATGAGGTTAGAAGATATTAACTTATAGTCTTTATTCTTATTCATCATTTCCAACATGTTTTACAGTCATATAAATATGTGTGTGTGTTCAAAAGTCAAAGAAATTCCACTTGCTTTTCAGGGAAACTTTTAATTGATTTCACAGATAAGGAGAAAAGTGTACACATTACAGGTTTATGGCTCAGCAAATTTGTACAAAGCGAATACACCAGAGGGTGCCCCAAGTTTACCGGCAACAAATCAGCCCCCACAGTGACTGTGGCAGACACTCTGGGTGACTCACATCCCATCCACTCAATCTTCCTCCATGTCAGCTGCAGCAAGGTGGACCGTCCCCACGTGAGCCCTGAGTCATCCTGAACCGATAGCATCTCGCCTCCAAGAGCGTGCTCCCTGATGGTCTGGTTTGGGTCTTGGATCCTAAAGCAGCACAAAAGCTCAGCCCAAATCCACGAGTGCAGCCTGGAGGAGCCCTCCAACCAGCGCAGACAGAAATTGAGGAGAGACCCCCAGGCGCTCTCCCTTTCTGGACAATTCTGGTAGGAACTCTGTGTCCTGAGAGCTCCTGAAGCGATCCAGGCCTGGCTACCTCCAGTGTGGTCTTTCTGGGCAGGGGGGCCTTCTGCCCCCACTCACTCTCCCAGGGCACACCTCCCAGATAAACCACCTGCCAAAGTCCACTTACTTGTCAATATGTGGTTTTATCAGCCTTTGTCATTTCGGCCACTCTCATCAGGGTAAACAAATTGCTTTTTAAGAAGAGGATGGTTTGGATTATTGCCTGGGATGACCTTGTTTACTCCCCCCTCCCTCGGTGTCCATTCTACACCGTGGACACGTCCCCGCCCATCTACCAGGTGAACAGGTTGGACCGATGGGAGGTTAATGGATGTAACAGAAGCTAAAGTGTGTAATGTCCTTGTGCCCTGAGCCTTGCCTTCCAAGCACTTCTGCCAATGGAAGAGCATGTCTTGGCTGACCCACTGATGTGTCCAGGAGGGGAGAGAGCGAGACCCAAACTGCTCTCAGAGCTGGCCATAGTGGGAACCAGCCACTCGGGACATTTGATAAATGAGTGCTGCTTTAGGCCACTGGATTGGGGGATGCTGGTTTCTGTGGCACTACCATGACAATGATCATCAGTTGCCACATTAGAGACGGGTGTCCTTGTGAAGTTCATCAAACTACCCAGAAGCATAGCTGTCCCACTCGCAGCTAAACTTACCACTGAAGTCTGCATCGAGCCAAGTTAGTGAGAAGCTGCCTTCTCACTATTCCAGGCAACCTTGAACTCCCTCCACTCAATATTTAACAAAGGCTTGATTAAAAGAGACAATATTTACAGAGAAAGTTAGGCCACCCATCCATTGCTAGAGTTCTCTAAGTTACCTCTGCTTTTATCCCAGGTGGCAAAGCTGTGCCCTGAGTGAATTTTTCTCATTCTCCCAGGGCAGTTGCTACAAAGCGGTACCTTAACATGACTCCCACCAATGCATCTTGGAAGAAATTACATTTTAAAGTTTTGTGATAGATGTGCTTGGATCTGCTGTAAGGATATGGTAGGGGGAGCTGTATGAAATGCCAGGGTTGGGGAATCATTTTATACCTGGGACAATCGGAACCTCCTGAAAATGAGTTTGTATTACATCATGAATCATGCTTTCCTTGAAAGTCAGTTGCTTTTCTTGCATTGGCCAGCACAAAACTCAGGTCAAATTTTTGGCCTACTGCATTTAACCGTTGAACATGCATTTAAAAAACAATCTTCGTTCTTGGCTACTCCCTGATTCTCTCACTCAAGTAATTTGAAACTGTTTTTAATCTTCTTGTTATGAGGTTTGGTGGGGATCTGGTTAAAACATCTTGGTGAGTTTATGCCCAGAATTGTCCTTTCCCTGCCCACGTGTACAGGGCAGTTCAACAGAGGAATTTAGCATCTGTATTCTGGCATCATACTTTCCAGACTGGAATTTCACTTCTACCACTTATCTTCAACAAACTACTTCATCCTTCTCTGTCACTGGCTCCTCAGCTTTAGCATGGGGGTCTCCTAAGATACTCAGATGGGTCTCAGCTCAAGACAGTCAGTGCTCATTCCAGGTGAGTTGCAAGACCGTGATGTTGGTTTTGCAAAAGAGGTGGTCAGAACTGGTTATGTGACTCTTAATTGTTCACTTAATCATTTAAGTGGAATAAAAGAGTTGGAGGCTCTTAAGAAGGAAGGAGGGAAATTTCGAAGAGTCATTGCTGCTCTGAGTCCTGCATTCCCACAGTGGAGAAAGAGCTGGGTGCCCCCCGACTCCGTTCACCTCCAGCCAAGGGAGCAGCCTTTGCAGAGAGGTCAGAGGGCATGACGAGTCTCCTGCAGCATTTCCACAGCACCATAGAAACTCAGCTCTCTGAGATCGTTATTTGAATGTGTCTTATCTCCTCTAGACAATAAGAAACAGGAGGGCAGAGAATGTCTTTTTTTTCAAGGTGTTGGACATTTACTTGCCAACGTTTGATCATACATACACACTGCCTGAGTGCATGCCCAGTCCCTTCAGTCGCGTCTAACTCTGTGCAATCCTATGGACTAGAGCCCACCAGGCTTTTCTGTCCATGGATTCTCCAGATAAGAATACTGGAATGGGCTGCCATGCCATCCCCTAGGGGATCACACACACTAGATGCCAGTTATTGGGCAGAGCAATGAGACTATTAAATAAGAAAGACACACACTTCACCACGTTTTCCCTTTCTGGAATGGGATTATATCCACTGACACTAGGCTTGATCCATTAACTTGATTAGTATATCACTTTGTTCCTGCAGCTTAACAAGTAGCTCCAGATTCCTGAGGCTTAAGACAGAAGTCACGTATCAGCTCGTGGCTCTGTGGGTTGGGGCTCTGAGCTCAGCTCAGCCATGTGGCTCTCCAGCTACTTCCATCTGGGTGGAATATGAACAGACAGAAACCACTGAGATTGAGAAAAATATAGAGAAAATAAACAAGTAGCAACAACCAACCAGAGGAAAATCAGAATAGAGATTAAGAAAGGAGCTGGCATTCCAAGCGAGTTCAAGAATTCCTGACAGCTAGTATCATTCCAAGTTCAACTTTATAATCAATTATGGTAAGTTCCCTTAATCCTAATTCACTCAAGAGAAGCTCTGTTCCCTGTAATCAGAGACTTGCTATGACAAGAATTAGTGCCTTGGGACTTCCCCTGATGGTCCAGTGGCTAAGACTCTGTGCTCCCAATGTCAAGGGCCTGAGTTCGACCCCTGGTTGGGGAACTAGATCCCACATGCCTCAACTAAGAGTTCACATGCCGCAGCTAAAGATCTTGCACGCTGCAAGACCTGGCACAGCCAAATAAATAAGTTAAAAAAGAAAAAGAATTAGTGCCAGACACTCATAGGAAATGCAGGGTGTTTGAAACAGGCAATCGGGGCTGGGTGCAAGGGGAAGATGCCACTTATTCCTGCAGTGGTACATCAGGCTATTGTTTGCAGTTTCTTATGACTCAGACTATCTTGCAGGTGAGGCTTCCAGGGTTTGGGGATAGGCTACAGGGAGTTGCAGGTGTTAGAGGAGTGCTCAGAATAGCAGTGAGGTATTGCCAGTCACTGAAGAGTGAGTTCTGTATCTAGGTTGTGCAGCTGGAGGCAGATGTTCAGGAACATGACGGCACCCTTCTGAACAATGTCCTTCTCTCCTGGAGCTGACACAGTGGTGGGTCCGTTGAAAAGTAAGTCTGAAAATGTCGTATGCATTTCTGAACTGCAGCATGGGTCAACTTCCCAGTATTAACATTTTCTATGACCTACATTAAGTATCTGATTGGTAGGGACTGAGAATTTGCCAAGAGATGAGATATCTGGAAAACACCCAAAGACTTGGAGAGTCCCCTGCACCCTACACTCTTCCTGAAGACTTCCCAGTTTGGTGATCTCACCTCACATCCTCACATGATCTCACTCTCCAGTGAGAACGGGTGGATGGTGGCAACCCTGGTGCATCCCCCAGGTCCCCTCAGATCCCTTTTTACCATTTGGTGGGAGAGAGTCCCTGGCTTTGATGTGCCTTTACTTACAAGAGCCTGTACCCTTGTCTCCTTCTCAGAGAACTGCCCTCAGGTTACTTGAGCCTCATTTAGGGAGTGCCTAGAAATGGGCCTGAAATTTTGAACCCAGTTCCAAACTGTGTGTGTGTATATTTGTATGTATGTGGGTGTATGTATAAGTGTGTGTGGGGGGGAGGTGTATGTATGTATGTGTGTATATGTGTGTGTGGGGGGGTGTGTATGTATGTATATGTATATGTGTGTGTGTGTGTGTATATGTGTGTATATGTATGTGTGTATATGGGAGATATGTGTGTATGTATGTGTGTTGGGAGGGGACATTAACTGGGTGTCCTACCATCAAATTCTATTCTGACCCTGTCTACCTGGAGATGGTGTCGGATCTCTGTGGTTGGTCTCCGGGCTATAAGACTTCCCACCCTCCACCTCAAGCCATTATTCACAATTCCAGGGGCTCACCTGCGCTTCCACCAACTGGCTGTGGACTGGAAGTACCAATGACCCCTCCCCGAGTCCTATTAACTTACTAGAGGGGCTCACAGAACTCACAGATAACACTTTACTGACTAGATGACCTGTTTATTATGAAAGGATAAAACTCAGGAACAGCCAGATGGAGGAGGTGCATGGGGCAGGGTGTGGGGAAAGGGCATGAAGATTCCATGCTTCCCTGAGCACACCTGTTCCCAGATCACCACGTGTTCATCAACCCAGAACTTTGGGGGCTTATGGAGGATTCATTCCATAACTCTAATTGATTCAATCATTAGCCATTGTTGACTAAATTTTTGAATATACTTAAAATGCTTTAAAACTTTCCTCTTATTAAATTAAAAATGTGTTTTAAGAGTGTTTTCTTTTATGTTTGATAAAAAGATCCCTGTCTGGAATATCAGAAAATCACTCACAGCTGCTTTATACCCATCAGATATGGGGATCTCCCAAGTCTTGTCCTCTTAGAACAAGGACAGGCAAGTGGGTGTGCAGTGTTAGGGGAACCACCAGCACAGAGAGAGGTGAGCTATCATTTTTTAAACAAAATTCTCTTTCAGTTGGAGAACAAATTCTTGAATCCCACTGTGATTAAGCTGAATGGCACAGGCTTCGCTTCAAGCAGCAAGTTCTACTGGAAGGACCCTTCTTGATGAAATCGCTTTACAGATTCGGGGGTTGGGGTGTGAGATATCCCCATCACGATATGACTTTCCCCAACCTCTTGTCTTTTTATCACCAACAAGAAGCAGGCGTTGAGCGTGTGTCATGTGTCTCACTGAATTGCGTGCCAGACGCGGCTTTTAATGTCTATTGAAGGAGGAATTTACCAATAAGTGTTTTTCAAGGCCATTGAGAGAATAGTAGTAGTGCTGCCCAGGACGTGCGGATCTGGAGGACAAAGGCATGTAGACCGAGCAGCATGCGTGGAGGACTGGATGCGTCCAGCTGGGTGTGGGAGTCAGGCCGGAGGCATTCCAGACAGCTGTGGGTACCAACCCACCCAGAGTTCTTGTGCCGTGGCCCGGAGATGAGCAGGCATCCCTTAATGAGGAATTTCTCACAAAATTTATGTGAAATATACACGCTCATGGACTACACAGTCAAAGCCTTTGGCTCCAAACCTCCTCCTCCTCCTCAGTGGGCAGTGAGGGTCCACAGGGCCCCTCTTCTCGATTCAGCACCCATTTCTCTTTCTGCTGTGAGGACCTCCCTGGACTTTCCTTTGGGGAATTGAAGCTACAAGCAACATTATAGCTACAAGGACTGGGACAGGCCGTGAGTCTAGGAGATGAAGCTTCTGTGTTTGAGCCCTAATGATACCGCCTCCCAGCTGAGTGGTCTTGGCAAAGCTGCTTACCCCCTCTGAGCTGGGATTGCCTTATCTATGAGATAAGGATAATGAGAGAACCTGCCTCCTGCTGGGTGTGAAGTGACTGAGTCTATACGCCTGGCACACACTGGAGGCTGAATCGGGGAGAAGGCTGAGCAATATCACCCTCCCCATCCTTGTGGTCCCAGTAAGAACATCAGTGTGTCTTGACCATGCCATGGGGTGGGCGTGTGACCCACATTTCGTCAATCAGACCATTTCTCCTGGGAATTTGATTCTTGAACTAAGTGAAAGGGCAGAGAAATTCAAGTCAATAATGTATGCAAGGATGTGCAAGGGTGTTGTCCATGCGCGTTTACCTCCCATCTCCCTTGATACCTGGATCCGCCTCCTTCCAAGACTGGGCTATGTGCTTCCCTGTTTGGGTCCTGGGAGCTACCCCTATCCTTCCGGCACATCCCTGTTTGTTGCTATATTCAGATGTGTTTCCGTTCTTTGTAAACAAAGCAGCCTGGCCAACCCACATCAGTG